>OY744462.1:4395595-4457752 GCA_963556145.1 Hygrocybe punicea | reverse complement strand
AAAAGTAAAAAACTTACCGATTTACCTCAAATGCTTGCATTCAAGTGTCACTCTTGTGGTGATTTGTTGGGGTGACTAAACCTTGGTGACTAAAACGGAAATTTGCCGAAATCAGCATGTGAGTACAACTTTCGTGTGAGCAAAATATACATGCCTGCGGACATTGGTTCAGCAGTTCTGAACTGCTCGTGAACCGTTTAAACAACCTGGGGGTTGCCTGAACCCTGAACTGGACCTGGGGTTCAGTTCAGCCCAAGGTGCTGGACTGAACCGAACTTCCAGTTCGGTTTGGAGTTCGAACCAGGTTCGGATCGGTTCTGAACTGAACTTTGGCAGCACTATATTATATGCCTTTACCCTGAATGCTTATAGTCCAATGTTTTGCTTTAAAATTCCTAAGCCCTTATTATAAACCCTTAGTCTGAATGCTTGTAGTCTGAAGCTTGTTTTTGAAATGCAATAGTTGGTTATAGTAACACTTCAAACACTAGCAACTGTTTAGTCTGATGTTTTGCTTCAAATTTTCTAACAAATGTGTCAAGCCATCATACTATGATCTGAAGCTTAGTTCTGAAACCATACTCATATACCCTTATACCATTATAATTTAATTGACTGAGTTGAAATGCCAGTGATAACTGGATGTGTTGGGGTGAAACTGGACATGTTTTGACAATGACGAGACATGTTTTGACATACTGGGTATGTTTTGAGCATGACTGGACATGTTTTTAAGGATGTGTTTTGAGTGTGACTGGATGTGTTTTTAATGTGACTGAATGTGACTGGATGTGTTTTAGATGTGTTTTAATGTGACTGGACGTGTTTTTGGTGTGACTGGATGTGTTTTAACATGACTAGACATGTTTTAACATAATTGAACGTGTTTTAGGTGTGACTGGACATATTTGAGATGTGACTGGACATGTATTGGTATAATTGAATATGTTTTTATTAAAATGAGCTGGTTGGAGGTCACTGTGAATACTAATATATTGTGTGATACCAAGCTATTCTACTTACCTGGTTGGAGATCACTGTGAATACTGGAGATACACAGTAATCCCTATACTAGGTTTGACCACTTTAGGACAAATAGATACAAATCATCAGCCACAATCTTTGAAATCTACCAAGTTCTTGTGGTAGAGTGGCTCATCACAACCTAACACTCCCCCATGATGAGGCAACTCTACAATTTTATCAATCCCAACATTTCCACCATAGCAATCACCTTAGGCTGGCCAAGAGATTTAGTCAAGATGTCTGCAGGTATATCATCTGTCCTGACATGCATCACATTAATGCTGTCCTTTTCCACTTCATCATGCAACTAGTAGAACCACAAATCTAAGTGTTTCATGCACCCATGATGTTCAGGATTCTTGGCAACAGATAGTGCAGATTGATTGTCAATGAGAAGTAGTGAGGAGGTGATGATGGTGTATCCCAGTTCTGTAAACAGATTCCACAACCAAAGGATGTCCTGGCCAGCAGAGGTTGATGCAACATACTCTGCTTCTGTGATTGACAGTGCAACAATCCCTTGAAGCTTGCTTGACCAGCTGATTGCACCAGTGCCAATCTTCACCACATAACCACTTGTGGACCATCCATTGTCAGGATTGCCACCATGGTCTGCATCGGTATAAGTGGTGAACAATTGAGTAGATGTGGGGTCAGGTGTATAAGTAAGCTTGAGGTCAAGAGTGCCTTTGAGGTAGCGGAAGAGATGTTTTGCTGCTTTCCAGTGGGTAATTTCAGGATTCTTGTTGAACCAGGCAAGTACACCAATAGCATAGGCAATGTCAGGACGAGTAGCAGTGGCAAGATACATCAATGTACCGACTGCTTGGAGGTATGAAACAGCACGCATCTCCTCAATGTCTTTGGAGGATGTAGGAGACATGTCATTGCTGAGTTTCAAGCCAGGATCCATGGGAGTACTGAGTGAGTTGCAATCAGAGAGTCCAAAGTGTTCCAGCAGAGTGAGAATGTACTAGTTCTGAAAAAGTGATAGAGTGTGTTTGGATTTGTCTCTGATGATTTCAACACCCAACAGCCATGACATGGGTCCCAGTTCTCTAAGCTTGAAGTGCAACTTGAGTTCTGCAATGACCTGATTGATTTTCTCCTTGGACTTGCAGGCAATGGTCATGTCATCAATAAAGACTGGAATGACAATGTGCATGTCGTCCTTGCCATAAATCCAGATGCTATGTTCACAAACAATCCTCCTGAAGCCCATGGACTCCAAGACAGCATTAAGCTTCTTGTGCCAGCATTGTCCAGCCTGTTTGAGCCCATAGAGTGACTTCTGCAAATGCCAGACCCAATCATTGCCCTTCTCAACAAATCCCTCTGGCTGGTGCATATAGACTTCTTCTTCAAGGGTTCCATTGAGAAATGCAGATGAAATGTCTACACTCTCCAAATGGAGATCCTCAAGTGCAGCCAATGCCAGGATGACACGTAAAGCAGTCCATTTTGGAGTAAGAGCAAATGTTTCAGTGAAATCAAAGCCTGGGCATTGCGAATATCCTTGTGCCACCAATCTCCCTTTGTGATGCTCAATAGATCCATCAGCATTCTTTTTGACTTTGAACATCCAGTGGCTGCCAATAGCTTTGTGGCCAGGTGGAAGCTGAACCAGATCAAAGGTGCCATTCTCACTCAAGGCCTGAATCTCATCTAGAGCAGCTTTGTGCCAGAGTTTCCTCTCCTCTTCTGGGTGAGACATTGCTTCAGCATAGGAGTTTGGCTCTCCATCATAGTTGACTGTCTTGCATGCCCACTTAGAGGTATTGAATGTGTATTCAACTGCTTGATCCCAAGTAAAGTAGGCATGATGTTGGCATTCTGTGACATAAGCCAGACCTGCTCTAACAGCATCAGCATATTCCAGTTCATCATCACTTTCATCTCTGGGCAGGAGATCGAGTTCATCCTCACTGCTTGAGTTATGTACAGATGGAGTTGATGGAGCTGGAGCTGGAGCTGGAGCTGGATTTACAGGAGGCATCAGGAGTAGATGCAGCTGAGGATGGGGGAGGAGTTTGTGGTGGGGGCACAGGTTGAGTGAAGTACTTTCTCTCTAGCATGGATTCATTGAGGGAGCCTTGAGGACGACTGGACCTGGGGGGATTTGTGCATTTGGGAGGTGGAAGAACAGGTGCTGGATTATGAACAGGACCTACTGGAGGAGCAGCAGGAAGTGGAACACCAGGTGCAGGATCATCATCAGCAGCAGGTGCAGGTGCTTCATCACCATTGTCATTATCTCTCTCTTGATGGAGCACTACTCCAGGATGTTTGGAAGGAGCCTCCACAACAGGTGGCTCAGAGACAAGGTTAATAGCAGTGGGAGAGTTCCCAGGGAAACACCGCTCATCAAAGACTGCATGACTACTGATTATATTCTGCTTTTCTACTGGGTCCCAGAATATCCATGCTTTCACACCTTCTGGATAGCCAACAAAGATACACTTCTTTGAGTGTGGTTGCAGTGCTTTTCTCTTTTCCTTGTGAACCAGCACATAGGCTAAGCAACCAAACACTCAAAAGTAAGAAATGTCAGGCCATTTACATTTCTAGACATAGTAGGGTGTCTCTCCATCCAAAGCAGAAGTAGGTGTCCTATTGCTGGTGTGCACAAATGCTGCCACAGGTAGCTTCCAGAAGGAGGGAGGGAGTTTTGCCTGAACCAGGAGTGCAGTAGCACCACTAGCTACATCATGATTGGCATGCTCTGCAACTCCATTCTGATGGGGTTCATTGGGTTCAGTGTGCTGGAATTTGATTCCCTCACTGGCACAGAAGTCAACATATTCATGGCCAATGTATTCACCTCCTTTGTCATCCCTGTGTTATGATTTCTTAGCTAAACATGCTTAGTTTTTCCTTTTTCCTTTCCCTCTCCTCTTCCGCTATCATTAGTCATTCCTTTCACATATGCGCTGCCATTGCCCTCCGCTTAGTCGTATCATTTGACAAATGCTGTATGCTATCTCCTTTCCTATGCGTTTCATCCCTTTACACCATATGCTCTGGCGCATAGCCATGAACCCTTTCCTAGTAACATAGCCACTTCCTTACGCTATATAAGTAGTCTACTTTCAGCTTGTACTGTAGACTTTAAATTTCGTATCACTTGCTACTCAATTGCTTCCTCTTATTCTAAGATTGACTGCCTTCAGAACCTAAGCCCTTTTCTCTAAACCGTCTTGTGAAGTAAAACCTTCAGCTTATTCTGTCGCATTACACCCTGGTAGACTGGATTCTCCTTCCTGTCTGGTTCTCTGCATCCACCTTGAACAGCTTGAATGAAGCCAATGCATCACTCTTTCTCTTGAGGAAAGCAACAGTTTTCCAGTGTGACTTGTCATCAATGAACAGTTCCCAATAGTGATAGCCCTCTGCTGTTTGCACAGGCAGGCAGGTTCCAGCCCAAATCTACCTCGCATTGCTGACATGCACGTCAATTGACGTGGCACTGTGCAAACACGAGGAGTGGAGGGCTGGGAACCAGGTGGCGGATGGTTCTTGTGGGCGAGAGACTCTCGCTGTGCAAACACGAGGAGTGGGGGGGGGGCTGGGAACCAGGCGACGGGTGGTTCTCGTGGGCGAGAGACTCTCGCCCATCGTATCCATCTCCTCGTTCCCCACACCATCTCCCATTCTCCCCTTCCTCTCATCCTCCTTCGTCGTCTCGAACCTTGCGTATGTGTCAGCCTGCATTTTGATGCCATTGAGCCTTGGCGTTCGCAGTTGCGGTGTCTGGACGGCGGTGTCATGATTCTGGGCTGATGTGGGTGCATGTGGGCATGTAATTGGGGGGAACGGGGTCTGGGCGTGTTTGGGCACGTTCTGTTGCACGGGCACAGTCTTTGGGGCCTGTGTGGGCATCAAATGGTCGGGTGTTGTGGGACCATGGTCTGGGACGTGTTTGAATGCATTTTCTTGCACGGGCATGGGGTTTGGGGCTGGGGTGGGACTTGAGACGCTTTCGGATGCGTTTTGCAGCAGGGACGGTGTGTTTGGGGCTGACGCGGGCGCGTGATGCGTCTCCCGTTGGGTTTTTGGCATGGGGGTTCGCGTTTGGGCACTATGGGGCGTCGTCCACCATGTTGGGACATGGTTTTGCGCGATGTAGAGGCTCCGGGCCGTCTGGACCCGAATCCTCTTCATATCCCACATCGTCCCCATCCATTCCCATTCATGTATCGTCGATTCCGCCCGATTCCGGTCCTCTCCATCGATTCTGCTCCGGATTCCGCCTCTGGATTCGTTCCTACACACACTGCAATGTCCCCAACGACCCGGAATCACTACGTATATAGTCATATATCATGTATCTACGTTTCCCGTCTCCCTAGTACATAGCATTCCTCCACTCCACTCCACTCCTATCAGTTACAGCCTTCGCTTGTAGTACATAGTTACTACAGCACGGGATCACTCCCAGTAGTATAAAAGATGTACCCTTATACTACAACCATATATAGAAAATACAGGTTATCACTCCCCTTCAGTTCTATTTCTTAGTCCTCGCTTCGTATTGTCTCCATATTAGTCTTCATACTCCACTCCCTTCACTTCCCCTCTGATCTGGAACCCTGGATTCGGGTTGGATCGACTAGACACCTTAGAAAGACTTTACTCCTCTGATCACTTCTTAGCTGATCACCACTTTCCGTAGATTCTCATTCCGGGTCTACAGCAGAACTCGCTGTCACAGTGAGGATGGGGCCGTTTGGGTCGACATGGAGATGCCGTTGGTGGGTGATGTTTGCGTCCAGGCGGAGGTGGTGGGCACTTGAAAATGGTGTTGGTAAGTGGTTGCGGCTGGGTTGTTGTGTCTGTTTGTGTTGATGCTGATATGCAGGTATGCCAAAACCTGCGGTTACGGGTACGGGTTTTGCCCGGATCCAAAAAAGGTAACCCGGACCCGTACCCGGCAGTACCCGTACCCGCAACCCGTGCGGGTTACCCGTACCCATGTCATTGCCTACTTCCACATAGCGGCTGGATTCCCCTTTGAGGCTTTCACATGCTCTTTCTGGTTGTTATGAGTTCTTTTAATTTATTAAAAGACTCGTTCTTTATCAGACCTGGTTCAGTGAGGGTTCATAATTAATTGATAAAGTTGATCGCATGTAGGGAACTTTCATTTTTGGTCAGAGGTATGATTCTACTTGATATGCTAGAAATTAACATGTGGTTCTAGCCATGTTTGGACAAGCTTACATAAGCATCCAAATATGGGTTGTCTCAGAAAAGACAAACTACCTTCTGAGATTATATTCAAAATATTCATACTGACTTCAATTCTTATCAGAATCAGCTGAAAATTGAACTGCTGACTAATATAACCATTTCGGGCAAGGTGTGACGGTCACATGTGACCGCTCTAACCATATAAGGTAATTTCTCATAGTATATACTAAATTTTGTGCCAATCACAATAGTGACAGTCGCATGTGACTAGTCTAACCATATAAGGCAAGTTTTCATAATATATGCCAAATTTCATACTGATCATCATAAACTTCATCGCATGTAAAAAATCTAATTATATACTGTAATAACATATTTCATCATATGTTTGGGTTTATATAGAGTTATTTGAGCTTTAGTAAACAAATACAAATAGATATAAATAAAGACAAATAATATGCTCTTCTATGAATATTATCACTGGACATTTGTAAGTGATGTTTCAACTTGGTCATATGACAAACAAATACAAATAAACAAACCCAATATGGTTAGATTACTTTGTATTTCAATCTAAAAGGAAGGGGAGGGGGGGTCAGAGCCATGTGTTTGCCAGGTGGCGCGCACGTGGGAGCCATGTTTTCTCGCCTATTTCGCTTACCTCGCGTGCGTAAGCCACGTTTTGCCACGCGAGGCGTAGCCGAGCACAGTTGTCCCCTTGCGAGGCGAAGCCGAGTCCAACCCCCATACCTCCGCTATGCTAGATCGTCATCCCCGGACCCCGGACTGCCAATCCCCGATACAGTCGATGAGAGAGGACCCATTGGGTTCAGTTGGGCCCAACATGGTGAGTTCCCGTGGCCCCGTTTGCCCACGCTGACCCCACCTCTCCTCATGCCCCCCATGCCAAATCTCTACCCTGGGACCTCGGATCACCAAACCCCCCCCCACACAGTTGGATAGGACCAAATGGGGTCGACTGACAGCAAAATGGTGCGTGCCCGCAACTCCGTTTGCCTACGCTGACCCCACCTTTCCCCATACACCCCATACCAGATCTCTCCCCCGGGACCTCAGACGGCCAATCCCCGCCACACACATGCAGAAGGCACCCACTGGGAGTGATTGAGCACAAAATCGTGCGTTGGTTCATCCCCGTTGGCCCGCACTGACCCCCTCTTGCCCCATACCCCCCCTACCAGATCTCTACCCCGGGACCTCGGACGGCCAATCCCCGCTGTACAAACGTAGAAGGGACCCATTGGGGTCGGTTGAGCACACAATCTAGCGTTTGTTCGTCCCCGTTGCCTCGCGCTGACCCCCTCTTTCCCCATACCCCCCATACCAGATCTCTACCCCGGGACCTTGGACGGCCAATCCCCGCCACACACAGTTGGATAGGACCCAATGGGGTCGGACGAGCACGAAACCGCGCATTCGTTCGACCCCGTTGGCCCACGCTGGCCCCACCTCTCCCCATACCCCCCCCTCCCAGATCTCTACCCCGGGCCCTCGGAACACCAAACCCCGCCGTACACACTTAGAAGGGACCCATTGGGGTCGGTTGAGCACAAAATCGAGGGTACGTTCATCCCCGTTGCCTCACGCTGACCCCACCTTTCCCCATAACCCCCCCTACCAGATCTCTACCCCGGGACCTCGGACAGCCAATCCCCGCCACACACAGTTGGATGGGACCCAATGGGGTCGGACGAGCGTGACACCACGCATTCCTTCGACCCCGTTGACCCACGCTAGCCCCACCTCCCCTCATACCCCCCCCTACCAGATCTCTACCCCCGGACCTCGGATCGCCAATTCCTGCCGCACCCAGACGGTTATGACCACATGGGGTCGTTTGAGCCCGACATTGTGAGTGAGTTCCACCCTGTTGGCCCGCGCTTGCCCCACCTCTCCTCATACCCCCCCCTCCCAGATCTCTACCCCCAGACCTCAGATCCCAAAACCCCGCCACATACACACGGATGGGACCCACTGGGGTCATTTGAGCTCGAGATCACGCCTCCATTCAGTCCCATTGCCTCGCGCTGCCCCCACTTCTCCTAATACCCCCCCCTCCAGATCTCTACCCCCAGCTTTCAGATTGCCATCCCCACCTCCAATTAGTTATTATTTTGATTATTCTGGATGCTCTGCTTCCACTGGCTGACCCACCTCCACCTCATACCACTGTACCATAGAATTAAATTATGAATATATTTATTATTATAAGAAATTGGTTTGGCTAACTTTGACATGGAAAAAATTATTATTATCAATAACCAAATGCACAATTATGGAGCAAGGTGCTACCAAATGTGTGTAACTCTGCTATGAGCAGCCACTGCAAAACGGGTGCTATGGGTGTTTGTGAGCAAAGCGAACAAACGTCAGTGGCACAAAAGCATGTAACTTGGCTATGAGTAGCCACTGGAGAACGGGTGCTACAGGTGTTTGTGAGCGAAGCGAACAAACATCAGTGGCACCAAAAGCATGTAACTCTGCTGTGAGTAGCCACTGCAGCACGGGTGTTGCAGGTGGACATTTCCTTCATTCACATACATAAGTGACACAAAAACTGTGAATTTGAGATAGCTATTCTGATAAATACTGACAAAGAAAACCCAGAAAATACATTGGAGATAAAATAAAATAAAATAAAAATCATTGACACTGTAGGAAAGAAATTCAAAACAAAATATAGTAAAATAAAATGAACTGCAACGAAATGAAGTCACACTGTAGGAAACAAATTTACAATAAATTACGATAAAATGTGAAAGAAAATCACATAAGTAAATGTACAATAAATTCAAATAAATTCAAGTAAATCCCAATAAATTCCAACAAATTCACAGAAATTCAATAAATTCAAATAAATTCACATAAATTCAATAAATTCAAATAAATTCACATAAATTCAATAAATTCAAATAAATTCAAATAAATTCACATAAATTCAATAAATTCAAATAAATTCAAATAAATTTAGCATAAAATAAAATAAAACAAAACTAACTAACACCGAAGCAACGCTCGGGTACCATCTAGTTTTGGTTTTGGTCAATTTTCTTATGTAATCATGATTATGTAATCATTAGTCAGATCACCATTTGAACCCAGACTTTGAACCTTATTGCGCTTTTGCATCTTGAATCTGAACCACCACCTTCCTCATTTGATGCATAAAGTCCAAGTTTTTTGACCTTTTTAGCTCGTTTAAGCTCAGTTTTTCATATTCAGACTCCGAAAAAAAGTTTTCTGGATCAGGTGATGTGCCTGGACCATTCAGGGTCCGATGCTGACATAAGCTTTCCTGTTTTAGACATAAAAGTCAAAAATTCTTTGGATTTTTGTGCTTTTTATTTCCTGTGGCTTTGTTTTGTTTCCTGGATCACTGGTAATGTCTTCAATTTGTATACCATATTGTTTGTTAATGTAAACTATCATAATATAGCCCATCTCCCTTTCAATTTTCAAACTATGTGTAAATTTTGCATTTTTTCACCTTTTTGGCTTGTTTAAGCTCAGTTTTCCATATTCAGACTCCGAAAAAAAGCGATCTGGATCAGGTGATGTGCCCAGACCATTCAGGGTCTAATGCTGACATAAGCTTTCCTTTTTTAGACATAAAAGTCGAAAATTCATTGGATTTTCATGCTTTTTTTGCTATATGGCTTTATTTTCTTTCCTGGACCACTGGTAATGTCTTCAATTTGTAAATATTATTGTTTCTTAACATAATCTATCATTTTACAGCCCATCTCCCTTTCAATTTTCAAACTATATGTAAATTTTGCATTTTTTCACCTTTTTGGCTTGTTTAAGCTCAGTTTTCCATATTCAGACTCCAAAAACAAGCGATCTGGATCAGGTGATGTCTCTGCACCATTCAGGGTCCAATGCTGACATAATCTGTCCTTTTGTAGATGTAAAAGTCAAATATTCTTCTGATTTTTGTCTTTTCTTTTATTTGGCTTTGTTTTGATATTGGTAATGTCTTCTATTTGTATATATTATTGTGTGTTAACATAATTTATCATTTTATAGCATGTTTCCCCCTCAACTTTCCAGGTATGTGTGAATCTTGCATTTTTTCACCCTATGAGATTATATGAGCTCATTTGTTGACTTGCAGGTTTACTTTGGACAATTACTAGCTCAGGTATGAATTTCTCATCATTCAGTATTGCATGCTTATATAACCTTGCCTTGTATAGTCCAAAAATGCAGAAATTCAGGTATATTTCACTTTTATGTTTGTGCAGTTAATGCTGATCCAATCAATGACCATGCACCCGATGGGCAAGAGGCAGAATGCCTGGGCGATGCCCATGTGAGCAATGCTCAAACAGTCAATGACTATGCACCCAATGGCCCCAAGGCAAAATGCTTGAGCGATGCTCATATGATCAATGATCACACACTCAATGTGAAAACTACAAAATTGACTATAACAATGTTAAAAATGTTGCAATATCTAGTGATTTTTAGTCTTGCAATGTCTTGGGCACAATGTGCTGTTACCAGAATTGGCCTTGTGTGTTACGGATTGCTTCTGCAGCGGGCTCCGGCAACAATCAACTTAACAGGGGGGCAGTTTCCAGAGGAAAGAACAGCAGTTTCATTGGTAGATAACACTGCTACAAGGGGGGAGGTTCATGGTCTAAAGTCATTGCGAGCCGTGGGGGTCACCCAAGACAAGGGGGTCTGCCCCAAGAACCAGACTAAACGTAAGGAAAGGAAAGAAGAAAAAGTCCGAACCAACAACAAGAACAGTATATATAGTGACTGATCTTGAGGGGAGGTGAATAGAAATACAACCATGAAGCCACAACATGTCCAACTCTACCATGTGTTCACCATGAGGCGTACATGAGGCATCCTCATGTCGATGTTCTCGCGATCCAACCGGAGGCCCGGGTGTCATTGAGGATAGAAGAGGTCCGGATGACTCGGATGATTTGTCATTGGATCATGTGACAAGCAGAATTGCCAATTTGGGGTCTACACTTGCTGTAACAGGCAAGTGCGCAGTTTGGCAAGTGCATTGCACGGTCGGGTCAAAGATGGGTATCGTCCAGTGTGGGGTTGGCGATGAGAGTGTCCTGAGGTAGCGTGGATATAGCGGCAAGGTTGGTATGAAAGAAAATGAAGGAATGTATAGAGGAAAAAACCAACTAGGACAATGGGCTAGTCGAGGTCAGACATATGAACAGCATAAGCTGTACTAGATGACAATGTCTGTGTCAATGACATGTCGAGGGGCGGTGTCTTGTCCTGTGTGTGGAACAATGTGGTCCACCTGATGTTGGTATTTGTCCAAGAAAGGGTATCATTGTAAATGAGTGTGGGAGGTATCAAGATGAAAGATGGAAAAGGATAAATGAATGTGGGTCCAGGTTTCGAGTCATGGCATGAGTGACAAGCTGTGGAAACAAGTCGTCGGGTACTGCATTGAAGCGGTGTCGTGCGAACAATATATGATAGGGGTTGGTTCACTGTTTGGGAAGTCGTATGGTCTGTGGTCGAAGTCTAAAAGAATGTGCTTCGGCGATGGTCGAATTAGAGAGAACAGTGAAATGTCCTGTGATCGGGGATTGTCCAGGGCATGCGTGCAGGTGAGGAATGTCGTCGGATAATCAGGGAGGATAATGGTAGGCACGGAATACGAAAGTGGAAACCATATATCCAGGTATGGCAATTGTCAATTACGTGGTGAGATATTGTCGAGGTGGAAGTCAGAAGTATCAATGGCGGAAGGGTTTCGGTGCCGATGCCAAAGATAGATCATAACAAGGTAGAAACCGATCAGGAAGGTGATGGCAATGCTGCCAATAACAATTACGGTAATGAGCTGTGTTGGGAGTACAGCCATTGTGAATCGGTTTGTCGTGGGATGAAGTCAACAATATGTCAGGGCGAGGGAAAAGACAATAGTGATGATGTCCGTCGGCAAGGAGACTATTCGGGTACAACAAGGTCACGTGGGAGATGTCCATGGTTGGTCTGGATTGTTCTAGAAGAAGGGACAAAAAGAGAACAAGAATAAGAAAATACAAGGATGTCCAAAAGAAGAAACAATGATGTTGAAATGAAGACAAAGGACAAAATGAAATGAAAAAGGAAGGTGTGCAGTGCAGAATCGTCATGGTGGGTATCGGAATGGGCATCAGGGTTGGAAGCGGAGTTGGAAACGTAACATTGTGCCTCCTGCAAATGTCCTACAAAATATCCACATCATACCAACTGTGTCTGTCATACAAAATGTCATTCTATGCCCTGTTACTTTGAATTTTTATAAAGACAATCTGACAAAGTATGAAAATCCCACTTATTTACCAAGTTTAGTCTCTGTTCATCAGTCCACCGCTTGTTTCACATCACAAATCCCTGAAAAAATCACAAGTATCCACAACAGTAGTGAATTTGTTCTTTCTAGTTGTCAATCAGCTCATCTCTCTTTTCTATTTGAACTATATGCCAGAATCTTCTTGAACATGTGTGTCTTGCTTTTTGAGTATCATTGTACAACCAGCATTGCTAATAAGTGCATGTATGTTAAGTTGAAACTTCAACAGAATCTGTTCAGAAAACATGATTTCAGAGCTTACTTAAAATATATATACAAACTACCTGTATTAGCCAGTGGAGCAATTCTGTTGCTTGTCTTAGTTCTGTATCATTTCCTTGCTTTTCAAATGTCAGCTTACTATATTTGCAATAAAACTTCGAAATTATATGACATTTTCAAGTTTGACAATATACCTTTTAGTGCTAATATTCATATTGAATGTATTGGTGGAGGCAAAGCAAATATATTCTCACTTCATGAACTAATTCCTGCTTCAACCAATGACCCTGCTTCAACCAATGAAAATGCTAGTAAGGATACAGTTAAATGTAAATTCCACTCTTACTTGTCAATAGATGAAGCCCTCTCACTGAAATCATCAGCTGAGAAGTCACTTGTAATTGTAAATCACCCATTTGAACTGTTGACTCCCAAATTGACCATTGCACATTTGAAAATTATTGCAGCTAGCCATAGCATTCATGTGCACTCAAAAATGAATCATGCAGTACTTCAAACTGCAATACAGAATCATGTGTGCTCTAGCTGCCCTACTTTTGTGTCAGTATTTGAATTGATTGATGAAGAAGCAATTGCAAGTCACAAGAAAACGTCACACACCAGAGCAGTCAATAAGTTTAAAGCACAACATCCTGACAAATATGCACAACAGAATTTAGCAGCAGTGCAGAAATTTCACAATGAACACCCTGATAAGCATGCCAAACAAAATCTTGCAGCTGTGCAGAAATTTCAGTGTGAAAATCCAGAGAAACATGGCAAACAAAATCTGGCAGCTGTACAGAAATATCACAGTGAAAATCCTAACAAGCATGCCAAACAACATCTAGCAGCTGTACAGAAATATCAGAGTGAAAATCCAGAGAAACATGGCAAACAAAATTTGACAGCTGTCCAGAAATTACATCTGGAACATACTGAGAAGCATGCAATACAAAACCTTGCAGCTGTACGAAAATTTCACCAGGAACATCCAGATAAGCATGCAACACAAAACCTTGCAGCTGTTACAAAGTTCAAAGTTGATCATCATGACAAGCATCTGCAGCACACATTAAATGCAGTTAGAAGACATACCATGAACCACCCTGAGCAGCATGCACAAACAAATCAGATTGCTGTTCAGACATACAGAGATAATATTCAATTCCCTTCTGATCCACCTTCAGCAAAATTGCAACACTCTATAATTTCAGGATTTTGTAGTGATACCTCTCCCAACAAATTTATTGAATCTGGTTGTGCTGTCTGTGGAAGATTGACTCCAGTGTCTCAATTGCAAAGCTACACAGAGTTGAATTTAAGTTGTTTGAAACAATCTGGTATAACTCAAACAGAGCGCTTCTCAATAGATGATCCAATTGAATCTTCAGACAGCCCTATGATAATTGAGGATCTTCCTGGCATTTGCAAGAAGTGTTACAAGTCTTTGGTCAAGGGAAAATGCCCTGCTATGTCTCTGGCAAATGGTTTATGACTTGGACAGATTCCTAATAAATTGACTAATTTGTCTTATGCAGAACAATTGTTAATTGCTAGAGTGAGACACAATAGATGCATAGTTTGAGTTTCTTCAGGAATGCACAAAATGAGAGCAAATGCCATTACATTTGCCAATCCAACTCCCAAGATTTATGATATTTTACCCCCACCTGTTGATGAGTTGGATGAAGTACTAGCATTCATTTATACTGGACCATGTAAACCTACAAAATCTGATTTTGAGCGTACACCACTGCTTGTTAGGAGAAACAAAGTTGCCACTGCTTTGAACTGGTTAAAACTGAATCACTGTGACTATTTTGACTTGGAGATTTCAGAAGAAAACTTGAAGCAATATCCTGAGCATGACATACCAATTGTGGTAGAATACAGACAATCATTTGTTAACAAAAACCCAGAAGCTACTGCTGTGAATGACATGGAAGAGGAAGAAGGAACTGAGACTGGCATCTGTCCATTTGTAGTTCATGGTCTGACTGGAGAAGAATACTCTACCAAAAGTATCAAAGCCATCAAAGCCATTGCCTTAAAACATTTGATGGATAATAAAAAGATCCTGGCAATTGGACATGAGAGTGATCCACAATCCATCTATAATAATCCTCAGTTGTTCCCTCAAATGATGCCATGGTTGTTTCCCTATGGACTTGGTGGAATTGGTAACTCACTGATTCAAGGCAAGATTTCTGAAATCAAACATAAGAGACACTTGTTAATGTACCATGACAAGAGGTTTCAGAAAGATCCACACTTTCCTTTGATTGCATTCAATCATGAGCAAATAAAAGAGTCTACAACGGCTGGCTACTTATTAGCTGAAAAGGCAAAATTTGAACACATTTCACAAAGATTAATGGATGTTGATCTTGGAGTGTTGAATACCATTGCTAGGAAAATGGAAGATGGTGAACATGTCACTCCAGAAACAGATGAAGAGAAACTATGTTTTCAATTAATAAAAGATATTGATCATGTAGGAAGTCATGTAAAAGGATCACTCACAAGCCAGAAATACATGAGAAATGAAGTCTGGTCCCTGATGTCCTTTGTGGGTGCACCTTCCTGGTTCATTACATTTTCACCTGCAGATAACATGCATCCACTGTCTTTATATTTTGCTGATACCAAAGAAACTTTTACACCAGAGCTTAGAGGGTATGATGAGCGGTACAGTCTTATTGCAGAAAATCCTGTGGCTGGTGCTAGATTCTTTCACTTTATGGTAGAACTTTTTATCAAACATGTTCTTGGTGTTGGATCAAACCATTCTGGCTTTTATGGTGACACCAAGGCATACTATGGCACAGTGGAGCAACAAGGACGTCTCACACTTCACATGCACATGCTACTATGGCTCAAAGGGTGTCTGTCACCTCAGGAAATCAGAGATAGAATAATGGATCCAAATTCAGATTTCCAACAAGCTTTTGTTCAGTATCTAGAAAGTGTGCATATTGGTGAATTCATGACTGGTACAATGGATGAAGTCAAAGCTAAAGTCAACCATAAGTCTGAACAACAAGACTATAAGGATCCCACTCAGACTCTGCCTGAAGCCCCCCCACCTATGTGTACAATTAGGCATGATGTGAACAGTGACATCAATTGTCATGATTGCAAACAGATGGATGCATGGTGGGACAGATTTGCAAACACTGTTGATCATTTGATTTTACACTCCAATGTTCATAATAGTGGCAGAAATAGTTCAAACAATGAGAAAGTCCAGAGAAAAGACAGACTCAGTTGCATGAACAAACATGGTAAATGCAAAGCTAGATTTCCCAGACCTTTGTTGGAATCAACACAAGTAGATCCAAAAACTGGTGCATTGAATATGAAAAAGGGTGAAGCTTGGATCAATACATTGACATCACTTGTGACATTTCTACTTCGCTGCAATTCTGATATTACAAGTCTTCGTTCTGGTACTGCAATCAAAGCCATTGTAGCATATATCTCTGACTATATTACAAAACCTGGTTTGAAAACCTATAGCATATTTGATACCATTAGAAGTGTGTTTGATAGAAACTCAGAAATGCTTGGAGGATCCATGAAAAGAAAGGACAAAGCCAGAAAACTCATCACCCAGATCATAAATGCTTTAACTGCAAAACTTGAGATTGGTGGACCAATGGCTGCAATGTATCTGCTTGGCAACCCTGACCATTATACCAGTCACAAATTCATTCCTGTTTATTGGAGAAACTATGTGAGAGAAGTCCAGAAAGCTTGGAATCCAGATGAAAATGATAACATGCAAGTTGAATCTGAAAAGGTTGTACTGCACAATCAAAAGGGAAAATTCATAGGAATATCAGCTGTGCATGACTATATATACAGACCAGCTCATTATGAAGACATGAATTTATATGAATGGGTGCAGAGTGCAGAAAGAGTCAAGAGAAATCTTCAACCAGCTCATGATGAAATACACAGTGATGATGAGTTAGATGTCTTGGAATCTGAGCCACAAACTGTAACTCACAAAAAAACTTCAAGATTTGATGTATCTACCAATAATGACCTGAGCATACCATTTGATGATCTGAATATCAAAGATGATGACAATTTTGTAGAATGTGATTCAGAGGACAATGAATCCGATAGCACAGAGTCTGTTCAGGAAGATACCAAGCTTTTCCTAGAAGATCACCCATTGTATGAAACACACTGCATAGAATTCAATGAAAAGAGGCAGTATGTTGTTCCAAACTTTGTAGGTGGTTCACTGCCCAGACGTGATAGAGGAGACAGAGAATACTATTGCACCACAATGCTCACTCTGTTCAAACCATGGAGATCTGGCAATGACCTCAAAAGTGACCTGGAATCATGGGATGAAGCATTCACTGATCATGAATTCACTGATAGGCAATTGGAAATTATGGACCACTTCAATCTGAGATATGAATGCCTTGATGCTAGAGATGACTATTCTGCACAGCTTAGACAAGGAGCAGTGTTAGCTGGTACTTGTCCTCAATTTATGACTTCAGACATGATTTCATACTTAGATGATGACAACATTCAAAATGGTGGTGACTTTGGAGATGACAATTATGAGCAGGACAAACATTCTCCAGATTATGGCACTAACAAATATTCTGAGCTTGGTCAACATGGTAGACTGATCAAAGCTCAAATGGATGCCACTGAAAACATTGTCAGAAATATTGGTTGGCTTGATCCATGTCCAGATAGTTCTATTACTGTAAATTCTCCTCCACTTGAAGTTGAAATGAATCAACCTGGTACTCAATGGAAACAACTTGTCCAAGAGCAGAGACAAGAAATACTAGATGAGAGAAATCAACACATTCCTGCCAACTCAAAGTCTATGTCACACAAAACATATACTGATCCAATTGACAATGATGTGATGATTGTGGACCAATCATACTTGACGAAAACTTTTAGAGCTGAAAATGCACAGCGACAACAGCTAATTGATGCCACAGTCAGAAAATTCAGCCTGAACACTGAGCAGAAAAGAGCCTTTAGAATCATTGCAAATCATGCTTCATCTCCCAGCAGTGACCAGTTGAAAATGAATATTGCTGGAATGGCTGGCACAGGAAAATCACAAGTCATCAAAGCAGTTGTTGATTTCTTTGACATTACACAAGAGTTTCACAGATTTGTTATTCTTGGTCCTACTGGTACATCTGCAGCTCTCCAAAATGGCTCAACTTATCACTACTTCCTGGGCATCAATCCAAACATGTCGAACAGAAATGAAGCAATGAGCATTGCTCAGCTCAAAGGTAGATTAGAAGGAGTTGACTATATATTCATTGATGAAGTCTCAATGCTGTCTTGTCATGATCTCTACAAAATCAGTGCTAGACTAGCCAAAGCTTTGAATAGACATGACATGCCATTTGGTGGAATCAACATGATATTTGCTGGAGACTTTGCTCAGTTACTACCAGTTGGAGGTGCACCATTGTACAGTGGAACAGTTGGCACTCAGATCACATCAGCATTGACAACACACTCTCAGGAAACTGCCATTGGTAAAGCACTCTGGCATCAAGTGACCACAGTTGTGATTCTCAGAGAAAACATGAGACAGAGAACCCAAACAGCTGAGGATGCATTATTCAGAACCACTCTTGTCAACATGCGCTATGGCAAATGTACTGCACAGGACATTCAATTTTTGAGAAGCAGAATTGCAGGCAAACATCCAGATCAGCCCAATGTTGCCTCCAAAACTTTTAGAAATGTTCCTATCATCTGTGGCATTCACTCACAAAAGGATCAGATCAACCAGCTTGGATGTGAAAGATTTGCTTCTGATACCAATCAAAACTTGACCAACTTCTATTCCATTGACAAGTGGGGAAAAGACAAGGATTCTGTGAGAAACAAGTTGAAATCTAAAGCAATACATCAATCCAGTGACATTGATTTTGATACACAAAGAGAAATATGGAAAGTGCGATATGCTGCAACTGATAACTTTGCTGGAAACCTCTCATTGTGTCTTGGTATGCCTGTGATGCTTCGCAACAATGATGCCACTGAACTCTGCATTACAAAAGGACAAGAAGGATTTGTTGTTGGCTGGCAGTCAATGAAAGTAAGTCATGGTAAAAGAGTACTTGACACTTTGTTTGTTGAACTGGACAAACCTCCAAAGCTGGTGCAGATTACAGGACTTCCTGACAATGTGGTGCCCATTGTAAAAAACACCAAGACAATTCAGTGTGTATTTCCCAGTGACCTGAAGGAATCAATTGAGAGACAACAAGTCTGGGTGCTACCTAAGTTTGCAATGACTGCTCATGCTGCTCAAGGAAAAACACGTCCATTCAATGTTGTCCATTTAAACAGTTGCTTCAACCACATGTCATATTATTCTTCATTGTCTAGAAGTGCTTCTGCTGCTGGAACTGTTATCATTCAAGGCTTTGACACTAAAGTGATCACTAGAGGTTGTTCTGGATATCTTAGACAAGAATTTAGAGAACTAGAATTGCTTGATAAGATTACCAGGCTCAGATATGAAGGTGCTTTACCTGACCACATTGATGCTGGTACACGCTCTGTTATGCTTCGAAACTTTCAGCAATGGAAGGGAATTCACTATGTTTCTGCCAAAACTGATAATGCTATTAAATGGTCAGCAACTGATCCACTAATATAGGCTCATACAATCCCTGATAGCCCATGGCAATTGGTTTAAAAAGGCAAAGGCAAACAGAAACCAGCTGTAATTGCAACTTCATTTGTTCCAGCAAAAGGCTCAGTTGCTATTGGTTCAACCCAAAAACACTCACTTGACACAAACAATAAACCAGTAGCTAAAAGGCCTCGGATCACCAAAGACCATGTCACCAAAGGATCCATAAGCAAGCAACAGACCATTAACTCTCCAGCTGGACTGATCTGGGATAGAAATGACTACAGCTGTGCATATGACTCATTGTTGGTGATTATATTCAATCTGTGGAAAGACAATCATGCAGAGTGGTCCACAGTATTCAGAAGCATGAATGATCATTTGAGCACATTGTCTCATGGTTTTTCTGAGGTGTTACACCAAACTGTAGCATTTCAACAACTAAGAGATCACCTTAGAACTACACTGCATAACATGAATCCTACAGATTTTCCTAGAGGAACAATAGGCATCAGTGTTACAAATCTGGCTATAGAGTTGTTTAAAGTCAATGACATTGTAGCCTCTTCTCAACATGAATGTTCTCAATGTGACTTTGCAGAAGAAACCATTGATGACAGACTAGGCTATGTGTTACATGCTGATGACACCATTAAACAGTCTACCATGAATTGGATTGATACCTTGTCACAGAAAACCAATAGAAGATGTCCTGATTGCAATAGCAGAATGAAACAACTTGTATTTTATAATGAAACACCACATATTCTTATTCTAGAGTATCCATTTAAAAACATTGAAACCAGTCATAGATTAGAATTTGTTTCAGAGACTGATACAAAGACATTAGAACTTAGAGGTCTTGTATATCATGGTCAATATCATTTCACCTCACATATTATTACTGCAAAGAAACAAGTATGGTATCATGATGGAATGATTACAGGCAACTCTTGTTCCAGAGACACTGACCTTACACAACTTTCAGACCATGACATCAGACACTGTAAAAAGAGAAACCTAGTACTAGCTATTTATGCTCAGAGTCTTTGAGGATCCTCCTTGAGGTCAAGCACGGCTGTCTTATGTGTTCATCTGTTGTGTAGCATTCAAGGTCATGGAAAAGTAGGATTGAGCAAATGTGAGTTAATTGTCAGCACACTGTTTGGGGGGCAGTTGTGTTTGGCAGTTGACCTGTTGCTCCCTGAGCAATTGCTTCATGGCTGAGAGTGTTGCATGATGGTGCAACACAGGGGAGATAGCAGGTAGAGAGGATGTTGATGAAGACTCAAGACACTTTATGTAGATTTCTTTTATGCTAATGTATATGTTGCAGAGGTGGGAGGTGGGCTTATTAGATCAATATGCAATATGCAACACATGCTATGTATCTTATGCCATATTTAACATGCTTTATGCAATTTTCTTAATTCAGCAACAAAGTGGGGAGGGGAAAAAAAGAACTCATTCATGCCATGCGCAGCACTGGCCCACTAGACAAGTCAGACCTGGTTCAGTGAGGGTTCGTAATTAATTAATTACAGCCGTTTGCATGTATCTTGACAATTTTTGGAAATTTTTGAATTGGTTAAACAATATGGACTTAGACAAAATTACTGTACTCAATCTTGTATCTCATGAAATACTGCATGGATTGAGATGGTTGTAGAGGGAAAGTTGTACTATTTTCTAATGGCTATCAGCTCCTGTAATTACATTTGAACAATATTTAGTGTATGATGAGTTGTGGATGAAGTAAGAGGTGACCAAGTGTTTTTTAACACCCAGAATGATATTGTTAAATTATGGCATCAAATGAGCTCCTATGAACAAGATTGTAGAGAGAAAGTTGTTCATTTTTTCAAGGGCTAGAAGTGCATATACCGTGTTTCTCTTTATTTTTGTTCTTTTGAGCCAACATTACAGCTGGACTACAATTGTCTGCATTGGAATCAAAATATCACAAGAATCATATATGTTAGCTCAAAGAACAAAAATAAAGAAAAACATGGTATATGTATTTCTAGCCCTTGAAAAAATGAACAACTTTCTCTCTACAATCTTGTTCATAGGAGCTCATTTGATGCCATAATTTAACAATATCATTCTGGGTGTTAAAAAACACTTGGTCACCTCTTACTTCATCCACAACTCATCATACACTAAATATTGTTCAAATGTAATTACAGGAGCTGATAGCCATTAGAAAATAGTACAACTTTCCCTCTACAACCATCTCAATCCATGCAGTATTTCATGAGATACAAGATTGAGTACAGTAATTTTGTCTAAGTCCATATTATTTAACCAATTCAAAAATTTCCAAAAATTGTCAAGATACATGCAAACGGCTGTAATTGATAAAGTTGATCGCCTATAAACAAAATTTTTTTGAACAAGAGATATGATTCTACTTCTGATCCCAAAAAATAACACCAAGTTAGGGCCAAGCTTACATAAGCATCCAAATATGGGTTGTTTCAAAAAAGTCAAATTACCTTCTGATTATATTTAAAATATTAATACTCACTTCAATTCTTATCGGAATCAGGTGAAAATCAAACTGCTGACTAATATAACCATTTTGGGCAAGGTGTGACAGTCACCAATCTAACCATATAGGGTAATTTTTGATATTATATACCAAATTTTTTGTTGATCGTAATAGTAATAGTCACATGTGACCAGTCTAACTATATAAGGTAATTTTACATCATATATGCTAAATTTTGAGCTGATCACAGGAGTCCTAGTCACATGTGACCACTATTACTATATGGAAATATCAGCCATATAAGCAGAAATAGGCTAAACTTAGATGATGTACTGATATTTTTACTTAAAACACAAAAGTCAATGTGATATTGCTGTATACATATATTATATTATATGCTAATTGTATATTTCAAGTAAAATCACTTATTGATATTACTAACAATTGTACAAATAAAAATCTAATTAAAAAAAGGACTTAATTCATGCCATATGCAATATTGGCTCCCTTAAACAGCACAGCTGTCTTCGTGTTATCATCTGTTGTACAGTATTCTAGGTCATGGGGAAGTAGAGTTGAGAAAATGTAAGTTAATTGTTATCATACTGTTTAAGGAATAGTTGTATTTGGCAATTGACCTGTTGCTCCCTGAACATTTCTTTTATGGCTGAGAATATTGTATGATGATGCAGCAGAAGAGATGACAGTAAGAGAAGAGGTTGATAAAGACTCAACACACTCTATGTAGTTTTATTTTAGTCTAATTTATATGTTGCAGAGATGGGATGTGGGTTTATAGAATAATATAAAATATACAATATATGCTATATATCTTATATCAGATGTAACTTGCTTCATGCAAGTTAATGTTATTGCATACTTCATAGGAGTAGGGAGGGGGAAAAAAAGAACTTGTGAATGCCATGCACAGCACTGGCCCACTAAACAAGTTCAGAAAAGATGGATGCAAACCCCACACACCTATTTGAGATGAAATCAAGCCTAACCCAACCCCAAAAAGCGGCCTACAATGACCTCACACAACCATAATAGCCCAAAACCCAAAGAGACTCAGAAACAGGTGTTAACTATTCTGAAGTTACTAACACTGGTGAAGTAATTCGACTCTGGATGACGAAGCACTAAGACGAGGATGTTCTACTGTTGCTAGGGCAAAGTAGACGTGCTGAAGCGAACGCTGACAACGATTCGAGTCGGTCTGATGAGTTGTTGTTGAGAACAGGGTTCAATCTCGGGAACAGCAAGGATTTAAGGTCCAATAGTTGTTTCCAATTGATTCGGCATAGTAACAAACGGTATCTCAGCTAGTACTGGGTTTAGTATACTGTAATTATGTAACTAGTAGACTGATAAGGCTTGAAAAACATCAAAAGGCCTCTTGTTGGAGAGAGGCAAGTAAACTAACATTGCAATATATCAAAGGCGAACCAATGGTATAGTATAGCAGGTGAAAACACCAAAATACCACTAGTTAGAGGGAGGTAAGTAATCTAACATCATAATATATCAAAGTCAAACCAATGATATAGTGGAAGGCCTGACAAACATCAAAACACCTCTAGTTAGAGGTCAAGTAAACTAATGCTAAGATATACCTAAGTCAAACCACTGATATATAGCAGGAGGCTTGAAAATCATTAAAACACCTCTGGTTAGAGGTAGGCAACCAAGCTAATCTCAAAATATATCCAAGTCAAACCAGCCAGATATAGCAGGAGGCCTGAAAACATTGAAACACCTCTAGTTAGAGGTAGGCAACTACGATAATCTCAAAATATATCCAAGTCAAACATCTGAGAAATAGCAAGAGGCCTGAAAACATTGAAACACCTCTAATTAGAGGTAGGCAACTAAGCTAATCTCAAAATGTATCAAAGTTCAAAATATATCAGCTTATTTATTGGAGGAGACCCTGAAAACATCGGAACACCTCTAGTTAGAAGGAGGCCAAGATCACTTGCCTCCCTCTAATTAGAGGGGTTAGATGGGAGTCATAGGTGTTTTGAGGATGTCTGGGGTGGTGGTCTCTGTGCGAATCGTCGCTGTCATCCTCATCGTCCTCATTTCCATCATTGTTGAGGTGGTGGGGAGTGGGAGCATGGTGGGAAGCAATTTGGGAGGCAAGTGGGTGGTGGAAAAGCACATGTGACTGATCATATGGCTTTCAACCTTCCACCACCATCACCCACCCATTTGCCACACTCCTGCTTCCTACCCCCTCAACAACGATGAAAATGAGGAGGAGGGCGACGACAGCGATGATTCACACTAAGATCACCTCCCTGGACATCCACAAAGCCACTGGAGAGATCCCAAAGGACCTCTCCAGGGTGCTCATGCTGGAATCAAGTGGAAACGGTCTGGATATCGAAGGATGAGACTGTCTACTATATCGGGAAGCCTACTGACTAAGGTCAACCATGGGAACTGGGCATGTGACAGTCCAGGCCCAACTACTACACTGTGCAGGAGCATGCCCAGGTTTTTCAACCATTGGCCTCAAACATGTGAACCAGCAGTGGCAGACTGGGCACACAGCAACAAAGATGACAAGGGCGATGTGGAGAGTCACCCACAATGAAGGTGTCATCAATGGCATCATCATCGTCGAGATATCGGAACCGCCATCACCTATGCCACCATCCTCGTGCAACTCGTTGGCCAGACCAATCAGGACAATGAAACCCACAATGGAGACCATTGCTTTTGTTGATGATGGAATGCAAAGGAGGCCATGGCCCATGGGGGGTCTTAATGGTACAGGTGAGTACCCACCCCCCTCCTACTTTTCCCTCACATACTTACCCCTTCCCACTGCTCATTTGGGGCCAGGAGCCCTCTCCCATCCATCCCCTCTCTGTTTCCCCCATCCGCCTCTCTTCCCAGACCTTTCCTTACCACCCATTGCCACCCCCCACTAGTGTATGTCACAGTTGTGAGTTTACCTGCGGTGTCACAGGTACAGGTGCCACAGGTTCAGGTGTGGTGTTAAATTTTCCCACCTGCCGGCACACCGGACCTGTTACCGCGGGTTCACGGTTTTGTCATGGTCACACAGTGACACCTTTGTTTGTTGACACCTCAGTTTGTTTGTCGTCGCTGATGACTTGGAGATCCATCGTCTCGTTGCTGGATTCAAGATCCCAGGAGTTTATGCCTTCAATGGCCAGCGACAGCCCTCCATCACTGGATCCTGATGATTTGGTACCAAACACTGGCAACATAATTGTGGTGCGTGTGACTAGCGTCTTGTCTTCTCAAATCGTTTTTTTCCAGCCTTGTCTCGCCCAAGTCGATATCATGCTCTCGATCATCAATTGTAGCCCTGTCTCACAGGACTCACATGTATCTTTTATTGTGTCTCATTTTCTTAACATTGTGCTTGGATCAGCAGTGGGTGTTTCGCTCTCTCAAGACTGACAATTGGGCTTATCAATACCAAGCAGCATCTCTCCACTCCGTTATTGTATGGCGCCATGGGCCCCCTTTCAACCTGAGCCTTGATAAAGCCGTTGGCCGTGTTTCCTATTCCCCATCCAATCATGGCCCGTCCCAGCTCAGCTACTGCTCGCTCTGAATCACCCCCACTCTCTATACCTGTCAGCGATGACGAAGTTCAATCTGTTCAAGCCTCGGAAGGGACAGAAAAGGAGACGGATGAACAGGAACTCGGTGAGTATGACTTTGGCTCGTTTTGAGTGCTGCTAATGCCTGGATCATCAGCTCATCTCAAAGAGTCTTGGCGCTCGCCCGTTTACTAATTTTTCAATAGCAATGTCACTGCCAGCTACAAAAAAGGATGCAAGTATCATTTCTTCAAGTGTGCTGTGCCGCAATGCCACAACAAAGGTCTCCACGGCGTTCAGCATTTCCAAGATTTGAAGGACCATGGTGGGACATCCAATCTGAAGTCCCACGCTGTGTGATGCTTCAGTGAGGATGTCGTCGATGCAGCGTTCGGTTCCAAACCAACACCTGTCAGTCAGGACGGTTCCATCTTTGCCAGCTTTGCCCGACAAGGCCAGGTGCCTGTCAAAGTCACCCATCGTGTGCATACCTCTGAAGAAATGCAAGCTCATCTTGCCCACTGGTGTGTTGAAAGTGCCTGGCCCACCAAGATCGTTTCCGACCCTCAGTTCATCACGATGATGAAGGCTGGCCATCCATCCACCATCATTCCTAGTGAAAATCGACATGAATTGCAATGAGTCAGCCCGAGTCTGAGTGAATGAACCGATATGAATCAAGTTGGAATGATATCCGGCTGGTTTATTAACGAACGTTTGAACCGTTCTGAGTAGTGTCACTACCTGATTAAGAAGGAAGGCCTAGGAAGGACTTAGAGATATTTGGGATGCGGCATTTCGTAGGCCATTGTACATTCGTTTTATATCTACATGATGCCTAAGGTCAACAGCTCAAAAGGTCCCACCCATTTTTGTGATTGCTCAAAACGCTGCGGCCAGCCACCAAAAGAAGTTTCTCTGTCTACATACCAGAGACATGCAAAGTACCGAGAAGCCGACAAACTTTCCCCCGAATTTCGTGCATTCCTGGCATCGAAAAAGTCGTATCAGCAACTTCGCCATGTTCAACACAACGGAAACACACAAAACAGACCTGTGTTGTCAAGAAAAGGCAAAGAAAAGGCAAGAGAGGTCCTTGATGAAGAACCAGAATTGGAAAACGGAGCGGATGAGCTTGAAGACATGGTAATTACTCGTATCATTGATATTCCTGTAATTTTCATCAATATGATCCACAGTATTGTGACGTCGATCAACCTGACGCACCTAACATTGCCTCTGGTTCCGGGACAAGCCATGCTGCAGCTGAAAATCTCCTCGCAGACGTTCCCCACTCGAATCCATCATCTCCTCAGCAATATTCCGAGCAGGGTGACCAAAATGATGCATTTGACCATGGCAGTATCCCTAATTTAAGAGATATCAATACCCATTCGTTTGAAGCTTCATCTGAGGATGAATTAGTACTTGATGAAGCTAGAGGTGCTGGACAGGTTGATCTCGAAGATGCAGATATTGAGGAAGAATTTCAGGAGACTCGTATCGAGGAGATAGCAACAGCTCACCAATTTATCCAACTTGTCCGAAATGCTTCATTCGGTGACGAACACGACAATATGGATCCCTATCACCTCGAGCGGCTTCGAAATCCACCCAAGGAAGTTCTCGTTATTGATGACCCTGATGTGAAATTGTCAATCAAGAACTTTCTATCGGTCAGCAATGCATCTGAGGAGACTTACAACTCCATTCGGCGCAATATCCTGGAACGTTACCCGGACTCTAGAATGCTCTCCCTATATCAAGTTGAACGGTACATTGCAGACCTCACTGGCATTGTCCCGATTATGCATGACATGTGTCCGAACTCTTGTATGGCGTACACCGGGCCGTGGCTGCGTCTGGAGCAATGTCCACAGTGCCATGAACCTCGTTATGATCCTGTCAAGAGTACTGCAAATAAGAAGGTTGCAAGACAGAAGTTTTGCACAATACCACTAGGTCCGCAACTGCAGGCACTATGGCGGTTGCCAGAGGGTGCAAGGGCAATGAAATATCGCCGGAACCGAACCCGGGAGATTTTTCAGGAACTTGAAGCAAATCACGGTGTTCTGGGAGTCTATGACGACATTTTCTGTGGGAGTGACTACATATCCGCTGTCCAGGGTGGGGAAATCACACCAGATGATATGGTCCTCCTCTTCTCGATCGATGGGGCTCAGCTGTACCAGAAGAAAAAGTCGGACACTTGGATCTCAATATGGATCATTGGCGATCACCCACCTGATAGGCGATACAAGAAAAAATACGTCCCACCAGCGTACTTTGTTCCAGGGCCAAATAAAATGAAGCACAGTGATTCGTTTATGTTCCCGACTCTACACCATTTGTCTGCGCTGCAAAAAGAAGGCCTTCTAATATGGGATGCCGAAATTGACCGAACATTTACCTCAAACCCTTTCCTGTTCCTCAACTGTGCTGACGCACCAGGCATGGCTATGATCAGTGGACTTGTTGGTCATCATGGCAAGCATGGTTGCCGCATCTACTGTCCACTGGTTGGCCGGAACAAGAAGGGTTGCCCGCACTACTATCCTGCTCGCCGTCGACCACTTGATGACAATGCACCTGGTGCCGATCATCCTGACATCCCAATCAATGAAATCACTGGATGCTCAATCGAAAGATATCAAGAGAATCTCACCCTAGTCCAGAATTCACCGAACAACACTCAATTTGAAAATCGCCACCTCGAGACAGGAATCTGCCAGCCAAGTCTATTCAGTGGTCTTCATCGGTTGCTTCCCGTTCCAAAGTGTTTTAGCCTCAATATAATGCACGCAGCATCATTGAATGTCCCTGACCTCATGTGCAAACTCTGGCGTGGGACCTTTGATTGTGATGAAGACGATGACAGACGTACTTGGGATTGGGCTGTGCTCCAAGGACAAGTCTGGAAAAAACACGGTGAAGATGTTGCAAAGATGACACCATACTTGCCTGGATCGTTTGACCGCCCCCCTCGCGATCCTGCGAAGAAAATGAATAGTGGGTACAAGGCATGGGAGTACTTGCTGTACCTTTTTGGCCTCTGCCCGGCAATGCTCTATGGTATCCTCCCCGAAAAGTACTGGAAAAGCTTTTGTAAACTCGCTTTTGGTATCCGTGTTATGTGTCAGCGCCGGATCACGGTCGATGCATTGCAGACAGCTCACCAAATGATACTGGAGTATGCTGACGAATTCGAGGTCTTGTACTATCAGCAAAAGCATTCTCGGCTTCACTTTGTTCGGCCGGTAATCCACACACTGTGTCATCTTGCCGGAGAAGCTGTACGTGTTGGACCCGGTGCCTGTTCTTCACAGTGGACGATTGAGCGAACCATTGGGAATCTGGGGGAAGAAGTGAAACAGCCTTCAAACCCATTCGCAAATCTGTCAGAACGTGGACTTCAAAGGTCGCAGACGAACGTGCTGAAGGCTATGCTGCCAGAGCTAGACCCAGACGGCTATAAGCTCCCCCGGGGGTCGTTTGATCTCGGAGATTCCTATGTATTGCTGAGAGCGAAGGGAAGGTCTGCCCAAGACATTGAACGTGCTGAGGCTGATGCTATCAAGTCTTACCTCCGAAAGATGGGTATCCCGGAGCAAGAATATGACCAAGACGATCCAAGAATAGTGCGATGGGCTCGATTGCAGCTTCCAAATGGACAGATTGCGAGATCGGCCTGGAAAGAAAAACTCAAACTATTAGCCCGTTTGCGCACCTCCAGAAATGTGAAGGTGAGTCGTTTACTAGTCATTGCTGTTGTCTTATCCATTGCTCTTGCAGTACCATGACACCGACTTGGATCATTTGGATTTCGCTGAAGTCCTGTATTATTTCAGACTACAGATCCAAGAAGATATGATACATACCTTGGCAGTTGTGGTGCCATTTGGACCACCCGATCGAGACCTCCTAAAGCTGTCTTCATATACCGTCTACTCTTGCAAACCTCAAGACACCGTGATTGTCATTGATGTGAAGAAAATCTTGTTAGTCATTGCTATGCTTCCTCATCAAATTCGTGGTGAGCAGCGGTATTTCTTGGTGGAGAAACCAGGACTTGATCTTGCTGATCTGGGTGGATTTCTGGAGACTGAGGAAGCAGAAGATGTCGAGGAAACAGAGTGAAGGTAGATAGGGCTGATTGTAATGTGATCGACAATGTTGATTGTAATGTGATCGACGTCACTCTAATTAGAAGTGATGTAATTCGATCTGCCTACAGCGATGACTTCATCTTATACCACCATGTCGTCGACACCCTTCATCCAAGACCCTCCCAAAGACCCCTCTCTGCTTTTCTGTAATGAATCCGGATCGCCAGATTTCTCCTCTTTTCCGTCTTTCTCGCCTCCTTTGTCTCTTGGAAGTCCCTTCAACCGCTTTACACAGGTGAGTTGCCTTGTTCTCGTTTCTAAAGTACTTATTGTCAGTCAAAACAGGCCAACGATGCCAGTGACTCTTACTCACATGCACATGCCATCTCAAACGCAAATCATGCAATGTTGATGGAACTCAAAAATGTCGCATATATCAAGCTTTACAAACACTACACACAATTGCAAGATGAACTTGAGCGCATGAAGATGGAGAAAAATGGCATGGCTATTGAGAGGGACTCATACAAGTGTGTAACGCTATGATCTGGACATTGTAATTTGCTTACTTGCGGTGTGGACCAACAGGAATGCATATACTGTGTTAGCACAGTCCATCCCTTCAGTAGTTGGTGCAAATCCTCTTAAGACTTCGACATCTCCATTTCTTTCTGTCTCAGCACAATTGTCGTCAATCACTGGCACTTGGCCGAAATCATCGGATTTCTCGATAGAAGAGCTCCAAACAATGTTTTGGCACAAATCTGCGTGGACGGAACACCAAGATAGTGTCAAAGGGACATCATTAGTCGGCAAGAAAGGTGCCCATGGTCGAACACGTGCAGCTGAAGGAGTCAACGTACAAATGCTGTATGTTGTAGATCAAGAGGGCACACCTATTGATGGTCATCATGCCTCTGCGGTGCGAGCCACTGCTCGGTCAATCTGGGCACAACTATCAGATGCAGGTTTGGCACCGATGAAGTGGATGTCTAACAAAAACCTTACAGTTAGTGACCACTACCGTTCCGAGATGGGGCAGCGCTTCGAGGAGTTCCGGCTCTGTGAAAATGGGTGGAAAGCTGATCAAGTCGCAATCAACTACTATCCAGCATGGCGCACGAGTCAGCAAGCCAACAGGACTTTCAATGGGAACAAGGAGAACGAAATACTAGAAGTGGGATCCAGCTCCAACGACGAATCGGACAACAATGACTCCAATGGCAATACCTCAAAGAAACGCAAACTACCGCTCAAGACGTTGCATCAACCAAAGAAACAAAAGCGCAATGACATGACCGCAACTCGGGAGAAAAAGATGGTGCAGGTGTGTCGTCTCAATGCTATATCTTCCTGGATTGCGCTTACAATTAACAAAACTTCCAGCTCATCAATCCTCTGTCAGTACCCTCATTTGTTCATTTTCCCGTCCTGACGCCGTCTTGTAGTTCAAATATTCAAGTCACACAAATGGAGAACACTGAAAAGTCGGTCAATACCACTGTTCCTGCAAGACCCCGCCCAGTCCCAGTCATCCGGAGTAATGATGCAGACATTCAAGGTTCCTCTGTGGGGACAGCTCTGGCTACTGCGAGTGAAGATGTTGCACCGACGGCGATTATTGTGGCAACTCTGAGTCCTATGGAAAGTCCTCTACTGCTGAGCCCAATTGAAACAGCTCCTTCCGGCTCCTCTGTGCTACTCGAATCTGCTGCAAAAGAAACAGCTCCTTCCCCCGCATCGATGGGTTCTGCACTACCCGGATCTACCGGTATTGAAAATGTTGCCGCTGAGTCGTCGCCTTCGTTGACCTCAGCTACAATGACCTTGAACGAATCTTCTCTGGCCACAACTCCAACGACCCCACCTTTTTTAGGGATTGACGCAGTGGCTCCTGCATTAGCAATTGACCCCATGGTCCCCATGGTCTCATCATTACCAATTACGACGTCGGATAATACAGCAGGTGCATGATTGCAACCATCAAATTACAGATGTGATATCCCCATCTAGCAGATGAAACGACTCCCCACGAGCCGTGTCCACTACCACGCATGCTGAAAATTCGCATACCCGCAGCCCCTGCACTCCAGGCATCTGCCACAACCAACCCAGAAAAGCCGGCACCTGGAAAGAAGAAGAAAATGTCTGCTCAAGACAAGCCGATTGTGCCTGGTCACAAACCCACAGCAAGGTGTGTGTCCACTAGTGCAATGTTTCACGCAGCCTTAACGTCGTCCAGGAACTTGTGCATTCGTGAATGGTGTTCAGCAAACCTGGGGGGATCGCAGGGAGAATTCAAGACCTATTGGGATAGCTTGACCGGCATTGACAAAAAGGTACGTTGCCTTGCCAAACCTTGCATGTCTTCACCTGACGACACAAACCCAACGCTTAGAAATTCCAGGAGATGGAAAAGCAAGCTGTACGTTGCGTTTCCGCCTTGCCTATCTGGTTTCTGACGGTTGGGTTTATGCAGAAATCCGCAAAGTCTTGATGCGCTCAACTTCAAGTTCAACTCTATGTATGGCCGTTTGGTGAGTTCTCCGACCTTCTAGCACCAACAACTCTGATCAGACTCTGTCTAGACGACTTTCATTTGTATCATTCAACGCACTGGACTTGTACGACCCTAGTAATGGCAGGAACAAGGGAGGGGGATGGGGAGATGAGGGGAATCGAGGGGATCGAGCGAGATCGAGGGAAATCAAGAAACTTGTACCATATCCAGAGCAAATCAATGGGATTCGTTTATATCAGAAAACGCGAGAACAATAAGAGAAATAGAAAATCTATTCTGACTGAATAAAGATCTAATATATCATTGCAATTCGGTCAGCTTCACTCGGACAATACCTGGATCGAGTGTATCGTCAAAATATCTTATTCATCCGAGTTACGCTGATGTACTCGGCCAGACTTGGCCTGGTTCACTCTGGTTCATGTCGATTTTCACTGGGCATCATTCCCTCTCCAGCTACTGTCAGACAGGACATCAAGGCAGCGTTTGAGCGGTGCCGTGAACGTATTGACAAGATTCTCAAGGAACACTCCGGCCAAGTCCACTTTGCTACCGATGCCTGGACAGCTCCCAATCATTGAGCCTTTGTGGCCTGGACTGTTCATCTCCACCATGATGGACATATTCTCACTTTTCTTCTCGATGTAGTGGAGGTGCCGGAGTCCCACATGGGTGCTACTCTTGCACGTGAGTTCCACGATATGCTCACAAGGCACGGTCTCGAGCAGAAGGTTAGTGTGCCCATCTTTATTTACAAATGGGAATCTAAACTCATCCCTCAGATACTTTCCTTTACAGCTGACAATGCTTCAAACAATCTCACGCAAGCAGCTGAACTGGACAGTCTCCCCAACTCCTTCGAGGCAGTCAATCAAATACGATGTTTCAATCACATGATGCATCTTTCAGCGGTGGCGCTCGTAAAGTCATGCATTGGCAATCAATACAATGGCCAGACTGCCAATATAGCGGGAGGCAGTGAGGGCAGTGAGTTGCCGTTTGAAGGCGAAGATGCCGATGATGATGATCCTGATCCCGATGAGGTGTCCAATGCTGGCGATGACGATCCTGATGATATGGATCCATTTGAGGAGCTGAACGAGAATGAAAGGGAAGAGCTTGAGAACAACACTGAGACGGTGACTGACACATTGCAGAATGTGAGTTGTTCTCAAAATGGCCATTCATACAGCTGATCTTGACTATTTGGTACAAGGTGCGCAAGTTGTCCTTCGTGATCGTGAACTCTTCCACTATTGCCCTCCCCACATGGAAACAAGCGTGCCGTGATCACAAGTTACCTGAACAACTGATTCCTCGTGATGTGAAGACAAGGTGGAACAGTACCTACAATATGGTCTGTGTTGCCATCAAGTACCGCGAGGCCATTGATGATGTCACAGGGAACAAACTTCTCAAACTACGCAAGCATGAGTTGGAGGACGAGCACTGGATTGTTCTCAAGGACTTAGGGCATGTTCTTAAGGTGAGCACTCAGTTTCCATACCCCTCATTCCATGCTGATGCTGTGTCAAGTTGTTCAAAGATGCAACACTATTCTTCTCCACCGACAACATCGAGACGATTGCTCACATCATCCCAATGATAGATCGCCTTGATACCATGCTACAGGACTTGGCAACCGAGCCTCTTGTACCAGCCATTAAGCATGCTCTGAAATTTGCTCGGAAGATTATTGACAAGTATTATGCAAAGACTGATCTCTCTAATATGTACCAAATTGCAATGGGTGAGTGCCCATCTCCGCCACACCACTGTCACCATTCTAAGATTGTCTAGTGCTCCACCCCCAGATGAAGCTTTCCTACTTCCACTCGCATGGGTGGGAACAAGCCTGGATTGAAACTGCTGAGGACATGGTTACTGAGGAATTCATCAAGTATGACAAGCCTATGCAGCCGGCGGAAGCAACCGAAGCCACTCATCAGGAGGAGATGGACATTTTTGATATTCCCATGGACGCTGTGCCGACTGTATCGGAACTGAAGGTATATTTGTCCCAGCCGATCGAGAGGGTCAAAGATCCTATCGCGTGGTGGTGGGATCATCGTGCAGTGTTCCCAAGGCTCTCAGTCATGGCACTTGATTATCTTAGTGCTCCTGGTAAGTGTTGTTGCCATGTGTTCATATATTCTCACACCCATGCTATACAGCTACCTCGACCGCAGTTGAGTGTGTGTCCTTGAAAGGCTGCCATCTTCTCCCATATACCCGGAACAGGCTCTCTGCATCCTCGATCCGGGCATCGCTTTGTCTTGGAGATTGGTGCCACAAAGATTTGGTAGTAATGTCGGATGTGATTGAGGCTGTACAGCATCGCAACGGTAAACGTAAGAGGGTGGAGAGTGATGGCGAGGCGGCAACAGTGCCTACAGATGTGGAGACCGACAATTGCTGTGTCCGTTTATAGTCCGTTGATCGGTTATAAGTATTCATGTGGCCAACCCCGCGGTGTTTTCACATGGTGTCATACCCATGGTTTGTGCCTGAAACCCATGGTATAAACCTGGACCTGTGTACACCTCACCTGTCACAGGTCTGGTGTTACAGGTGACAGGTGTGGTGTGTCAGGTTCACACCCTTGGTGTCACCTGTGTCACACACTACGGGCCCCCACTCCATGCACCCTTCCCCACCCCCCCATCATCCATCCCACCTCTCATTCACCCTCCAGCACCCTTCGTCATCCATTTTAGACTCCATCCGGCCCCTCTGCAAAGGCGAGTACCCACCCATTTGCCAGGGGTGCCCCATGTGTCTTTATTTTTTATTTCTTTTATTTCTCTTTTATTTTGTTTATTTTCATGTATATTAGTCTATATACAACATGTAGAACAATATATCTATGATATGTCAAAAAATTTGCAAGAAAAGATGGTGGGACAGTAAAATGGTTGTGCTCAATGTTGTGGAGGGACGGAGGCTGCTCAAGGACTCAAGGGAATTGAGTGATGGTAGTGATGATAATCGCTACAACACGAGGTCTGTGCTACTAAAGGAACTGAACTGTGGGAATCCTAATCACGTGACTGTCCAGGCACATCTACTACAATGTCGAGCATGCATGCCAGTAAGTGATGGGCGGGGCCATGGCAATGGTGACAGGAAAGCCTTAGCCCATCAGCACCCTTGTTCCTGACCAGACCTGACATTCTAGAATGGGTTATTACTGTATATAGGACACTACTTGTTTAGTGGGCCAGTGCTGCGCATGGCATGAACGAGTTTGTTTTTCCTCCTCCATACTTCCATGATGAACTAAGCAATAACATTAAATTGCATAACACATGTTACATATGGCATAAGACATATAGCATATGTTGTATATTGCACATTGTTCTAATTGTTGGAAATAGTAATCTCATCATTATATGTCTTTGTTTGTTGGTCTTAGTCATTTACTGTTCATCATCAGACCAGACTGTTTAGTCAGTTGTTTGTCATATTGGAATCTATACCATTCTATTTGGTTTGTTCCATGACTTTATGTATATAACTAATGTCCCAACATTCAGATTAGTCGAACATTGGTTACCTCAGCAATACACCAGTCTACCATCAACCGATTCATCTAAGCTTATCCCTAAGTTATTCGTCTAGCATCAAATCAACACATATCTAGCAACCAACTTCTCACACTAATAAGCTCACCTCTCACCTTAGCAACATGAAAGTAGAAAAAATACAACTACATAGAGTGTCTTGAGTCTTCATCAACATCCTCTCTTATGATCATGTCTTCTGTGCCGCATTACCATGCAATCATCTCAGTCATAAAAGAAATGTTTATGGAGCAACAGGTTAACTGCTAAACACAACTGCCCCCTAAACAGTATGGTAACAATTAACTTACATTTGCTCAATCCCTACTTCTCCATGACCTAGAATACTGTACAACAGATGATAACATGAAGACAGCTGTGCTGTTTAAGGGAGCCAATATTGCATATGGCATGAATTAGTGTTGCCTCAGCTAAGGCTAATGGTCAGCTAGTAGCTGTTAGCTTAGCTGAATTTAGCTTAGCTGGGGTCCAGCTAAGCTAAAGGCTAATGACCAGCTACCAGCTACAGCTACCTCAAAACCTTAGCTGTAGCTGGCAGCTAAGCTGCAGCTAATTACACCTTTCCACAGGTAAGTGTGCCCAAGTACTCAGGTATTTTGTTTTTGCCATTTACTTAGATGCATACATATTAATATGTAATAAGACAAAATTCAATTAATTAATCTAATTACTGTCAAAGGGGGGAGAGAGATGGGAGCGGGAGGAGAGTGGGAGAAGGGGGAGGGAGGGGAGAGTGGAGGAGGAGAGTGGGAGAAGGGGGGAGGGGAGAGGGGGGGAGGAGGAGAGGGAGGGGGGAGGAGAGGGAGGGGGGAGGCGGAGAGGGAGGGGGAAGGGGGAGTGGGAGAGTGGGAGTGGGAGTGGGAGTGGGGGAGAGGGGGAGAGGGGGCGGGGACAGTGGGAGGGGGGGGACAGGATGGTGGTGGCCACGGCCTTGACTATCCTCGTCCCGTCGTCCTCGTCCTCGCCGTCGTCCTCATCTTTGCCGTCATCCTCGTCCTCGCCATCGTCCTCGCCATCCTTGTCCTCATCGCCGTCATCCTTGTCATCCTCATCGTCCCCATCCTCGTTCTCGTCGTCCTCGTCCTTGTCCCCGTCGTCCCCATTGTCCTCGTCCCTGTCCTTGTCGTCCTTGTCCCTGGCCTCGTCGTCCTCGTCTTCGTCGTCCTCGTCCTCGTCCTCGTCGTTGCCGTGGCGGTGGTGGTGGTGGTGGTGGTGGTGGCTGTCCTCATCCACCGTCCTCGTCCTCATCCTCGTGTCGTCCGCGGAGGGTCTCGCCGCCCGTCGTTATCGTCCTCCTCCTCGTCCTCCTCGTCGGTGTTGTTGGTGTTGGTCAGTCATAACGCGTTCAGAGACGCGTTACCGCGTTTGTTGAAGTGTGACCAAGTGACCAAAAAAGTCACATGGTCTGTGCACCCTTTGAATCCCTATATAAGGGGCTCAAAATCCCCCGTCGATCCCTTCAAAAATATTACTAGTATTTACTTAGTAATAGTCAAGCAATAATAGTATATTATAAATTGTACTCTAGTACTAGTAGTAGTATACTCTATATATCCCGGCTATGGTTGGCTATAGCTGACCATAGCCGGCTATGCATGACTAGCGGCTCTAACTAAGGAAAATTAAGAAATTAGCTTAGCCTTAGCTGAAGCTAACTTGGCTGGCCTGCAGCTAGCTTGGCCGTGGCAATACTGGCATGAATTAAGTCCTTTTTTTAATTAGATTTTTATTTGTACAATTGTTAGTAATATCAATAAGTGATTTTGCTTGAAATATCCAATTAGCATATAAGATAATATATGTATATAGCAATATCACATTGAATTTTGTGTTTTAAGTAGAAATATTAGTACATCATCTAAGTTTAGCCCATTTCTGCTTATATGGCTGATATTTCTATATATAGTAATAGTGGTCATATGTAACTATGACTCCTGTGATCAGCTCAAATTTTAGCATATATAGTGTAAAATTTCCTTATATAGTTAGACTGGTCACATGTGACTGGCACCATTGTGATCAACAAAGAATTTGCTATATAATATCAAAAACTACCTTATATGATTAGAGTGGTCACATGTGACTGTCATGCCTCACCTGAAATGGTTATATTAGTCAGCAGTTCAATTTTCAGTTGATTCTGATGAGAATTGAGGCCAGTATGAATATTTTGAATATCATTGGAAAGTAATTTGTCTTGTCTGAGGTAACCCATATTTGGATGCTTATATAAGTTTGTCCAGATATAGCCCCAACTGTATCTGATTTTCCAGGATGAGAAGTAGAATCATATCTGTTGCCTAAAAAAAATTTGTCTATAGGAGACCAACTTTATTTATTTATTAATTAATTAATTATGAACCCTCACTGAACCAGGTCTGATAAAGAATGAGTCTTTTAATAAATTAAAAGAACTCATAACAAATTTACTTATACATTACTATGTTAACTTATGGTTTGGTACTCAATTTAAGGCTGGGGAAGGGATTTTAGCAAAATAGAGCCTAACAATAGTGGCTGAGACTCACTATTGTTAGGCTCTTAGTGTGGGAAGGTCAGGTGACCAATATTGTGTGATCACGGGAATTACCATAAGCAGATGCTTGGCCGTGGTAGTCTTGTCCCCAGCCATTCTAGGGCGTGTATAAGGTTCCAGTCGGAGTGTCAAAAAGACAAGACTTGACACTAGCTAGAATGTCTGGTGAGATTAGATAGAGTGGGTGTAGATAAGTGATTACATAATAAGATAACCTACGATCGACTACCTATCCTGCCCCCTCCTCTGAGTGTCCAATTGCCCTTTGAGACACTGGAAAGCCTCTGGCAGTCCCCTCACTACATCATGTTCAAATATGGAAAGGTCTGGTCACTCAGAAGTGCATTCCCAACGGGATTCTGTCTCTGATCCACGACAGCGCCAGACAAAATCTCATCAAAATTTCCTGGATGAAGCTGGTGACATTTCCCAAAGAGTACTTGCACTTTATGGACACTCTGCACCTCAATCTGCTGCTATTTTTTTGGGCTCTCAGCTGGACTGACGAGGATATGATCAAGAACAGCAAAGCTCGCTTCGCTCGGACTGCTCTCATGATCAGTGACAAACTACTGGTCATTTTGAAGAACTGGCACAGGCCTCCCCACACTCACAGTCAAGGCATTAGAACTAAGGCGGCTCGCAAGGCTATGACTGATTGGGCTCTCGACATGATATGCGACACGATCGACGAAGAAATACAAACGCTTGAGGATATGATGTCTCTGCTACAAGAGGAACTATCTGAAGAGGCTCTGCTGTCTATTCACTGGAAGAAACTCATATCAGACATCCAAGAAATCGTTCCAACAACTTGGGAACTCTTTCGTCATGCTGCCTATACACAAAAGCAAGATATCTGCAATACAACGAAAAGTCCAGATGCCATATGCCTTGAAATCAATTTTTCTATCACTGAATGTATGGATGATACTAGGTTGTCCTCACTATGGTCTCTATGAGCTCATTTTCTCGGTTGCATCATCACAACAAAGTTCCAAAGCTACTCACTATCTACTTCAAGAGCTGTGGCCTCGCAACCAAGGCTTTCAACACCCTCCACGCTCTGGGCCTCACCATGAGCCAGAAGTGGGCCTATGATGCCATCGACCAGTTGTCTGAGAATGTCTGGAATAATTTGCTGGCCAATGTTAACAAGTACAGCTGGTTTGGGACTCACGACAACATAAACTTGCCATTCAGAGTCTATGAGCAAAGGCTGGACAATCAAATTCACTTTGACAGCGGAACGGCTGCCACGATCATTGTTATCAAAGATCCAGTGGTGGCTGGTATACAACCCGACTACCAGGCATTTCAACGTCAATGAGCACTTGGCACCAAGACTCCAATCAGCTACAAAGATGTGCTTAAGCTAGAGCAAAATGCTGCCCCTCATCTTCGGCAGCGAGCAATCTTCCAAGTCTTATCTTTCTTGCTTCACTCTCCAGACTTCAATTTCCAAACATATGCTCACAAGGACGATAAACATCTCAAAGCCCCTGCTCCTCGTCATGCACTTCCCATTGGCCCTGAACACATAACCACACAATACATGCTGAACACAGTTCACATCAAAGAGGCTTCTTATGAAGGTAATGATCGGGTCCTTGACAAATGGTGGCAGCAACTAGTCTTTACATCTGAAGACCAACTCAACAATCTAGGAACCAAATGGGTTCTATTCTGGGTATGTGATCAGCTCACTGTTTCGTGGATCCACAGTCTGCAGAAGTTCCATTGCATGGATCTGAACTCTTTCAAATGACTGAGTTTCATCAAGGCTGTCTTTGGCTGGTTTCATGCGCTGGTTGCTCTCGAACATTCATTGCACCATCAATACTATGGCACACATGGCGGCTTTGGGCTCCAGCATGCTTTCGACCTTCTGAAACGGAAAGGACTCCATGCGCCAAGTGTACAAGGCAATTTTCACTATCATTTCCAGGACGGACTCTATCACATTGCCGAGGCACACTTCTGAGATATCTGGTGTAAAATTGGTGGGGTAGATGATGTAAAAGACTTACGGGAGCTTAATCTGCAGGAACTACACAGCATCGTGAATGACTATGCCTCCAAGAGCGCACTATGGAAGATAGCTGCCAAGAAGTATCCAGATTACCTCCTGCACCAAACAACACAGTTCCTGCATGACATACTCAACTACATGGAACTTGATGATGCTATCAAGGTCGGTGATGTAGGCCGCATACAAGATATCCTTCCACGGCTGCTCTTTCATTTTGCTGGTGACAAAAACAAGAACTACACCATAGAAATACTTGATTTGATCCAGGGTTTGCAGCGCGAGTGGCCAGATGATCTCAAGTACAAGGCTTTCATGCATTCTTCCTCTGCTGACATATCTTTTCCAGGTCCTTCATCATTCAATATTGCTGGCTGGCTAACACGACAGGAAAATGGGACTGCTTCCTTCCGATCGACCTGCTGCAAGAGCACAATGTCAGGGATATCAAGGTACATTGTCTACTTGTCAGATTATGACTCACGTCTTCTACATTACAGTACACATTTGCTTTGACTGGTCCTTATGCTGCATGGGAGTACATCGGGAAGATCTCTGCTTCGATTCTGTGTCAACACAAAGTCAAGGATCATGTCAAAGACGAAATCAATCACTTCCACCATGGGAAATCACACACCTCACCTGAAAAAGAAATGGATGTACGATGACTACAAGAGTCATATAATGCCTCCAAGGTACACATCTATAAACTAGGACGGAAAATCGACAGAAAAGAAAAGATCGTAGACATAGAGGGAATGGGTTCAGATTCTTCAAGGTTGTGCAAGGCAATTGACAACTGGCATGCAAATAGAGGTCACTCAAGGAAGATTGGACAACTGTTACATTTTACAACTCCGCAACTCCGATTCTGACTCCGCTGCCCCATCATGACGATTCCACTTTACCACACCTTCCTTTTTCATTCCCCTTTCCCTTTTGTCTTCTTTTGGACATTGTTGTTTGTTCTTGTTCTTGTTCCCTTTTCATCCTTTCTTCTAGAACAATCCAGACCAACCATGGACACATCCATGTGACCTTGCTGTACCTGAATAGTCTCCTTGCCAATGGACATCATCACTATTGTCTTTTCCCTTGCCCTGACATATTGTTGACTTCATCCCACAACAAACCAATCACAATGGCTGTACTCTCAACACAGCTAATTACCATAATCATCATTGGCAGCATTGCCATCACTTTCCTTATCGGTTTTTACCTTGTTATGATCTATCTTTGGCATTAGCACCGAAACCCTTCTGCCATTGATACTTCCAACTTCCACCTTGACAATGTCTCACCACGTAATTGACAATTGCCATTCTCGGATATATGGTTTCCACTTTTGTATTCTGTGCTGACCATTATCCTCCCTGACAATCCGACAACATTTTTCACCTGCACGCATGCCCTGAACAATCCTCGATCACAAGACATTTCACTGGTCCTTCCAATCCGACCATCGCTGGAGCACACTCCTTCGGACATTGACCACAAACCATACAATTTCCCAATACAGTGAATCAACCCCTATCATTTATTGTTCACACGTCATCGCTTCAATGCAGTACCCGACATCTTATTCCCACAGCTTGTCACTCGTGCCATGACTTGAAACCTGGACCCACGTTCATTTATCCTTTTCCATCCATAACCTTGATACCTCCCACACTCGTTTACAACAATACCCTTTCTTGGACAATTACCGACATCAGGTGGACCGCATGGTTTCACACACAGGACAAGACACCACCCCTCAATACATCATTGACACACAGACATTGTCATCCGGTACAGCTTATACTGTTCGCATGTCTGACCTCAACTAGCCCACTGTCTTAGTTGGTTTTTCCTCCATACATTTCTTTATTTTCTTTCATACCAACCTTGCTGCTATATCCACACTACCTCAAGACACTCCCTTCACCAATCCCACACTGGACGATACCCTTCTTCGACCCAACTGTGCATTGCACTTGCCAGACTGCACACTTGCCTGTTATAGCAAGTATAGATCCCGAATAGGCAATTCTGTATGTCACATGATCTGATGACAAATCATCCGAGTCATCCGGACCTCTTCTATCCTCAATGATACCTGGGCCTCCAGTTGGATCACGAGAACATCAACATGAGGACGCCTCATGTCTGTCTCATGGTGAACACATGGTATAGTTAGACATGTTGTAGCTTCATGGTTACATTTCTATTTACCTCCCCACAAGACCAGTCACTATATATACTGTTCTTGTTGTTGGTTCGGACTTTTTCTTCTTTCTTTTCCTTACGTTTAGTCTGGTTCTTGGGGCAGACTCATGTTGTTTTGGGTAACCCCCATGGCTCGCAATGACATTAGAGCGTGACCCCCCCCTCTTAGCAGTGTTGTCTTAGTTGTAAGCAACAATGAAAACTGCTGTCCTCTCCTCTAGAATCCGATCCCTAGTTAAATTGATTGTTGCCAGAGCCCGCTGCAGAAGCGATCCATAACAACAACATATTGACTGTATTGCATGTACTACATATGGAACAGGAATATTTTACACAGGACAAAGTTCTGGAATGTGCTGAGGAAATGGATAATACAGAAAGTTGTATGGAGCTGGTAACAGCAACCCAGAGGGGACAGCTGGCCATGGAAGAGCAGGTGCAGTGGGGAATGGGGCTGCAACGCTGGACAAGTGGGTGCTCTTGTGATGGTGCACAGCGCTGTGGCCGATTGAGATTGTGCAAGTCGTTCCTCATACCGTGTTTGCTGATTTTCTTTGGTGACCCTCGCCTTCTTTGCCTTCCTCTCTGCCTTCTCCCTCTCATTTTCTTCATTCCATGCGATGTCAATGGAGGCCAATACTCGAAGGACTTCTTCGCCATATTCATCCAACCAGATCCAGGTTCCAAGCTCCTCCTTGAGATCGTCCAATGTGTTGAGACGGGCTTGGCTCGCGATCTTGGTGAGGATCATGTCAGGCAAAATACTTTCTGAATCAAAGGTTACAAGTTCTTTTAATTTATTAAAAGACTCATTCTTTATCAGACCTGGTTCAGTGAGGGTTAGTAATTAATTAATTAATTAATTATTGCCGTTTTCAGAAAGGTTGGCGGAGCTTGAAATCCGCTGAAATCTGCCGCAAACCCCCCCCCCCAGCTCGCGAGATGAATATCTCAATAACTACAGCAGCTACAAAGAAATTGTGGATAGGTACGTGATCCCCTCATCAAGGGCTATGCAGCCCCACCATTTTTGGAGTGATTTGATGCATTTTTCATAGGGTAGGGTAGTGCACCCTGTATATACAGTATTTCTACAATAACTAGTTGCAGTGCCATTCAAAATACATGTTTATTGTCTCAGAACATGTGCATAAGGTGTATTGAGACAGCCCCATATTTTTGAGGTGCCGCTGGACAAGTGTTGCATGTATGCAACGAGCGTGGGAGTTCTTGCTCACAACCACCATCATGCCCCACGGGCGTGCACTTTCAGACGATTCAAGGCAAATCATTGTGAAGATGGCATCCTCTCTATCTGTAGCTGAAATCGTACGGCTCTCCGGCATACCCAAGTGAATGGTCAAACGGGTTCTGGCCCATTTCAAATGCAATGGCACTGTTGCATGCAACAAGCTGCCCCCTCATCTCCTCGGTGCATCTCGGGTGCTTTCACTAGAGAACATTCAGGTGAGTATCTGTTTCCGAGGACTACACAACAGTTTTTGACCAGCTCCGCCCAGTTCATTGAAGGGACAATCCGTTTCAGGCCAGACGCGTACCTCGATGAATTGAGAGACACCATACAACAAAGGACGGGCAAGACAGTATCTCTAGCAACAACATGGCATGTGCTGACGAGAGCTGGCTTTACGATGAAGAAGGTGTGTGTCTACTGCCTGTTTGCAACTTGAGACTAGACTAGTGTTGCCTGAACTTGACCAGCTGAAAAAAGCTGATTCCAGTCCTGGCTTTCAGAGCACAATTAACCTTCTCATGGGGTACTATATTGTAGCCATAGGTCATGGCTACAATATAGTACCCCATGAGAAGGTTAATTGTGCTCTGAAAGCCAGGACTGGAATCAGCTTTTTTCAGCTGGTCAAGTTCAGGCAACACTAGACTAGACGCGGTGCTCACCTCACTCAGTTGACAAAAAATGCCCTCGAGCACAATGAGAGGGTCCGCCGTATGTACCGCTACACATTTGGCACCTTGTACACTGCAGATCAGGCCGTTTTTGTGGATGAAAGTTCATTTGATCGTCGGACAGAGATACGAGGACGGGCCTGGGCGTTATCTGGCAAATCCACTGTCAGGAAGGCATTTTTCATTCGGGGCAAACGGTATGTATATCGGATGTTCATTGATTGAAAGGCCTAACATTTGCTACAGGTATTCTCTACTGCCAGCCCTTTCTCTTGACGGCGTCATCACTGCACACCTGCTCGAAGGATCCTTCACAATGCAAACCTTTCTTGATTTCATTTGTGCGACTCTCAAAAGGATGAACCCTTTTCCTGGAAAAAACTCTGTACTCATCATGGACAATGCACGGATTCACCGGCATCCCACAATCGTTGAAACAATTCATGAAAGGTTCGTTTGCGTTGCTCTCACCCTCCTTCCTTGTGCTCAAGTATTTGTGGAACAGCGGCTGCCGAATCTTATATTTACCTGCATACTCTCCCGACTTCAATCCCATTGAACTTGCCTTCTCCAAGATCAAAGCCCATGTTCGTCGCCATGGTAACATTGCTCGAGGAGAAGAGGGTATAGATGGTACAGATGTGTACACATTCCTTTACGAGGCTGCATTTTCTGTTACCCCCCATGATGCTGCTGGTTGGTATCACCACTGTGGATATATCTGATCACTGTCTGGACATGTACACGCTGTATTCTGAATATGTTGTTTGTATGACTGCAATTGTATTGTTGTCGTTTCCCTCAATGTCATAGCAAAAGACGGTCCATTTCTCAAATGCAGCATGACAAGACAATATATTTACTAGGAATGAAGCTTCTTTGATCTTTCCAACGCCATCGCATCGTCTTTGGCAAACCGGATGAGGCGAGATGCCGTACCAAACTCCATGTTTCCAACCTGGGCTAGCTCCGCAGCCGTCAAAGAAATGATGTCGTCAATGGTGAATAACTTGTGTGTGTTGACAAGAGTGTCCACAAACTTTGTGTACTGTTCACCGTGCTTGTTCCGCGTTCCGTTTGCTTCAAGTTCTTCAAGCCACACCTGCAATCCGGGGTAGTCGATCGGTGGTCCTGTTGGACTGCGTTTCAATGGCAGCACACTGTGGCATAGTGGTGGTGACGGGGTATTGGAACTTGACCTATGTACATGTCGGTGATCACGACCATGATGCATCTGATTGTTGGCGAAAGCGCCGCCAAACATCATCATCATCATCTGAGCCCACTGCGGGGGTTCAGACGACGACTGCTGGAGCACAGGTTGTGCAACGCCGACTGCGATAGGGGCAGGTTGGGTTCCTGCGCGATTTTTCAGCTGCGATTGTCATACACATTTGTCAGTAAGTTTCAGCTGCTCCGGAGGGGAATCAATCGTTGCGCGGTGCCGTGCCTATGCACAGAACAGTGAGTGAAGGAAGAGAAGCGTGGGATGGAATTTATACCAGTAGTGAGGCCCAGATGGTCAGGTCTTCGTAAGTATACTGATAATGCTCACCATTCGACTGAACGAAGCAGGCCTTCCCGTGCTCCTGGCACTTGTGGCGCTCCTCAATGAGGGCCATGAGTTCAGCTTCACCATCTTGTTTCAATGATGGAATGGGCTCAGCAACCGCTCCAGATTTTGTAGAACCCTTTTTTTTCGCAGCTGACTGTCTCAACAATGTAAGAAATGGGTCAATTGAGCACTGAGCGAACGAACCTTGTCTGCACTTTCAGTTGTGTCCACAATCTGGATAGTGAACGGTTTGACCTTCCCTTTGCCCTTGTTCTTCGCCTTCTGCTCGTCGATGTACTGCCAGACATTGTTGATAAGGTTTCGGAAAGCTTCTTCGTCTTCGAGTAGTTTGGCAGTTGGCTTGCCGGTCCTCGGTGCCTTCCAGGGGAGGATATACCCAATTTGAGACCGGTGAACGATGCTCGTCTCCATTTTGTCCGCAACACGGGTAAGAAACGTAGCAAATGCAATGTCGGACTTGATCGTCAGGTCGTGGAATGCATTTTTGTAAGGGACTTCAAATGCAATCTCGATTGCAGGGCCTACAAAAAAAAAGTTTAGCGGAATGATTGTAGCAAAGTGTGGAAGAAAAACGGACAGGTGTCAATATCACCATCCGTCTCCTCCTTATATTCATCATCAAAAAAACCACCAGTCTCCTCAAACGGCTTGTCATCGATTGCAAGGTCATTTGCATCCACTTGGTCAGCGACATCGAAAAGACTGAGGTTTCCTTCCTCAAAGACATCTATCTCGGCATCATCGTTTTCTTCTGCAGGTTCTTCCACAAATTTGGAAAGATTCAACTTGGTAGTGGGCCGAGGCCGAGGACGAGGACGTTTTGGGGTCGATGTAGCAACCATAGGGGGCTTCGTGGCCTTTCTTTTGCCAGTATTACGGTCCTTAGCAGGGGCTCGCTTGGCAGCAGCTTGCCTTGACGCCATGCGTCCAGGAGAAGTCGGAACAGACGATGATGGTGGTTGTGAGCAAGAACTCCCACGCTCAAGCACTGACGTTGCATACATGCAACACTTGTCCAGCAGCACCTCAAAAATATGGGGCTGTCTCAATACACCTTATGCACATGTTCTGAGACAATAAACATGTATTTTGAATGGCACTGCAACTGGTTATTGTAGAAATACTGTATATACAGGGTGCACTACCCTACCCTATGAAAAATGCGTCAAATCACTCCAAAAATGGTGGGGCTGCATAGCCCTTGATGAGGGGATCACGTACCTATCCACAATTTCTTTGTAGCTGCTGTAGTTATTGAGATATTCATCTTGCGAGCTGGGGGGGAGGTTTGCGGCAGATTTCGGTGGATTTCAAGCTCCACCAACCTTTCTGAAAATGGCAATAATTAATTGATAAAGTTGATTGCCTATAGACAAAAATTTTTTAGGCCACAGATATGATTCTACTTCTGATATTGGAAAATCAGATACAGTTGGGGCCATGTGTGGATAAGCTTACATAAGCATCCAACTATGGGTTGTCTCACAAAAGACAAAATACCTTCAAATTATATTCAAAATATTTGTACCAGCCTCAATTCTTGTCAGAATCAGCTGAAAATCGAACTGCTGACTAATATAACCATTTCGGGCAAGTTGTGACACATGTGACCATTCTAACCATATAAGGTAATTTTTGATATTGTATAGCAAATTTTTTACTGATCGCAATGGTGACAGTCACATGTGACCAGTCTAAATATATAAGGAAATTATACACCATATATTCTAAATTTTGAGCTGATCACACAAGTCATAGTCACATGTGACTACTGTATGGAAATATCAGCCATCTCAGCAGAAATGAGCTTATTTCTGATCATCTACTATTGTTTTTACTGCAAATATAAAATTCAATGTGATATCGCACATTATCTTATATGTTAATTGTATATTAATCACTTATTGATGTCAGTAACAATCATACAAATAAAATGAAAGAAAACAGACTTGTTTATGCTATGTGCAACATTAGCCTACTCAACAAGCACAGCTGTCTTCATGTTGATAACTCATCTATTGTATAACATTCAAGCTCATGGAGAAGTAGGGTTGAGAAAATGTAAGTCAATTGTTATCATATTGTTTAGGGGACAGTTATGTTTGGCAGTTGACCTGTTGCTCCTTAAACATTTCTTTTGTGACTGAGAATATTGCATGATAATGCAGCACAGATGATATGACAGTAAGCCAGGAGGTTGATGAAGACTGAAGAGCCACTATGTAGTTTTATTTTGTCAACTTTTTATGTTACTGAGGTGTGAGGTGGACTTATTAGAACAATTTGCAATATACAATATATGCTACATGTCTCATACCATATATAAAATGCTTTATGCAATTTAATCTTATTGCTTACTTCATCATAGAAGTCGGAAGAGGGAAAAAAGAACTCATTCATGCCATGCATAGCACTGGCCCACTAAACAAGTACAGTTGAGGAAGTCCCTGTTCCAGATTTCATCGTGCCACTTGATGAGACTATCACAACAATTTTTGAGGCATTCTGCATGGCAGGGACCTGCGCGGCAAGGCTGCTTGGTGGCCGTTTGAGTAGAGTGAGATGCTGAGGGTCATTCTTCGTTGTCAGACATGTCTTGTACGTCTTCATTTCAGGTTGATTCATAGTTCTTGAGTGTAGGCGATGGATGAGCTTGAGGATCATCTGTTCCTGGGGCGATAGATTGTCCGGGTGTTCACAAGCAATCTTGAGAACACATAGGTCACAACAGGGCACAATGAGTGCCTGCCAACCATCAGGATTGCCAAAATACTCTTTCTCGACAGCACAGCGACACTCCATGGCCACGGCATCAACCCATTTCCACATACCGCCCTCAACCTTCTTGGAAAAGTGGGCATCAACGCTATGGGCATTGTTGTCTGCGGATCCATCATCTGGGTCTTCTGCATCGTCATCATCTTGGCCAGGGCTGGTTTGCTTCCTATGTTCTTTGCGGAGTTGATAAACCGATGGTTCCACCAACAAAATCACTTCTCCTGGTTCGCTGTTGCGTCCAACTTGGCCGTAACGCTGCACCCATACTGAGAGTGAAGATGGGACCATGAATCCCATGACGCAAGTGATGTCTGGTATGTCCATACCCTAAAAAGATGTTAGCGATGTTGAGACATTCAATAGTGCCCTCACCATGCCGGCAGCCTCAGTTGCACACAAGATGGATATCTGCCCCTCTCGAAAGTTGTGCATGACCTTGCATTTTGCACGAGTCGAACGTCTGGCATGCATGAAGTCGACCTTTGATGCAAGATCAGGAGGTAAAAGGGTTTTTAGATGCCTCGAGGTCTTGTAGGCAAGATCACAAGTATTGACGAAGATGATTGTGCGGATAAAAGGAGCACCAGAAAGGGGTTTTTCAACTGTGAAGTCGAGAGCATCGAGATCTGTTGCAGCGCCACGCATCCGACAGACAATTGGTGTGATGTTGGGCCGATTGTTGCCCAAGTTGACGAAGAATGTGCATGTCATGTTGAAACCGAGTGTGTGTGTTGAACATCAGAGAGAACATGAAGCGGTAACGTTGCCGACACAGCCAAAAAAGAGACAGATGATGGGAAAAGTGATCGTAGCTTGCTGAGCTCAGAGTATTTCTTGTGGAACTTGTCACCCCAGTGAGAGATGCAGTGAGCTTCGTCAAAGATGGTGGTGAGAAAGTTCTTCGTGAATTTGGGTGATCGAAAAAGGGAAGAGAGTTTCGGATGTTCAAGACACATCTCGATTATGACTTGAAACTTGTGGTTTTGAATGTCCTGAGGTGTAGAACATAAGGATTACATGAAACAAATGTGAGATTGGTATGTACCTTGTGGAGCTGTGGCATATAGTTGTTGGCATTGACAGCAGTCGCGGTAAAGCCCATATCCTGGAATTTTTGGGCCTGGATACAATGGTTACATGCCAAGGCATCAAGGGGCACAAAAACTCACCTGTTCCGCCTCGAGCTCATTTAATGGTGAAATTACAAGTACCATTTTTGTCTTAGTCTCATCTGGAAGCAGAGGCATGACAAACGGCATCGTTTTGCCAGCACCAGTCCCTGCAATCATGATGGAGTCAAGGCCCAGTAAGAGGGCTTCAGTTACATCGACCTGCCATTTGTGGGGAATTTTGCCAGGGCAGACCTGCCTAAATTTGTCATCAATCACCTTTCGTGTCGCTTCCGAGTCGTATTTTCGAGATGTAAAGGTGGCCAAACGTTCCGTCTCAAGCAGAGAGGGTGCCGTACCTTGGGAATCCTTGATCAGAGGGGTCGAAGGGGTCGAAAACACACTTGCATTGTGGGGCAGTATATAGCTTAATGGGCAGGCTATCACATTACATAATTACTTATCTACACCTGTACCGAAGCTACTGCAAGTAAATTTGACACTCCGACCCGGACATCTCGGTCCGACCTCATAGTCGACTATGGCCGTGGGACGTCAACCCTTTTCCGGCAAATTGCTGGGCAAACCCTGAACCTTGTTTGTTGTGAAGGTGCGGGATGGACACCCTCTTCAGCAGGAAGAAAACCAGACTTCAGACTCGAAAAACTTCCATATCTTCACAAGACCTACACGAACATTCTGTTCCCTATGATAAACTTGGTCCCCCGCCCCACTCCCCTTTTCCTGTTGGCACCATTTCACAAGGTCTTCGTGGTCCTTCCAATATCTCTGCACCAACTACAAATCCGACCCTTACTGCGAACGGCGTAGAGTTGAATAAATTGGCCCTTCAACGTAGTAAAGCCGAGAGAGACCGCGTATATACAAGGCATCTCAATGACGCACCCCCAAGCTCGCCTGGTGCGTCCACGTTCACCATAGACTCCTCTACTTCATACTCGCCTTTTACCACTCCAACCCGCCATCTGAGAAGTAGTGAGGCATCGTCTTCTTCAACAAACTCGTCCTTGGCGGATTTTGCCCCAATTCCCGAGCAGAATCTGGTGGCATTTTCCCCTGCTTCTAGTGCATCCTTTCGTCCACCTTCCAACATGTCCGCTGCTTCAGAGACGAGCCGAAGTTCCAAATACATGGCTTTCATTTCTCCTTCCGAAGGCCAACCTCACCACTCACCACTATCACCTTTGTCACATTTCCACCTTCATAGCCGACATGCTAATCAAGACGACTTTCATTTTCCGCGTCCGGCAAACGAGGAGGAGATCGAGGCGTTGTTCGACAATGTCAAACGAACCCGTGGTTTTCCTGACGTGCCAAATTTATCAATGGAACAGAAGTGGCATATGGTGTATAATGATGAGCAAATTCGATGGAAAGAGAAAGATGAACAAGCCAAGAGGCAAACTGTATCTGGCCAATCTGCAGCCATCGCAGAAGGTGCCCCTGAATGGTACATCAAGAAATTTCTTGACAAAACCATTACACCAAAACAAGCTGGAAGTTTACTGGTATCCTTACGGAGTAAAGAAATGAGGTACAGTAATCCCTCAAGAACTTCTCTGAAACAGCTCACTCTTCAATCCAGCTGGTTTCAGCAATTCATTACTCTCCGAGGAACGTCGGTACTTGCGCAAACGCTTATGCACATCAGCCGTAAAGGGTCACAGCGGTAAGGACATGCTCATTACTCTTATTCGTGAACTCGGCGACTGATGCTCATTTCAGCCGGGAGACTGATATTGCTCTAGAAAACGAAGTTGCCAAATGCTTGAAGCAAATTCTTAACAAAGCGGTTAGACTTCATTAATCCTAAATTGTCCATGCTCTCAGTTTCACATAGACTGCGACGAGTGAAGCGTTAACTCATCATTCAATCGTTACGCAAATCGCCTCCTCACTAAATACACCTCATCTCCCAACGCGAAAATTGCTGCTCGATCAACTTTGTTATCTGGTGTACTGGAATGATGGCCAGGTCCTCCATCTCGTGGTAGCTGCGTTAGAAGCACTTAGCTCCTCCAACGAGTCAGCTGGGTGTTATGACTATTGGTTCAAATCCTTAGAAGCCGCACTTTCTGGCAGAGGGAAAATGGGTAGTTTAGTCGGGGCAAGTGAGGAGGTTCGAAAAGCTGGAGGAATCGATAGTTCCTTGAACGAATATGCTGTATGTTTACGCCTCATTGTGCTATACTGACATTCAAACCTCGTGCTACAGCTCAGTAACCTTTTACTCATCAACGGAATAATTAGATTTGTGGACGATCTAGATCTGCGGATACACCATCGCTCGCAAATGGACGCGGCGGGCCTTCAACGAATTATCACCTTATGTCAAAGTTTTGGCGTATCTTCCATTGACAAACAGCTGCAGATCTTGCAGTCCATTTTGGACGAAGATGAAAGAAGACTGCGGGCGAATCTGGATCAGGTGGCGCTACGTGACCTCGCCAACCTCAATGATGTGTACAACGCGATTCGAGCCAAGACAGATGATACCGAGGCCAGCAAGTACTTCCTTTCCATGTTGCAGCATCTGCTCCTTGTTCACCAAGAGGGCCAAGCACTTGTGCAGTACTATCAGCTCATCAACTCTCTTATTACGGATATGGTTCTTGACAAGAAACTTGGCGGTGCTGAGCAGAGACTTGGACATTCTGTTGAACGTATTATCGCCCAGTTCAATGAAGCGGATCGGTTACAGCGAACTGAAGACGAAGCAGCCGAAGCCCGAGCTTATGCCTTACGGCTCAAACTGGAGAAAGAAGCGCTGGAACAAGAAATCGCACAGGGTCAAGATGGTCTCGTTGGGCGACTGAAGGAACAAGTACTGCATCTCGAGCAAAAGCTGAACGTTACCCGCGAGACAACATCTAAACTTCAGGGCCAACTCGAGACGCAGAAACGTGGTTATGAGGAGCGGATTTCACAGCTTGAAACTCAGATTATGGAGCTATTCAGGATGCTCAAGGAGGTTGGAAAGGGCGTGGATCATATTCTTGATACTGGCACCCTAGATCGGAAGAGCCTAGTGCTGAGTCTGGAGAAGCATTTTCAGCGCTCGAAAACCATTCATATCTTGGAAGGCAGAGATCGGATGTCACCAAAGGAAACGGCGGGCACAGGTCTGGATGGGGAGGAAACCGAGAATGATGCAACGCCTAGGAAAGCCATGTCCAAGGATGGATCCCACTGGAAGAAGACACCTAAACGGCTTGCATCCCATGGACAAGGGGGACGTGTATCGCAATTCATGGATGCTGATGAAACGGCCGTCCAGGAGCAGATTCAACAACAGCTAGCAGCGGGCGTGAAAATTGTCAGGATACTTTGTTTTATCACAGAATATATCAGCTAATCCCTTTCGGCTTTCTAGTATCCTCCACGAGATGGCCCACTGTCGAGTCCTCGCAGCGTCAGAGGTTCTCCAGGCCGGATAGATCGTCCTCAGCCAGGTGATGACATTCCTTCTCTTTCACATGCAACCCGGTCCACCAATATTCTAGCTACTCGGGCAGATGATGATCTTGGTGAACAAAGCGACAACAGCACGTCATCGACTGGACGTATTGATGACCAAGATTTGGAGAGCGAGTTTGGACATTCAACTCGGAGTGAGTTCACGACCCTGACTGAGGATACTCATCCAACTTCTGTGAGTTCTGGCGGTTCTTTTGATGGCTCACGACCTCCTGCTCCTGGATCGCTTGCCGAACAACTCAGCAAACACTTGGCTACTAGAGTCCGTCCGTCATCCCCTCATGATGCAAGCCCTCCACAATCCCCTAACTTAACCACACTTCCTGAAGAATCTGACGCAATGGACTCAGCACAACCACCCCTCCCATCACCACCACCACCACCACCGCCACCGCCACCGCCACCGCCACCGCCACCACCGCCACCACCGCCACCTGCCATATCTGGGTTATCAACATTATTCCCTCATCCACCTCCACCACCACCGCCACCACTTCTGCCTGCTAGTTATATCGGAAAAATCACTTCAGCTTCCTCATTATCCTTACGTTCGTCAGACTGTTTGGTTGCTAAATCAATACCTAGCGATTCCCGTGCATCCATACTTCTCGGGGCGAACCTCAATGTTCTTCTGTCCGCGCGCAAAGACTTGTCCATCACGCCGAGTACAAAGATGAAGCAATTGCAGTGGGATAAGCTTCCTCAACAGCAGGTTTCGAAAACTCTGTGGAAAGACGAGAGACCACAGAAGGAACAGGAAATGTTAAAGAAGCTGCAGTCAGACGGCGTCTGGACAGAAATGGAAGAGGATTTCAAGGCAAAACAACTTGTGGTGAATTTGATGGGTAGGTTATTTGAGCGTCATTTGACCCATCTTTTACAACCCATTATTTCAGTCCGACAGAAGCGTGCTGAACTGAAGAGCGTTCTTGATCCTCAGACAAAAAAACGTGTTGGTATGTCAGGAACACGTCCTGTCTTCCACCTCGCACGTCTGATATGCATAAACAGAAATTTTGATACAACGTGTGAAGAAACTGCAGCCCGAAGACATCGCAAAGAAGATACAAGATTTCGATCAAGACCTATGCACACTGGTCTTTTTAAGCGAACTGAAACCCGTACTTCCCACTCCTGAGCAGGTTAGATCAATATTTACAAGTTTTCATCACACTGAGCACAATAGGTCGGTAAATTGAATGTCTATCGTAATGCGGATACCGAGGAACTCGGAAGACTCCATCTCTCCGATCGCCTGATGGTGCAGCTTATCAAGATTGACCGTCTTGGCCCACGTATTGAAGGTATGCTTTATAAGTGTGCTTTCGAAGAGACTTTGTCGCTCTTGGACGACGTGCGTACAATACCGGGGAGTTTGCCTGCCAGAACTGACCATAGTAACCAGGGTGCGAGGAAATTGTCGGAGGCTGGCCAATCCCTGCTACACGCCAAGTGTTTCAAGGAACTTCTCAGCGTAGGTATTCTTCACGTGGAATTTCACCAAATGCCAAATCATCCTCCTTCTGCAGCTTATCCTTTTAATCGGGAATTACATGAACGGAACTGGTGTGAAAGGAGGCGCGTTTGGTTTCCGAGTCAGCAGTATCAACAAGGTGAGGTATGCCGCCAGAATCCTATACATTATACTAACCCTGATTAATATGGCTAGCTAGTGGATACGAAATCGGTGAATAATACCACGCTCCTTCATTTCCTGGAACGAACGGTCGTCAAGCATTTCCCATCCATGGAAGAGTTCCTTGATGAACTAAGCAAGCCTGCTGAAGCGTATCGAGGTTGGATGACCAAATGTAGTGATTTTGCACTGCTAATGTCTCTGCCTTCATTTAGTGAACCTGCAAGAAGTGAGAAAAGGCCTTTTCGAACTACGAGATGGTTTGAAGCGAATCCGTCCAGAGCTGGAAGAGCATTTTGCTGATATGAATCGGAACGAAATGTACGGCAGACAAATGTGGAACTTTGTTGGCAAAGCCAACACCCGACTCGAAGATTTGGTGGACGACGTCAACCTAGCTGACACTACGTTTGCTGAGGTCATCAAATATTATGGTGAGGACGACAAAAACATGTCCTCCTCTGAGTTTTATGGCATCTTTAAGACATTCGTCACATCTTACAAGGTGCGAACTTTGACCTTAGAGGGACTTACTAACTGAACACGCCGGATATGGTTTGTAGAAATGCAAAGCCGAGAACCAAACCGCAGCTGAGGAACGTACGGCGGAACAGAAACGGAAGCGGGTTGCCGAAGAAAGCAAGGCAAATCGCCAAAAGACCTTTGATGCCGCAACGGCTCAAGAGAACGAAGATACCTCTGTTCTTGACACCCTCCTCGAGAAGCTGCGCAATGGCGATACCGTCGGCCGCAAGGCCCGACGAGGGAGACCGAGTACTACGGAGAATAGGCCCACAGTTCCATTAATCCCGACCATTGATAGCTCTCTACCTGGACCCGGTAATGATGCGGCTGACGTTGCTCGTGACATGCTAGCGCGACTGAAATCTGACGGTTTCGAAACATTTTCACCCTCAACCCCCACTATGTCGACTTCCCGGAGACGGCGTAGAAGAACTGAGCACGCAGAAAACTCTAGATTGGCTGAATCCTCGAAGGAGGGTACGGAAGATACCCTTTCTTCGCCGGACCTTGATCGAACCCCAGTCGTGGAATCAACGGGAGCGGTAACGACATGATCCTTGCACCATAGTTTGCATGAGCATCTTCTTTACTTGTCATGGCGTGGGACATTATAATCACATCTATCCCATTTCTGATTATTATAATAGTCGTTGCGGTGTACCTTGGAACCTATTGGCCCAATTCCTCTCACCTTCCAGCCGTTTCAATCCCGCACGATCTGTCGCTTCTCAACACTCAAAATGCCAATCCTAAGTTCATGGTCATCACTTACCATTTTCCTGATGATTGCTGCTCCTTCATGTCTAAGATCTGAGCCTTTTAGATCGTCTCGCCCCATACTTGCAATATTCACGTTGAGTGTACATGCGTGACTCGACAACCGGCAGCGGTATACGTAGTAGTAGTCAAAGAAAATCCGTATACATGTACAGCGACGGAGCTGAAGTTCACAAATACTTGAATGTCTGTCCAAACGCTAAGTTGTTTGGCCTTGTTGCTCGAGTCATTTCCCCGGTTTATTTATCTTCGCGGTAATCGTCTGCTTTGGCCACCAGTTGGGTTCCTTCCCCCTTGTCTCCAACGTTCACAACAAGACCACCGCTCACGCCGGATACTATATACTATGAGATCTAAGTTCAAGGACGAACATCCTTTTGGTCCGTGCACTCCGCAGTCCTTCTTTGTCTTACTCATCGTCCGCTGCTTGGCAGAGAAACGCAAGGCAGAGGCGGAGCGGATCCGCCAGAAGTATCCTGACCGCATCCCTGTAAGTATTTGCGTATCCAAAGCCATTCCCTCTGATCAAAACAACCATTTCAGGTAATTTGCGAGAAGGCAGACCGGACAGATATCCCTACGATCGACAAAAAGAAATACCTGGTTCCATCCGTACGTCGAAACAGTGTAGCTTTGAGATCAATTTATCACGCGCATTAATTGTATATGGTTAGGACTTAACCGTAGGCCAATTTGTCTATGTAATCCGCAAACGCATCAAGCTTGCACCAGAGAAGGCAATATTCATCTTCGTTGACGAGGTTCTGCCACCGACTGCAGCCTTGATGAGTGCCATTTACGAAGAGCACAAGTCGGTCTTTCTCGCATTTTCGCAAATGTTTCGCCGATATTGACCCTGGTATTACCCAGAGATGAGGATAATTTCCTCTACGTCAGTTATTCAGGCGAGAATACTTTCGGGATGGAAGGATGGGTCGAGCTACCATTCCATGCATAATCGTGGCTTGTATCTCCATGTTCGCAGTTCGGCCTCGAAGACGATCAGATGGCGAGGCATTGGATGCGAAATTCGACTAAGTGTTGTCATTCTCCCGTTATCCTCGATCGTCATACCCGACCCACCGTTCGTTCCGCGCCTCTTGCTTTACACTCTGTATTGTAGTCATGCCGTCTTGCAATTCAATTGAAAGTTGAGAGTAATAAATGACATTCTAGTTATTTATTCTGGTCGAGGGCATATCGTCAAGGACTGCCCCTTTAGTTTCCCTGCCCAGCTCCATCTCAACTACAGGAGGAACAGGAATAGGTAAGCATAGTCTGACAATGTGTGGGTTGGCCTACATCGGTAACGTTTGAGACGTATAGAATGGCACCAGGCACAAATATAAACCCACAGAGCGCTATCCAAGTGGTGCGCGAAGTGAATCGGAAATGCTTGTAGACATCCTCGCGCTGAGATACAAATGAAAGGCTTGACTGAATGACTATGCGCGGATGAAGTTACCATATGGTTCCATCGTTCTATGGCTGGGTCAACCTAACGATGCAAAGTGAGCACTGGACATCTTGCATCTCCTTGATCGCGCACTTTTATAAATCCTAGGTTTCCGGATGAACGTCAAGCTGGTGAGGAAGGGCGTAGATACTGCGTACCATGGCCAGCCATCATGGGCTTGTCTTGTCAATAGGTGGAGACAGATGAATTGTTTGTACAATGTTTACATAAAAAAAACTTGTTTCCAACCATCATCATATGGCTTACAATCGTGACTGGGACAGAGGAAAGAACGAACTTGGGTTCTGGCAAGATGCTGGGGGATCAGGGCACGTACGCCAGAGGGATGATGATTACCAGAGTGAAGGGAAGCGCAGAAAATATAATAATGGGGTATGCATTTCACTTCTCTTACTAGCAGGGTTACGCATCCACAGGGCGTTCAGGGCTATGATCACGACGAAACGACATATGGTGGATCGATTGCACAAGGTCGACCAAATGACAATTCACAAGATTACTCTCAAGATAACAGGCCTCATCGAGCCTTTGCGAAGAAACGTCTTTTGCCTAGCGAACCCAGTCCCCACGTCATATTTCTTGGTTTGGATTCAGACTTCACAGAGGCCGATGTTCGTTGTATTGGTCGTATATTTAAGCATGTTCTGAAATGTGTCGCACAGCTCCAGGCTTATCTTATCAATAGTGGTTGCACTATAGAAACGGTCACCATTATCCGAGATAGATCAACAGGCACTTGCCCATTCGTATCTGCTTCTGCACATGCATTAACGTGACTTTCGCCGTTGGATTTTCAAAGGTGTCTCCAAAGGTTTCGGATTTGCCCAGTTCGCCACAATTGAACATGCTCGCGCGTTCGTGGATCCTCTTTTTCCCTTTATCCAAATTCCACCCCCGGCCTCGCATGGTGCATCTGCTACAGCCGCTTTCTACAAAGCACTGGAGACTGGTTTGCCACACAGTGGCCGCAGAGTCAAGATTGATTACTCTCAAAGCGTCACCCCTCACGAGAAAGGCCGTCTCAACCGGCAAAATATGAATGACGGCACAAGAGACATCGGGAATGCTCAGGCACCTGTGCTACTTTTTAGGGGACTTGACCCCCTGTCCGGTCCACAGGCGATTGCCCAGGCTATGTATTCATCTTCAGGCCCTGGAAAGGAAGGCGCTAAAGGCATGAAAAGAATAATTCTCATCAAGGACAAAGTCACTATGGCCAGTTTCGGTTTTGCCTTTGTTGAATTTGTCGATGTCCAGGTAGTATGCATGTATTTCGGTTGTATTCAATTACTGATGCTCTTGGTTAGTCGGCATCAGTTGTGCTAGCAGCAACAATGTCTTCTCAGATTCATCCGTCTGGATTTCGCATATCCGATCGTCCGGTCGCCGCCTCGTTTGCGCATCCTTACTCATTTCAGCCTGCTGCCGAACTCATGCCTCGCGATGAGGCGTGCATTCCTTCTTCTTCGGGCTTGGGCGGGACGGACGGTTCCTGGGTCAGGTATTGGGACGAAACATCTACCGTCACATTACTGCAGTTTGAAGTGGAGAAGGGTGTGCCACCGATGTCACCTCTAAAGGAAAAGAAGGACAAACGGAGAGTTAAAGGTCTGAGTTACTAGTTCGATATCAGTTTATAACACTCAAAACTCTTTAGGCAACGACGATGAGACTCTGGCACATGTTACGGTTGCTGAAGCATCGGTTCTGCCAATATCGGATAAGCCGGTCACACTTAGTTTTAGTAAAGTCACTGGAGCCAAACCTCTCCTAAAAGTAGTTGGTACGTCAAACGAATTGTTGGAGTCCAGTTTTTCTAACAGTAAACCCCTGCTCAGGGTCGGCGTCATTGAGACCTCTTCCATTATTTTCGACAGCCGATGATCCTTGTGCGTCCAATGCTTCAAGTGAGGCTGGCGACCATTCTTCAAATAACGGAGATAACAATGGTACGTACCTCCCAGAACCGTGACTATCGCAATATGCATTACGTTATCACAGTTGCCGGGGCCAAGAAAGTTGCTCCCTTGATTGCGAGCAAAAAGGTATCTCAAGAAATTAGCAATGCACCGTTCATTTGATGACACCCTCGTTGTCTCTAGACAGTCAACAATATCAACAAGTGGAATCAAGTACAAGGCGAACTCAATAATGATGTGCATGTCCCTTCTGCTTCTACTTCTCCGGTGACATCTATTTCTTGGCTCTGCCGCCGACGTCAAATTTGCCTTCATTCTTACATGTTACACGGCGAATATCTAGGCTATACCCTTGAATGCGAGCGCACCCGTTCTGGCCGATAGAACTGTCTCTACCGGTGGACCGAAGGCGGTGGCGACAACCTCTGTGACGCACGATGCAGATTTCGAGTTTTCCGACATCATTGCTTTGACGTGTCTTCTCTGCGCCCGGCAATTTAAGACCACCGAACAACTGAAGCGACATAACAAAGAATCGGAACTGCATAAGGCTCGCTTCATTAATACTGTGTAATTTATATTTCAAAAACGGTCTAACTTGGCTTTTTCCCAATGCACCTTTGTCTGGTCGCAAAACAACAGAAAAATTCCAGAGATCCGAATTTACAGGTTGTTGCGCGTCAAAAGGCCCTCGCAGCCCGGTCTACAATGGGACGTCATTCCTTGGAGCAACCGAAATACCGTGATCGCGCATCTGAGCGCCGAATCATGCACAACCAGCCCGATGCACCATTACCGACAGACCAGGATAACAGCAAGAAGAAACACGCCGAAGGACCTCCAGCTCCATCACCTCCTCCGCCGATGAATCCGGGCGAGGACGAGAGTAATGTTGGAAACAAGTTACTCAAACTGATGGGTTGGAAAGAAGGTACTGGGCTAGGGACCAGCGGCGAGGGGAGGATTGACCCCATGTTTGTATATCTCGTCTTTGTATATTTCGTGCTGACGATGTCTCTGTCAGCCAAACGGCTATCTACGCCCAGGGGGCAGGCCTTGGCGCTAGCAAGGGTAAAGAAATAGGAAAATATTCTGAAGGGTACTCTGGATATGTGCATATGGCACAGGATGCTGTGAGTGGTTTCTACTGTTAACGGCGGATCCGGTATTTTGCTCAAGTATAGAATGATCTGCACAGGCCCGAGAGCGGTATGGTAGCTGAATCAACAACTGTTTTGTATTGGCAATGCCGTGATATTGCACAGCAGACTGATGATTTTTTCGCCACCAAATGAGATATGCCTCATTCATAATCCAGTGATGATTGGGTGACTTTCCGTAGGCGTTTATACATCATCATAACATATATTATCATAAATTCGACCCCGAAAGGCAACCCAGCCAACACGTCGGGTCGCTCAGGGTCCCGCCATAAAATGTAGATTATTCTCAACCTCGCAATAACCACTAGCCTAGATGAGGGATCCAAACCCCCCGTCTTGAATAAACAACTTATCCTGAGTTTCTTGCATTCCGTTTCTGGCCAGTCGCCTGTCCTAATCCAGCCCCGCCGTACAAGCTTTCACACTGACTGTTTGTCTAGCCAGCCCTCTCGACCATTGTCTTGCCCACGCATCCATCTGACCCCTAGTATGTCTGACTTGAATTCACTTTCGCTAGACCCGGCTTGTTCCACTAATTACTACCCCTCCCGATCTCCTACTCCCACTTCCCATTTGTTTTTGACAAGGGACTCAATGATGAAGGCACTTCAGCATGGGATTTTTTGAAGTCTTGGGTGCATCACTGCTACGGGGGGAGTTAGGTACACATTTTATTCTAATTGTACTTACTGGCCCTCGCTATAGCATTATGGCTGGTCACTGCGTTTCATGCTGCAATATTACCATCTCCGACGTCCTACTCTCCATTCACTCTCATCCTGTCTACCTTTAACAAGGGACTCGACAACGAAAGCAGTTCAGCATACCTTTTTTCGAAGTCATCAGCGCATCACTGCTATGAGGTGAGTTGGGTACTCAACTTTTTTCTTTCCAACTGTACTTCCTAGTCTTATTGACAGTACAGCTGCCAATCATTGCATTTCGTGGCATTCCACACCATGTCGTGATAAATTGAATGGCCAATTTCTGAGTGTAAACGAGTGACTTATGTTGTCCATGTACCTGAGTGCCAACAGTATAAGAAGGCGCAATTCTACTGTTTTACCCCAGTCTCTGCACCCTCCTTTCTTCACGTATGCATACCAACTTCCCCATGTCGACTCAATGTCCTAATTTTCCTCTCGTCAATGCTCATCCTCCTCACACTGTCGGGGAAGATCCGTTTTCTCACTGGATTCCATACACTGGAGTTCCACAACACAATCTCCCTGTTGTGAGTATCACACTTCTGACTCACGG
>OY744462.1:4113726-4395395 GCA_963556145.1 Hygrocybe punicea | reverse complement strand
AAACGTGTTGGTATGTCAGGAACACGTCCTGTCTTCCACCTCGCACGTCTGATATGCATAAACAGAAATTTTGATACAACGTGTGAAGAAACTGCAGCCCGAAGACATCGCAAAGAAGATACAAGATTTCGATCAAGACCTATGCACACTGGTCTTTTTAAGCGAACTGAAACCCGTACTTCCCACTCCTGAGCAGGTTAGATCAATATTTACAAGTTTTCATCACACTGAGCACAATAGGTCGGTAAATTGAATGTCTATCGTAATGCGGATACCGAGGAACTCGGAAGACTCCATCTCTCCGATCGCCTGATGGTGCAGCTTATCAAGATTGACCGTCTTGGCCCACGTATTGAAGGTATGCTTTATAAGTGTGCTTTCGAAGAGACTTTGTCGCTCTTGGACGACGTGCGTACAATACCGGGGAGTTTGCCTGCCAGAACTGACCATAGTAACCAGGGTGCGAGGAAATTGTCGGAGGCTGGCCAATCCCTGCTACACGCCAAGTGTTTCAAGGAACTTCTCAGCGTAGGTATTCTTCACGTGGAATTTCACCAAATGCCAAATCATCCTCCTTCTGCAGCTTATCCTTTTAATCGGGAATTACATGAACGGAACTGGTGTGAAAGGAGGCGCGTTTGGTTTCCGAGTCAGCAGTATCAACAAGGTGAGGTATGCCGCCAGAATCCTATACATTATACTAACCCTGATTAATATGGCTAGCTAGTGGATACGAAATCGGTGAATAATACCACGCTCCTTCATTTCCTGGAACGAACGGTCGTCAAGCATTTCCCATCCATGGAAGAGTTCCTTGATGAACTAAGCAAGCCTGCTGAAGCGTATCGAGGTTGGATGACCAAATGTAGTGATTTTGCACTGCTAATGTCTCTGCCTTCATTTAGTGAACCTGCAAGAAGTGAGAAAAGGCCTTTTCGAACTACGAGATGGTTTGAAGCGAATCCGTCCAGAGCTGGAAGAGCATTTTGCTGATATGAATCGGAACGAAATGTACGGCAGACAAATGTGGAACTTTGTTGGCAAAGCCAACACCCGACTCGAAGATTTGGTGGACGACGTCAACCTAGCTGACACTACGTTTGCTGAGGTCATCAAATATTATGGTGAGGACGACAAAAACATGTCCTCCTCTGAGTTTTATGGCATCTTTAAGACATTCGTCACATCTTACAAGGTGCGAACTTTGACCTTAGAGGGACTTACTAACTGAACACGCCGGATATGGTTTGTAGAAATGCAAAGCCGAGAACCAAACCGCAGCTGAGGAACGTACGGCGGAACAGAAACGGAAGCGGGTTGCCGAAGAAAGCAAGGCAAATCGCCAAAAGACCTTTGATGCCGCAACGGCTCAAGAGAACGAAGATACCTCTGTTCTTGACACCCTCCTCGAGAAGCTGCGCAATGGCGATACCGTCGGCCGCAAGGCCCGACGAGGGAGACCGAGTACTACGGAGAATAGGCCCACAGTTCCATTAATCCCGACCATTGATAGCTCTCTACCTGGACCCGGTAATGATGCGGCTGACGTTGCTCGTGACATGCTAGCGCGACTGAAATCTGACGGTTTCGAAACATTTTCACCCTCAACCCCCACTATGTCGACTTCCCGGAGACGGCGTAGAAGAACTGAGCACGCAGAAAACTCTAGATTGGCTGAATCCTCGAAGGAGGGTACGGAAGATACCCTTTCTTCGCCGGACCTTGATCGAACCCCAGTCGTGGAATCAACGGGAGCGGTAACGACATGATCCTTGCACCATAGTTTGCATGAGCATCTTCTTTACTTGTCATGGCGTGGGACATTATAATCACATCTATCCCATTTCTGATTATTATAATAGTCGTTGCGGTGTACCTTGGAACCTATTGGCCCAATTCCTCTCACCTTCCAGCCGTTTCAATCCCGCACGATCTGTCGCTTCTCAACACTCAAAATGCCAATCCTAAGTTCATGGTCATCACTTACCATTTTCCTGATGATTGCTGCTCCTTCATGTCTAAGATCTGAGCCTTTTAGATCGTCTCGCCCCATACTTGCAATATTCACGTTGAGTGTACATGCGTGACTCGACAACCGGCAGCGGTATACGTAGTAGTAGTCAAAGAAAATCCGTATACATGTACAGCGACGGAGCTGAAGTTCACAAATACTTGAATGTCTGTCCAAACGCTAAGTTGTTTGGCCTTGTTGCTCGAGTCATTTCCCCGGTTTATTTATCTTCGCGGTAATCGTCTGCTTTGGCCACCAGTTGGGTTCCTTCCCCCTTGTCTCCAACGTTCACAACAAGACCACCGCTCACGCCGGATACTATATACTATGAGATCTAAGTTCAAGGACGAACATCCTTTTGGTCCGTGCACTCCGCAGTCCTTCTTTGTCTTACTCATCGTCCGCTGCTTGGCAGAGAAACGCAAGGCAGAGGCGGAGCGGATCCGCCAGAAGTATCCTGACCGCATCCCTGTAAGTATTTGCGTATCCAAAGCCATTCCCTCTGATCAAAACAACCATTTCAGGTAATTTGCGAGAAGGCAGACCGGACAGATATCCCTACGATCGACAAAAAGAAATACCTGGTTCCATCCGTACGTCGAAACAGTGTAGCTTTGAGATCAATTTATCACGCGCATTAATTGTATATGGTTAGGACTTAACCGTAGGCCAATTTGTCTATGTAATCCGCAAACGCATCAAGCTTGCACCAGAGAAGGCAATATTCATCTTCGTTGACGAGGTTCTGCCACCGACTGCAGCCTTGATGAGTGCCATTTACGAAGAGCACAAGTCGGTCTTTCTCGCATTTTCGCAAATGTTTCGCCGATATTGACCCTGGTATTACCCAGAGATGAGGATAATTTCCTCTACGTCAGTTATTCAGGCGAGAATACTTTCGGGATGGAAGGATGGGTCGAGCTACCATTCCATGCATAATCGTGGCTTGTATCTCCATGTTCGCAGTTCGGCCTCGAAGACGATCAGATGGCGAGGCATTGGATGCGAAATTCGACTAAGTGTTGTCATTCTCCCGTTATCCTCGATCGTCATACCCGACCCACCGTTCGTTCCGCGCCTCTTGCTTTACACTCTGTATTGTAGTCATGCCGTCTTGCAATTCAATTGAAAGTTGAGAGTAATAAATGACATTCTAGTTATTTATTCTGGTCGAGGGCATATCGTCAAGGACTGCCCCTTTAGTTTCCCTGCCCAGCTCCATCTCAACTACAGGAGGAACAGGAATAGGTAAGCATAGTCTGACAATGTGTGGGTTGGCCTACATCGGTAACGTTTGAGACGTATAGAATGGCACCAGGCACAAATATAAACCCACAGAGCGCTATCCAAGTGGTGCGCGAAGTGAATCGGAAATGCTTGTAGACATCCTCGCGCTGAGATACAAATGAAAGGCTTGACTGAATGACTATGCGCGGATGAAGTTACCATATGGTTCCATCGTTCTATGGCTGGGTCAACCTAACGATGCAAAGTGAGCACTGGACATCTTGCATCTCCTTGATCGCGCACTTTTATAAATCCTAGGTTTCCGGATGAACGTCAAGCTGGTGAGGAAGGGCGTAGATACTGCGTACCATGGCCAGCCATCATGGGCTTGTCTTGTCAATAGGTGGAGACAGATGAATTGTTTGTACAATGTTTACATAAAAAAAACTTGTTTCCAACCATCATCATATGGCTTACAATCGTGACTGGGACAGAGGAAAGAACGAACTTGGGTTCTGGCAAGATGCTGGGGGATCAGGGCACGTACGCCAGAGGGATGATGATTACCAGAGTGAAGGGAAGCGCAGAAAATATAATAATGGGGTATGCATTTCACTTCTCTTACTAGCAGGGTTACGCATCCACAGGGCGTTCAGGGCTATGATCACGACGAAACGACATATGGTGGATCGATTGCACAAGGTCGACCAAATGACAATTCACAAGATTACTCTCAAGATAACAGGCCTCATCGAGCCTTTGCGAAGAAACGTCTTTTGCCTAGCGAACCCAGTCCCCACGTCATATTTCTTGGTTTGGATTCAGACTTCACAGAGGCCGATGTTCGTTGTATTGGTCGTATATTTAAGCATGTTCTGAAATGTGTCGCACAGCTCCAGGCTTATCTTATCAATAGTGGTTGCACTATAGAAACGGTCACCATTATCCGAGATAGATCAACAGGCACTTGCCCATTCGTATCTGCTTCTGCACATGCATTAACGTGACTTTCGCCGTTGGATTTTCAAAGGTGTCTCCAAAGGTTTCGGATTTGCCCAGTTCGCCACAATTGAACATGCTCGCGCGTTCGTGGATCCTCTTTTTCCCTTTATCCAAATTCCACCCCCGGCCTCGCATGGTGCATCTGCTACAGCCGCTTTCTACAAAGCACTGGAGACTGGTTTGCCACACAGTGGCCGCAGAGTCAAGATTGATTACTCTCAAAGCGTCACCCCTCACGAGAAAGGCCGTCTCAACCGGCAAAATATGAATGACGGCACAAGAGACATCGGGAATGCTCAGGCACCTGTGCTACTTTTTAGGGGACTTGACCCCCTGTCCGGTCCACAGGCGATTGCCCAGGCTATGTATTCATCTTCAGGCCCTGGAAAGGAAGGCGCTAAAGGCATGAAAAGAATAATTCTCATCAAGGACAAAGTCACTATGGCCAGTTTCGGTTTTGCCTTTGTTGAATTTGTCGATGTCCAGGTAGTATGCATGTATTTCGGTTGTATTCAATTACTGATGCTCTTGGTTAGTCGGCATCAGTTGTGCTAGCAGCAACAATGTCTTCTCAGATTCATCCGTCTGGATTTCGCATATCCGATCGTCCGGTCGCCGCCTCGTTTGCGCATCCTTACTCATTTCAGCCTGCTGCCGAACTCATGCCTCGCGATGAGGCGTGCATTCCTTCTTCTTCGGGCTTGGGCGGGACGGACGGTTCCTGGGTCAGGTATTGGGACGAAACATCTACCGTCACATTACTGCAGTTTGAAGTGGAGAAGGGTGTGCCACCGATGTCACCTCTAAAGGAAAAGAAGGACAAACGGAGAGTTAAAGGTCTGAGTTACTAGTTCGATATCAGTTTATAACACTCAAAACTCTTTAGGCAACGACGATGAGACTCTGGCACATGTTACGGTTGCTGAAGCATCGGTTCTGCCAATATCGGATAAGCCGGTCACACTTAGTTTTAGTAAAGTCACTGGAGCCAAACCTCTCCTAAAAGTAGTTGGTACGTCAAACGAATTGTTGGAGTCCAGTTTTTCTAACAGTAAACCCCTGCTCAGGGTCGGCGTCATTGAGACCTCTTCCATTATTTTCGACAGCCGATGATCCTTGTGCGTCCAATGCTTCAAGTGAGGCTGGCGACCATTCTTCAAATAACGGAGATAACAATGGTACGTACCTCCCAGAACCGTGACTATCGCAATATGCATTACGTTATCACAGTTGCCGGGGCCAAGAAAGTTGCTCCCTTGATTGCGAGCAAAAAGGTATCTCAAGAAATTAGCAATGCACCGTTCATTTGATGACACCCTCGTTGTCTCTAGACAGTCAACAATATCAACAAGTGGAATCAAGTACAAGGCGAACTCAATAATGATGTGCATGTCCCTTCTGCTTCTACTTCTCCGGTGACATCTATTTCTTGGCTCTGCCGCCGACGTCAAATTTGCCTTCATTCTTACATGTTACACGGCGAATATCTAGGCTATACCCTTGAATGCGAGCGCACCCGTTCTGGCCGATAGAACTGTCTCTACCGGTGGACCGAAGGCGGTGGCGACAACCTCTGTGACGCACGATGCAGATTTCGAGTTTTCCGACATCATTGCTTTGACGTGTCTTCTCTGCGCCCGGCAATTTAAGACCACCGAACAACTGAAGCGACATAACAAAGAATCGGAACTGCATAAGGCTCGCTTCATTAATACTGTGTAATTTATATTTCAAAAACGGTCTAACTTGGCTTTTTCCCAATGCACCTTTGTCTGGTCGCAAAACAACAGAAAAATTCCAGAGATCCGAATTTACAGGTTGTTGCGCGTCAAAAGGCCCTCGCAGCCCGGTCTACAATGGGACGTCATTCCTTGGAGCAACCGAAATACCGTGATCGCGCATCTGAGCGCCGAATCATGCACAACCAGCCCGATGCACCATTACCGACAGACCAGGATAACAGCAAGAAGAAACACGCCGAAGGACCTCCAGCTCCATCACCTCCTCCGCCGATGAATCCGGGCGAGGACGAGAGTAATGTTGGAAACAAGTTACTCAAACTGATGGGTTGGAAAGAAGGTACTGGGCTAGGGACCAGCGGCGAGGGGAGGATTGACCCCATGTTTGTATATCTCGTCTTTGTATATTTCGTGCTGACGATGTCTCTGTCAGCCAAACGGCTATCTACGCCCAGGGGGCAGGCCTTGGCGCTAGCAAGGGTAAAGAAATAGGAAAATATTCTGAAGGGTACTCTGGATATGTGCATATGGCACAGGATGCTGTGAGTGGTTTCTACTGTTAACGGCGGATCCGGTATTTTGCTCAAGTATAGAATGATCTGCACAGGCCCGAGAGCGGTATGGTAGCTGAATCAACAACTGTTTTGTATTGGCAATGCCGTGATATTGCACAGCAGACTGATGATTTTTTCGCCACCAAATGAGATATGCCTCATTCATAATCCAGTGATGATTGGGTGACTTTCCGTAGGCGTTTATACATCATCATAACATATATTATCATAAATTCGACCCCGAAAGGCAACCCAGCCAACACGTCGGGTCGCTCAGGGTCCCGCCATAAAATGTAGATTATTCTCAACCTCGCAATAACCACTAGCCTAGATGAGGGATCCAAACCCCCCGTCTTGAATAAACAACTTATCCTGAGTTTCTTGCATTCCGTTTCTGGCCAGTCGCCTGTCCTAATCCAGCCCCGCCGTACAAGCTTTCACACTGACTGTTTGTCTAGCCAGCCCTCTCGACCATTGTCTTGCCCACGCATCCATCTGACCCCTAGTATGTCTGACTTGAATTCACTTTCGCTAGACCCGGCTTGTTCCACTAATTACTACCCCTCCCGATCTCCTACTCCCACTTCCCATTTGTTTTTGACAAGGGACTCAATGATGAAGGCACTTCAGCATGGGATTTTTTGAAGTCTTGGGTGCATCACTGCTACGGGGGGAGTTAGGTACACATTTTATTCTAATTGTACTTACTGGCCCTCGCTATAGCATTATGGCTGGTCACTGCGTTTCATGCTGCAATATTACCATCTCCGACGTCCTACTCTCCATTCACTCTCATCCTGTCTACCTTTAACAAGGGACTCGACAACGAAAGCAGTTCAGCATACCTTTTTTCGAAGTCATCAGCGCATCACTGCTATGAGGTGAGTTGGGTACTCAACTTTTTTCTTTCCAACTGTACTTCCTAGTCTTATTGACAGTACAGCTGCCAATCATTGCATTTCGTGGCATTCCACACCATGTCGTGATAAATTGAATGGCCAATTTCTGAGTGTAAACGAGTGACTTATGTTGTCCATGTACCTGAGTGCCAACAGTATAAGAAGGCGCAATTCTACTGTTTTACCCCAGTCTCTGCACCCTCCTTTCTTCACGTATGCATACCAACTTCCCCATGTCGACTCAATGTCCTAATTTTCCTCTCGTCAATGCTCATCCTCCTCACACTGTCGGGGAAGATCCGTTTTCTCACTGGATTCCATACACTGGAGTTCCACAACACAATCTCCCTGTTGTGAGTATCACACTTCTGACTCACGGCGTCTTGGCACCTGACAAGTTGTGTATCTTTTTTTATAGGGCAAGGGTTCTGTGCCAATTGCACCAGGCAATTATCGCTTTTCCCCTTACAAGGTACACTCATGGCTTGGGTTTATTGGCACACTGCTAAGATCATTTGACATCCAGTTTGATCATGAGCCTATTACTGGAGCGCCTGTAATTGCGGTGGACCAATATGAGGTCCGAGTCACTCTACTGTTTTAAATAGTCGTTGCTGCTTACGCATTTGTGACAGGACTATTTACACGAATCAGGGCCTGGGCAGCTCATGCTCACTCACAAGGGACACCCCAACTCACACCTCCCTGCGTTGCCGCCACTGCATCATCAAGTACCTATGGGCCTCTGTCCCCGTGACGACTCTGATGACGAGGAGCTGGTCGATGCCCGCGATCTTGTGTGATCATCAGTACATGCTGCCAAACCAAGAAAGCCAGCCCCGATGCTCAGAATTAAGCAGGAGCTGGACTTAGATCGGAAGCCTAGATTTCGTGCCAAGCTTGAGAGAGATCGACCACAGAAGTGCAAGGGCCATGGTGATGGAGACGATGACCCACGAATGCCTAAATGAATCGGCCGCCCTCAAGGTGCTGGTAACTACAAACTTGACGACATGAAGGCACTCCTGGACCACGTTGAGCTTGAGTTACCATTGGGACAACACGGCTGGAAGGCCGTCCATGTGCAGTTTACCAAATGGTGTCAAAGGCAGGGTCGCCCGCAGAGGGCCCAAAAGTCCTTAGAGACGAAGTTCAAGCAGGTACACACTTCACTAATGTATTGATGATGGTTATTAACTCATTATGATCGTCCACCAGCTCATGAGGACAACAAAGCCCACCGGCCGTGGCACCTGCCCACCACACATTGATCGTGCACATGCGATTGATGTCTTGATAAACGAGAGGGCAGGTACACGTGAGCTGAATGACTCTGACTTTGGCAATGACATGGACGAGGACCATGGCTATGAAAGTGCCATCACTATCAGCACCGACAATAAAGTCACACAGGTTCCTGCCAAAGTGGCTGTCGTTCGAGGGATACGTGACCAACCCCCCATCCACTGCAATGCTTGTGGGGGTGCTGGGTTAGACTTTGTACAAAAGATCTCTGCTGCTTTTGATCCAGCAGCGCAGGAGTCTTGTGAACAGGAACGATCCCAGCGCACCCTGCAAAGTGCTCAAATTTTCGCAAGCGCTCAACAAAATCGTGATTCTCAAGCTGTCATCGAGTCCCTTCGCATGCAGATCACTACTCTACAGGGTCGTGTCTATGAGGCCGACTGTGCACGCGATATGGCTCACATTAAACTCGAGATGGGTATGGGCAGGGGCATGGGCATGGGCATGGAGACACCAAGGGGCCGTGTTCACTCCGTTGACCAAAGGCCCAAGCATAAGATCCGAAACGAGGTTCACTACCCAGAAGGTGGTGGCTCAGTTACGTGGATAACTGACAACGAGGCTACAGATGACAATAGTGAGTGTTCTATCAAGCAGAAGCTTCCTGCACCTGCACGTGCACCGAGGCGCACGTATGCATTCCGCCAATCACCTACTCCTCACCTCCTGATGACGTCTGATACAGCAATTTCGCCAGCCAGTCCTGACTTGAAATCCCACCATGAGGGTCCACTCCAATCGGCCACCACCACCAACACTACGCCATCTCATCTTCCCATCGCTGTCCAGCAAAAAATTGCCCAGCTCAAGCCCACCTTACGCTGTCAAGCCCAAGATGTCAATGTCAATGATGAGAACGCTCCCCATTAGAAAATCGATTGTCAATTGCCCCGACGTTGGGGGCCACGGTCCTTACTCACTGCCATGGCCACAGAGTCCTTACTCCATCTCAGCTGATCTCTCGTATACTTCACCTCAAAGTGAGGCCACAGTCATTACTCATTCATTGTCCTCATCGTAGTCTGTCCCATCGCTGTCCTTATACCCAGAAATAAAGCGTCTGCTCCCCAAAATGGGGAGCATTTTGATGTTACAACTGTACGAAGAAACATTACATGAGGAGAAATTACAGGGTGCAGAACACCAAAACAGAAGATCATTACTCATAGTTAGCAACTGTGTGAAACCTGGAAACGCAATCATTATCTCGCTGATCTGTGAACAATACACTCTCGAAGTCATTCCACAGCTGCTCTTGTTCAGCATTATCCCTCCACCTCAGCATGTAAACTGACTGAATCTGGTTTAACCCAACACGACGGCACCGAAGGTTGTGCAGGCGAAGACAGATCTCAATGAGGTCTCCACGAGTGTCAGAATTCTTGATCTCAAGAGGAATGCGCAGTCAGCCAAACGATCCTTGGATAGCTCTGTTTCCCCATTCCACAGTCTGCCTGTAGGAAAGGAGTTGACGATCGAAATCCATAACAGCCTGTACTTCCTCAGGAGTTCCCAGGATGCGTTGGCCGGACTTGAGGGGAGCACGAATATGGCCTTCAATTTGATTGGTGCCACGTGGAAATGCCGTGTCAGCGACAAGAAAAAATCCTGGGGGAGTCAGGGTCCTAAGCTGCTCGTATATTGGCTGTGCTACACGTGAATCGTGCCAGCTTCCGGGTGCATTGATGTTGGCGGCAATTATAGGACCTGCAAAGGTTGTATTCAGATATGAAAAAACAGAACTCAGTGAAGCTGACCACTCGAGCAAAAGACCAGGACAGAACTTATAAAATGGTCATGAAGCCAACCGTTATAGGTGGCATTCTCGATGTCCTCGTCATCCGACATTTGGACCGGGAGGTTGAGACCATCGATGCTGGTGAATGCACCCACGAGAAGTGGATGACGCATGCACACAAGATCACTATGATCTTCGAACTCTGAGAGCTCATGGAACCAGCTTATCCGGGCATCGTGTGAGCTGCGTAGTGTCTGAAGTAGTAGTTTGAGACCAAAACAGAGGTACCGCGAGACGATGGATGGGATGAGGGCGAAAATTTCTTGGAGAGTTATTTCTCGCATGGTAGAATTAAGATAATGGAGAACAAGACCCAATGCTCCTTCTGCATCTAGTAATCGATGACCAGGGCGTGTTGTCCCCTCAACATCCGTGTCTTGTCGTGGAATGGGTGTCTCATACCATGCACGACTGAATCCTGCAGCGATTATGGTTTTGAAGGTGGCAACATCAAAGCCCATAGTGGTGATGTAGGCCCTGTCAGAGCGGCTCCGGCGTAGTTGGACCCAAGGGGTGTCAATAAGGGGATTGGGGAGGAGCTGTGCACGACAGAGATAAAGGCGGCTTGGGTTGCGAATACGGGATTGGTTTAATCGAGCCTCTTCAGCACCTGCATACATGGATGCTACTGCAGCTGCAAGCCGTTGGTTATGGGAAGCATCCTCGATGTCGTCTTCAGCTGCCTCTGTCTCAGGCAGGTGGAAGTTATCCATGTCGCCTGCAAACTCGATATAGCGGGAGCCGCAACAGGAATATTCAAAACTAATTGTTTATTTTAGTCTACGGTTTTGGATATAGACTAGAATATCCAAATAAATGTTGGCCGGGCTGCCGGAAAGGTGGCGTTTTATTCAAAATCTTAGAAAAAGCCTTATGGAAAGTCACCCATTAGTGTGACTCTAAAAATCACTACCATTTATTAATAAATAAAAATCTGAAACCAAGAAAATGTGTATGTTTTACACAGGCTCCTGCCAAGCCAAATTTCCAAGGGTGAGAGGCGAGATGCTAATACACGGTTATACTACCTAGGGGGAACTTCCGAAATATTGAATCTCCAAAAAGGCCTTTTTAAAACTCAGAACTCTTATTCCTCTCTAATCAGTCTCCCATAGTTTTTTGGTGTCCGGAATAAGTGTATGTGGCCCTGCCCTGAAGCAGCGGCAGGGCCCAAAAGAAAATATATTACACAAGAAAGATAGGTGCGATGCAATACACAGTAAAGGGTAAGTGGATAAAGGGTGGGAGAGAGAAAAAACCAAAAAACTATAAGCTACGAAATGGGGAACATCTTATGGATCGCTTCTGCAGTGGGCTCCGGCAACAATCAACTTAACTAGGAGGGGGGGTTTCCAAGGGAGAGATCAGCAGTTTTCATTGTTGCTTATAGCTAAGACAACACTGCTAAGAAGAGGGGGTCAAGGTCTAATGTCATTGCGAGCCGTGGGGGTTACCCAAAACAAGATGAGTCTGCCCCAAGAACCAGACTAAACGTAAAGAAAGGAAAAGAAGAAAAAGTCCGAACCAACAACAAGAACAGTATATATAGTGACTGGTCTTGAGGGGAGGTAAATAGAAATACAACCATGAAGCCACAACATGTCCAACTCTACCATGTGTTCACCATGAGGCGTACATGAGGCGTCCTCATGTCGATGTTCTCACGATCCAACTGAAGGCCTGGGTGTCGTTGAGGATAGAAGAGGTCCGGATGACTCGGATGATTTGTCATCAGATCATGTGACATGCAGAATTGCCAATTCGGGGTCTATACTTGCTGTAACAGGCAAGTGCGCAGTCTGACAAGTGCAATGCACAGTCGGGTTGAAGAGGGGTATCATCCAGTGTAGGATTGGTGAAGGGAGTGTCTTGAGGTAGTGTAGATATAGTGACAAGGTCGGTATAAAGGAAAACAAAGGAATGTATGGAGGGAAAACCAATGGATGATGATGTCTGTGTCGATGACGTATTGAGGAGGGATATCTTGTCCTGTCTGTGGAACAATGCAGTCCACCTGATGTCGGTATTCGTCCAAGAAAGGGTATCATTGTAAACGAGTGTGGGAGGTATCAAGGTTATAGATGGAAAAGGATAAATGAACGTGGGTCCAGGTTTCGAGTCATGGCATGAGTGACAAGCTGTGGGAACAAGTCGTTGGGTACTGCATTGAAGCGGTGTCGTGCAAACAATATACGATAGGGGTTGGTTCACTGTTTGGGAAGTCGTATGGTCTGTGGTCGAAGTCCAAAAGAGTATGCTCCGGTGTAGAGGGCAGGTTCCCTCTATACACGAAAACCTGACATATACGACACAACCCAAATCCGCACAAAGACCTATAACGAACCCGATCGAAGTACGTTCCAAAATCCACCAAACCCGGATCCGGATCCGATCCGTAACACAGTGCGGCGCTCAACCCGATTGTATACGTTCTCATCACGACGATCATCAACACCGGTTCACTCCTATACTACAGTTCCTATCACGTTTCATAGAGACACTGATCGGGTTGATATGTTTCAGTAGATTTGACGTTTACTGCCTCTTCTCCTAACTGGCCTGTGCAGAGCACCGCCTTGTTTAAGTACTATAAAATGTAGAGATAGTTGTACCAATAATACAAGTTGACTCTTCACCCCAAAATGCACAGAACCCTTTCGTACTAAGTCTCTCACCACTTTCTGTTATCCCGTAACAAACCCGCCCTTACTATACCTAAAAACTCTCCGTCAACTCACGACCCAACCGGATCCAACACCCAAATCAATCCAGAAACCAACCCGACCAATCGGAAACCAACCCGACCAATCGGATAGGTCCAATCCTCTCCGGTTCCCACTTACGTGACCTCGGATTCTCTACTTGCCACTCCTTTGATCACTTCTACTAGCTGATCACCCTTCACAGTAGATTCCCATTCGGATCTACAACCCAACTCGCCGTCACACCGGCGATGGTCGGATTAGAGAGAACAGTGAAATGTCTCGTGATCGGGGATTGTTCAGAGTTCGCATGCAGGTGAGGAATGTCATCGGATCCTCAGGGAGGATAATGGTAGGCACAGGGTATGAATATGGAAACCAAATATCCGAGAATGGCAATTGTCAATTACGTGTCGATATATTGTCAAGGTGGAAGTTGGATGTATCAATGGTGGAAGGGCGTCTATGCCAAAGATAGATCATGACAATGTAGAAACCGATCAGGAAGGTGATGGCAATGATGCCAATAACAATTATGGTAATGAGCTGTGTCGGGAGTACAGCCATTGTGATCAGTTTGTTGTGGGATAGCGTAAACAAGATATTGAAGGGAAAAGACAATGTTGGTGATGTCCGTCGGCAAGGAGACTATTCAGGTACAACAAGGTCATGTGGGATATGTCCATGGTCGGTCTGGATTGTTCTAGAAGAAAGGAAGAAAAGAGAACAAGGACAAGAAGAAACAATGATGTCCAAAAGAAGACAAAAGGACAAAATGAAATGAAAAAGGAAGGTGTGCAGTGCAGAATCGTCATGGTAGGTATCAAAATGGGCATCGGGGTTGGAAGCGGAGTTGGAAACGTAACAGAACATTAGTTAAGAATAGTAAACAGAGTAAGTAATCTTACCCTGGAAGGAGACGGGAATTCCTGTATGAAAGGAGGTCTCCTTCCTGGGTATATAAGATGAAAAGTGAAACTGAAACATGGGGAGTGGCCCGTAGTGTTGCCACGGCTATAGCCGATGTTTTTTGAAAAATTGCCTTTTTAGGCTAGTAAAATTAGGCAAAATTATGAAAATATTTGAGGAGATGGGCGAAGCCAAAAGCTGGGGGGTCACTTAAGGGTGCTAAGAATTTGGTGCCCAATCTTCAGAGTTATTCAACCATAGCTGTTGAGCCTAGCTAGCTACCATCCAACAGCTATCCCTGAAGAACCCTGAGAATTGAGCCCCAAATCCTTAGCACCCTTAAGTGACCCCCCAGCTTTTGGCTTCGCCCATCTCCTCAAATATTTTCATAATTTTGCCTAATTTTACTAGCCTAAAAAGGCAATTTTTCAAAAAACATCGGCTATAGCTGTGGCAACACTAGGAGTGGGTCCCGGAGTAAGACGGAGGGAGAGGCACATGGGCTCTCAATTGCAGCCAAGGCGAGTGCAGGCGTCTGTGCATGGGAAGTCCTGTTGTATTGGGCCTGATTAGATTATAGTAAAGAAAACTTTAAAACCAACTAATGCTGAAGAAAATGTTAGTAAACAAAGCCAGCCACAATTTTGCTAAGTCCGATTATAGAGTACTTGTGCAAAATACAATTCACACTGTCTAACACAATCCATCCCTTCAGTTAATGAGCTCTGGGAAACAATTATAGAAGCTCTGGATCAGAACTGACAGTGATTTGTAGGCCAATTTGCTTTCAGAGATGGCACAGTCCTAATCAGTAATTAAATAATTGATAAAGCATATGCATCTTGTTTTACTGCTGCTGCACTGTTATTTTATCATCCTGGACTCCTGTACATGTACCCTAGTGGTTGAGGTGAGGTTTATGGAAGCAGAACCTGTCTAAACTGACATAGTCACCAGCATAATTTGCACACTTCCATGTATTACTTAACTAGGACTCTGAAAAATACAGCAGCAGTGACCTCAACCACTAGGGTACATGTACAGGAGTCCAGGATAATAAAATAACAGTGCAGCAGCAGTAAAACAAGATGCACATGCTTTATCAATTATTTAATTACTGATTAGGACTGTGCCATCTCTGAAAGCAAATTGGCCTACAAATCACTGTCGGTTCTGATCCAGAGCTTCTATAATTGTTTCCCAGAGCTCATTAACTGAAGGGATGGATTGTGTTAGACAGTGTGAATTGTATTTTGTACAAGTACTCTATAATCGGACTTAGCAAAATTGTGGCTGGCTTTGTTTACTAACATTTTCTTCAAGCTGCTGTAGAGAGGTGAAGGGGAAATAAGAGTATGGAGTTTTAATTATAGCTGTTTGCATGTATGTTGGAACGACCTGATTTCCTAATATAGTATGTGCAAAAATGCTATCCAGAACTTTTGAATTTTATCTCAAGAATGGTGCATTAGATTCCCTTGGTATCTTCATAAAAGTTGTTCTAAAAATTATTCTCTACCTGCTGGTGCTAAAAATGAGGCATTTTAACTGCAAAATGAAAATTTGATTCGTGAGGAGGGAGTCTTCAGTTTTTGGATTTTCCTGGCTGAACCATGGAAATTCAGTGGTATAATTTGTATATGAAATGCCCAGCCATCATGCAAGCATGAGTTTCATGTTAATGAGGCCCCATTTCATCGCGGGATAATATGATTGATTATGAGTTCTTTTAATTTATTAAAAGACTCGTTCTTTATCAGACCTGGTTCAGTGAGGATTTGTAATTAATAAAGTTGATTGCCTATAGACAAAAATCTTTTTGGGGCAAGAGATATGATTCTACTTCTGATACTGGAAAATAACACCAAGTTTACTGAACCAAAAAATGTCTATTTGTTTGTGTTTGTGGCTGGTGCAGAATGATTTGCAAAGAGCTACAAAAGACATCTAGTCATGTTTTAAGGGGGCAAACTTAAGGGACAGGAGAAGAGAGTAGCAGGACACAACTGACCCCGAAACAGCAGCTTTCCCCCAAATCTTTAGGTAATAAATGTGTTTTGCACAGGGAGGCAGGAGGTTGAAAAAACAGTTGTGAGTGTGAAACTACATGTATGGGGAGAGCTAGTAAGTGAGGGATGAGATGAAAAAGAGATAAAGGTGTCAACATACTCAAGGAAAAGAGGAGAGAGCCTGGGGGGCATGAACTTGCTCTAGCATCCTTGAAAAGGTGAGAGGGATGGAGGTCTGGGACTCAACAATGTGGGTGGTGAGTCACTGGCCCATAAAATCGAGAGATACTCGGGAGTCCAGAGACAGTGGAGTCCCAGAGTGTGCCAAAGGCAGCAGCATTATAATAGAAAGACTTGTGATTAGACTTATGTAAACTAAGCTTAAAAAGGACTTGTTCTGAAGACTTTGCTTAGCTATGTAATTTCTATCATTTCACAGGAGATGGATGAGGTTTTTTTGTGATCTAATAATATGCAGATATCCAGTCACATTTTGAAACTATTTGTGATGTTATCTCACTTGTGAAAATATTGTAGAAAATAATATTATCTAAAAGTGGTATTCATACAGAAAATAGTGCATACAGAAATTACAATTATTTAGGCCTTTATTATTTTCATTATTGTGAACATATATTCAGAAAAGAGAAAATGATTCAAATATTTAGGATTTTTAGACCGATATCTATGGCTTTTATTGTGAGGGCAGAATTTTAGACTATTTAGTCTCCAGATAATTGGGACCTGGTGTATGCCTGAATTATCTCAAGACAAAATATCTTGAAGATCTGCCTGACAATAAGATCCACAGATATCTGGCCAGACATCCTAAATATTTGGGTTATTCTGAATACATGTACACAGTAATGAAAGCAACAAAGGCCTCAATAATTGTATTTTCTGTATGCACTATGTTCCATATGAATACTGCATTGAGATAACATTATTTTCTACAATATTTTCACAAGCAAGATAACAATGCAAATAGTTTTAAAATGTGACTGGATATTTGCATATTATTTGATCACAAAATATCCTCGCCTATCTCCTGACCAAAACAAATGCTCATTTGTGCTGTACGAAGCTGCTATAGAACTGACCGTTCTGACTTCATCTAATCGACTCTGCTTAAGGAGCACGTGAAGATTAGCTAGATAATTGGAGCTTGCTCTCTCCGGCTTGGAGCCAGGAGAGAAAACAAGTCCATCAAAAAATGACATTTGTGGAGTACAATCGGTAAAAAGCCTATAGGAGATGGGTTCTGATTAAGAAAGAAGATGGGAGGACAACATGAATGTCAATAAGACAGAAAGAAATAATGAAAAGGGATTACTGGCAGGAGAGCGCCCAGTGTCCAAGTGTCCAAGCAAAGTCCAGGGAAAGGTAAGTCTGTAAGATAAAACCAAACTGTAGAATAGTGTGAGATTGAAAAAGTGTCAGATGGAGAAAGCGGGGTGGCCATGGATCAAGGCATGGAGAAGAATTGGGTTTTTACGAATGTAGATCTGAAAAGCGGAAGAAGACCATCTGCCAGCTGCTTGGATGATGTGCGGTGGTGCTCCTGTAATGGCAAGAGATGTGGCGCCACCTGCACGCAATGACTGGCCTGCCAATGTGATTGGGAAGAGAGTCCGCAGGCGTTTGATGAACCAGGAGCGGCAAGGGACAGAGCCATCAGACTTGAGCCAGAGCTGAGGGTGAAAAGGGAAAAGGTCATCGCGAGAGGCCAAGTAAAGATGGAAGTGGTGGTAGGGATCATCAACTTCAGGGAGTTTTTGAATGCGGAGTGTGTTGCCTTCAAAGAAGGCGTCCGCTTTGTGGGAGGGTAGAAGATAACTGTAGCTTGTTGTTGTGGAAGAGACAGAGTGACGTAGTGAAAGTTTGCGGGGGTTATGTAGAGGGGTATGTGAGTTCGCCGAGCCGCAGGAGCGCGAAGAAACCAGTCAGGAGCTGCACAATAAAAAGCTTGTCATCATGAGATGGAGAGTTACCAAAGGATGTGACGGCGTGGCACAGGTCAGCGCGTGACAGCAGATCCTTGTGGTGTAGAGGGGCCTCAACCCTCTGAGGCCGTAAACTCGATATTTCACGAATCCGTTTGAACCCAACGTCTCTAGCAACCCACGCTCGAACCCGATGCAACCTGACGTAACCTGATGCATACCGACTAGCACGGCCGCTCACGTACCTGGTCGGTCCACCTCCTAAAACTCACGGAACTTCAAATATCAAAGATCAATCTCATCGGACTGGGATTCCGACATCGGACTTGCCTTATTTGTGCCTAGCATCTCCCTTATGGAGATATAGTAAAGTATATTACATCTTTTATGGGTTTTTACATCTTCCACCCATTTTCCCTGTCATGTTCGCCTCGCAACCCTCTTCCTACTTCTCCATTTTTATTCTCCTTTGTTTTCTCTCATCGGCCGAGGACTCTCGTCCGAATCTAGGTACAGAAATTTGTAGTATAAAAACGGTGCCCAAGTGCTGTCTCTGAATAAGAAACCAGTTCCTCCGTTTCCTCTCTCTGAGAATTAGTCTATCAGTAAAATCCATCACACACATTACTCGTCGGATTCCTCAACGCTCTCCCCGTCGTTCTACCGCCTTTATCTCTACGTCCCTCATCACCCGACACCCGACCCGCCGTACCCGACATCGTCGGCTTTGTTGGCTTCGACCGGTCTCGATAGATTTCAGTAGTTTACTCGGCGGCTTCTTACCACTTATATCCTATCATCTTACTGAAGCTTGTTAGACTATTCCTAGTCACTTCTATGCTGACACCACAGGTTAGGATCTTTATTCCGCAGCCACCCCGACCTTGCCTCTACATCTGGAGCCCACCACGAGGAATAGTCTAGCACCACCATAGCTTCCTCTTCCCATATCCCTCCCTCTGACCGTCGTCTTTGAGATCTTCCTCGAAGAACTCTTCAACAAGAACTCTCTTTAGCTGCCTTCGACCCGACAATCGATGACGACTTCTTCCAGCTACTACCCGACCACCTCACTCGACATAACAATCTCCCACTCAACTCAGGGTCAAACACCCCCCTATATCTTTCATCCAATGGTCTCGAATCGGTCGATATACCGATTATTACGATAACACCCGACTCATCCGATCTCAGTTTGACACCCGCATCACCTACATCCCCGACTTCGACCTCGTTAGAACCCCCATCCATGTCTTCGCTCTCGACATCGAAAACTCCGTCATCGTCATCATCCCCATCTTCATCTTCGCCTACGCCGTCATCGTCCACGTTACCCGACCCGCTCATCGTACACCCGACAACCGCTTCATCGACATCTCAGCTCATTCCACCCACAATGACTTCTACCACTGGATCCTCGACCGCTACCATTCCCCATGTTACTCCTCGACAGATGCCCGCTCACGGTCACTCCACGGCCCCGACCTTCGACGGGAACCCCCTGAATCTAAACCGCTTCTTCAAAGAAGTCGAGATACTTGCTGCCGATGCCGCTCTCGACGACGCGGGACGCATCAAGCATAGTCTGCGCTACATGTCGCTTAGCGACTACGAACTTTGGGCGAGTTTACCTAGCGCGACCGGTGTCGATTATGCCGCATTCAAAAGGAGCGTACTTGTGCTTTACCCAGGCACGGAAGATGATCACCGGTACACTATGGCGGATCTCGACCGTCTTACGCACACCCAAACCAATTATGGTATCCGTACCCGTGCCGAACTTGGTGAATACTACCGCGAGTTCATCTGGATCTCAGGATTCCTCTTAGACAAGGGTTGAATCTCTCCTCGAGAACGCAACATCGCGTACAAGAACAGCTTCCATGCCGAGCTTAAAAAGGACATCAAAACCCGTCTGCAGTACCAAAAGCCGAACCATTTCCATAGCGACCCTTACGACTTCTGTGACTTCCACAACTGCGCCCACTTCCTGCTGGCCGGAACCGTGGCCGAACCGTCCACCATCTCTCGTCTATCGTCAACGTCGCCTGCTGCCATCCAGTACTCGACTCCAATAGAACCCGCCACCCGCTACCCGCCACCCGCTCGCTATGACCTGGTCATTCCTAAAGTGGAACCGGTCGAACCTAACGTATCCGACCTATTTCGTCTCGTTTCGCAACAACTCACTGTCCTCACGCAAGCCCTCACCGAACATAACAACCCCCCAAAGCCTTGTGCAAATAGGGCTGAGCCGACCACCGCGGGACAGGGTTTCACCAATTTCAACTGCCTCTTTTGCAACGACCCGTTCCATCGTATACGCGATTGTCCCATCTGCGAGCAGTACACTCGAGACGGAATATGCCGCAAGAACGAGCACGGCCGCATCGTGTTGCCTAACAGAATGTATCTTCCAAAGGCTATTGTCGGCAAAAATATGAGGGAACGCTTCGATGCGTGGCACGCACAGAACCCCAGCAACCACGCTCCCCCTGCCCACAACCCCACAGAACCATTCTAATGCGACCCGCCGCCTCATGTCAAAACTAACTTCGTCTCCGCCGTCGAAGTACCCACCTACGAACCAGAGGTCACCACCGAGTACGCCGACATCTTTCAGTCCACGACGTCCGACATCGACGACAACAACGAACAGATTAAGGTTCTGGAAGCCGAAGTGCAGCGGCTTCGTAAACGGGTTAGATTCGACGGCGTAGAGATCCCCTCTAAAGCAAAAGGCAAGTCTAGAGAGATGTATCCTAATCCACCTGCCGCTTCCATGTCCGTCCCCGCCACGAAACCCGCCGAGAAAATGGCCAGACCTATCAACGAGCAGCCGATCACCATAGTCCCCCCTTCGAACACGCGGCCGACCGAGCCGACCGCCTTCATGCTGTGCACTCCCCAGAACCTTCCCGCGTCGCACCCCCAGTACCGCTACCAGGCCCCCATCGAAGATCCCGGTATCGCCAAATCTGTCATCGGCCACGCACTTGATTCTCAAGTTTGCATTTCGCAATGAGAACTTTTAGCCATGTCGTCCGACGCCCGCCGTCACATGAAGGACCTCACTACTTCAAAAAAGGTCACCGCCGAGAGTAACAACGTCGAGGTCTTCCATTTTCACGCACCCGAAATTCCCACTCGTGCCTGTCAACATTGTCAGGAAAACGTCACACTCGTCATCAGCCGTGACTCAGTCCCTCTCCATGTGGTCTACCTGCTCATCAACGGCAAATTCGTATTCGAGTGCGTCCTCGTCAACGGCTCCATGATCATCGGTATGCGATGCGACATCTGGGAAAAACTCGGTTACAGCCTCCAAAATATGAAGATGCGGATGCAGTCGGCAAATAAAAGCGACAACGACACCCTCGGCCGGATTGCCAACCTAAAATTCACTTTTGGCGACGTCGATCTTTTCCTCCAAGTCCAAGTCGTTGACGACGCCCCCTACGAGATCCTCATCGGCCGCCCATTCTTCACGCTTTCCGAGGCCCTTACGAAGGATTATAAAAATGGAGAGCAACAAGTCACGATCACGGATCCAAACACCAGCACCGTCGTCACCTTGCCCACCATCGAGCACAACCAAAAGAACCGATGAGAGCGGTCCGACACCGGAAAGCCGGATTTTTAAAAGTCGAGGACCCGGAGATACCTCTCGGGAAGGACGCACCGGGAGATGAGAAGCCGCCACTTGAAAGCGACCACACCTATACCACGAACTATGCTTCCCTTTTGCTGTTTCCCCTAGAAGAGGACTTATGTTTTTCTATCGATTTAGATTTCTCTTCGTCTCAGCCTCAGACTGCCGCCCAGTACATTTCATTGTTGACCGATGTACAAAATCAGATACGTACTACCGATACCCTTCCTTCGTGTTGTTCCGTCTCCGCTCCTGCGTCACCTATTTCTTCTTCGAATATTTGTAACAAAGCCCCTACTGAACACGCTACTTATATCTCGTATACCACCCCCCCTACCAGGGACCTAAAAGGAGTCGTCACCAAGAAAAAGTATAAGAAGGTAGCCGATCGTATCCGCCCAATTTCTACCACTCTCCCCGACGAATACCGAATCATACGTGAGATCACCAGCGACCCGCTAGCCGATTTACCCATGCTCCCGACTCACCCGCCCGACTTTACACCCGGCACCCGCTATACCCAGGAACGACATGACGTGATGCCGATGAACCCGGATGGATTCCTTTGGCCTGAGGAGGAGAAACTCGGCCACCATATCATCAAAATGCAAGAAGCCGCTTTCGCCTGGAACGAATCCGAGAAAGGCCAGTTCAATACGGACTACTTCCTGCCAATCCACATTCCCACCGTACCGCACGACCCGTGGGTCCATCGCAATATCCCAATCCCACCCGACATCCTTAACGAAGTCATTGGCATCATCAAAGACAAAATTAACGCCGGTACCTATGAACCCTCAAATTCGCCATACCGCTCCCGCTGGTTCTGCGTTTTGAAAAAGGATGGGAAGTCCCTTCGAATCATCCACGATCTACAGCCGCTTAACGCCGTCACGATCCGCGATCCCGCTGTACCGCCCATGACCGAGCACTTGGCAGCCACTCTTGCTACGCTTCTTTCGACCTCTTCGTCTCTTTCGACCAACCCCTCGTCCACCCCTCGTCTCGGGACTATATGATGTTTCAGTCTCCACTTGGAATGCTTCGACTTACGCGGATCACTATGGGATACACAAATTCCCCGCAGATCCTACACGGTGACTCCACGTACATCCTCCGTGACGAAATCCCTCATCTTGCCGTTCCGTATATGGACGATATTCCCGTCAAAGGGCCTCCAACCCGCTACGAGCAACCCGACGGTACCTATGAGACCATACCTGAGAACCCGGCAATCCGACGTTTCATTTGAGAGCACTTCCAAGGTGTCAACTGCGTCATCCAGCGTTTCCGCTATGTCGGCGGTACCTTCAACGGCAAGAAACTCGAGTTGTGTCAACCCTCAGTCATGGTTGTTGGCCACCGATGCACATACGAAGGAAGAGTAGCTGATGACTCCAAAGTACAGAAGATTCGCGATTGGCCACTGCCGACCAACCTCACCGAAGTTCGTGCCTTTCTCGGTATCTGTGGTGTCTTGCGTATTTTTATCAAGGACTTCTCGCTCCACTCCCGACCCCTCGTCCATCTTACCCGCAAAGGTATACCCTTCGAATTTGGTGAAGAAGATGAGACCGCCATCGACTACCTCAAAAATGCTGTCATTTCATCGCTGGCACTGCGCGCTATCAATTACACGCGTGAATGGGAGGTCATTCTCGCCATCGATTCATCTGTTCTTGGAGTCGGCTTCGTTCTTATGCAAATCTGCGCCGACGGAAAACGTTACCCGAATCGTTTTGGTTCAATATCATGGAACGAGCGCGAAGCCCGATACTCCCAGTCCAAACTCAAACTCTATGGCCTCTTCAGGGCCCTCCGTGCCTACCGGATCTTCATCATCGGCATCCGCAACCTCACCGTTGAAGTCGACGCAAAATATATAAAGGGCATGCTCAACAACCCTGACATCCAGCCCAATGCAACGATCAACCGATGGATAGCCGGAGTGCTCTTATTTGATTTTAGACTCGTTCACGTACCCGCTTCTGCACACAGTGCACCTGACGGACTCTCCAGACGCCCCCGCGCTACAGAAGACCCCGAGGAGATTGACGACTCTGACGATTGGCTCGACCACTCTTACGGTTTCTTTATGGAAGTCGTTAATTACAGACCTGTCCCCATGCCATCTAAGCTGATTGCCATATGCGGCCGCTGCCGTGCCACAGCCGACCAACTCCACGAGTTACCCACCATCCTCGTCTACACAAATCAGGAAGCCGTCTCTGACATACCGCGATCCGATAAAGCCCGCGCGGCCGATGCTCGTCTTGCTCTTGTCGAGACCTGGTTACGAGATCTAACCCGACCCGCGAACTTCACGGATGACGAGTACTGTCTGTTCCTGAGATACTCTCTTGAGTTCTTCGTCACCGATAACAAGCTTTGGCGCAAAGACTGTCACGGAAAACACAAACTCATCATACCACCCGACCATCGGCTTCAATTACTCAAAGATGCTCATGACTCTCTCGGCCACAAAGGTATATTCTCCGTCCGCGCCCGGCTGCTCGATCGTTTCTGGTGGCCGCACCTCGACCACGATGTTAAGTGGTACGTCCAGTCTTGTCATCAGTGCCAAGTACGACAAATGCGTTATCACCACATTCCGCCCACCATCGCTACACCGGCCTCACTATTCCGCAAAGCATACGTTGACACAATGTTTATGCCATGATCCGGCGGCTACCGGTACATTGTCCAAGCCCGTTGCTCCCTCTCCGCTTATCCCGAGTTGCGAATGCTACGCCGTGAGACCAGCTCGACCATCGGCACATTCCTATTTGAAGACATCTTATGCCGTTGGGGCGCTCTCGAAGAAATCGTTACCGACAACGGCAAGCCGTTCATAGAAGCGCTCGACTATCTCGCCTCCCGCTACGGTATCCGGCACATCTGCATTTCGCCCTATAACTCACAAGCAAACGGACCCGTTGAGCGTCGCCACCTAGATGTCCGGGAGGCCATTATGAAAAGTTGTGACGGAGATGAAAAGAAATGGCACACTGTTACCCATTCTGTTACGTTTCCAACTCCGCTTCCAACCCCGATGCCCATTCCGATACCCACCATGACGATTCTGCACTGCACACCTTCCTTTTTCATTTCTTTTTGTCCTTTGTCTTCCTTTCAACGTCATTGTTTCTTCATTCGGACATCCTTGTATTTTCTTATCCTTGTTCTCTTTTTGTCCCTTCTTCTAGAACAATCCAGACCGACCATGGACATATCCCACGTGACCTTGTTGTACCCGAATAGTCTCCTTGCCGACGGACATCATCGCTATTGTCTTTTCCCTCGCCCTGACATATTGTTGACTTCATCCCACGACAAACCGATTCACAATGGCTGTACTCCCGACACAGCTCATTACCGTAATTGTTATTGGCAGCGTTGCCATCACCTTCCTGATCGGTTTCTACTTTGTTATGATCTATCTTTGGCATCGGCATCGAAACCCTTCCACCATTGATACTTCTGACTTCCACCTCAACAATATCTCAACACGTAATTGACAATTGCCATTCCCGGATATATGGTTTCCACTTTCGTATTCTGTGCCTACCATTATCCTCCCTGACGATCCGACGACATTCCTCACCTGCACGCATGCCCTGGACAATCCTCGATCACGGGACATTTCACTGTTCTCTCTAATCCGACCATTGCCGAAGCACATTCTTTTGGACTTCGACCACAGACCATACGACTTCCCAAACAGTGAACCAACCCCTATCGCATATTGTTCGCACGACACCGCTTCAATGCAGTACCCGATGACTTGTTCCCACAGCTTGTCACTCGTGCCATGACTCGAAACCTGGACCCACATTCATTTAACCTTTTCCATCTATAACCTTGATATCTCCCACACTCGTTTACAATGATACCCTTTCTTGGACGAATACCGACATCAAGTGGACCTTCTTGTTCCACAAACAGGACAAGACACCGCTCCTCGATATGTCATCAACAGACATCGTCATCCGGTACAGCTTATGCTGTTCACATGTCTGACCTCGACTAGCCCACCGTCCTAGTTGGTTTTCCTTCCACACATTCCTTTGTTTTCTTTCATGCAAACCTTGCCACTACATCCACACCACCTCAAGACATTCTCATCACCAATCCCACACTGGATGATACCCATCTTCGACCCGACCGTGCAATGCACTTGCCAGATTGCACAGCTTGTTACAGCAAGTGTAGACCCCGAATAGGCAATTCTGCACATCACATGATCCGATGACAAATCATCCGAGTCATCTGGACCTCACCTCTCCCTCAATGACACCCGGGCCTCCAGTTGGATCGCGAGAACATCGACATGAGGATGCCTCATGTGCGCCTCATGGTGAACACATGGTAGAGTTGGACATGTTATGGCTTCATGGTTGTATTTCTATTTACCTCCCCTCAAGACCAGTCACTATATATACTGTTCTTGTTGTTGGTTCGGACTTTTTCTTCTTTTCCTTTCTTTACGTTTAGTCTGGTTCTTGGGGCAGACTCATCTTGTTTTGGGTAACCCCCACGGCTCGCAATGACATTAGACCTTGACCCCCCCTTCTTAGCAGTGTTGTCTTAGCTGTAAGCAACAATGAAAGCTGCTGTTCTCTCCTCTGGAAGCCGATCCCCTGTTAAGTTGATTGTTGCCGGAGCCCGCTGCAGAAGCGATCCGTAACACATTCCGTATTTTGGGCCGAACGGGTCACTACACACAAAAGCCTCGGATACTCCTCCTACTACATCACACACGGAGTAGAACCGCTTTTTCCATTCGATTTTGCCGAAGCTACGTACATGGTTCCGACGCAAGATACAATGTCTATGACCGACCTCATAGTCATCCGCGCCCGACAACTTCGTAAACGAGAAGCCGACCTCGATCGGGTCAAAGAAAAGCTTACCAAATCTCGGCTCATGTCCGCCTGGCAATTCGAGCAGAAATACGCCAACACGATCAAAGTCTTCGACTTCGAACCCGGTAACCTCGTTCTCGTCCGAAATTCACGTATTGAAATGTCTCTCGATCGTAAAGCAAAACCGCGGTACTTTGGACCCATGGTTGTCGTTAGGAAAACAGAAGGCGGATCCTACATACTAGCCGAACTCGACGGTGTGGTTTCTAGATCTCGATTTGCCGCTTTCCAAGTCGTACCCTACCACGCCCGCTCCAAAATATTGATACCGTTGGACGATTTCTTACAATATCCCGATGCCGATGATACCGATTCAAACAATCTTGATGATCCGATGTACCCGCCCTCCATAGACTCCTCACCCGATGACGATTAAGCATCTCCTTTATATTCTGTCCACGTTAAACCCCGATTTTATTTAGTTCCTCTTAGTTTTCTAACGATATGACGAATGATGCGAATAGTCCTATGTCTTCGGGAGCCGATCGGCTTTCCTTAGCTGGGTGAACAAGCTGATACATCTTTTATGTACACAATATATTTTTATATATACACAGGCTCGTTATTTTTTCTATTTACAGGCGGCCGGTCTCGTAGTCCCGCCTCAACATCGCCAACCTTGAGGTCGACTGTTTGAGATCGACGCGGAGCCGCTGGAACTCTTGACCGAAGTGGACGAGGTGATGGTTGACGTTGGTGCCCAGGGCTCCCGGCTCCTCCGTAAGGACCGCCAGCTGCGCCGACACCTGCTCGTAATTTTCCATCGTCAAGACAAACGGGTTTGCTGCCAAGGCCGCCCTAAGCCTTTTTGTCGGCCGCTCTTCCTCCAACTCTTCCTCGTCTTCGTCATCGTCCTCGACCGATTCCACATCCTCGACCCGCAGTTTGCTTGTTGAGGCCCAGGCCGGCCTACTGCAGATCGGCTTTGTCGTGAACGACAACGGCTTCCTCGTGCCGACCGCGACCTCTTTGCCCTTTCCGGTATCCACCTTGCGCCGACCCCCGCCCGTCCAGTGTGTAGCGTTAGTACACCTCTTCTTCAGCCTTCGGCACCGGTCGCAGACGTATCCGGTTACGCCCCGGCAAGCCTCCCCGGCCTTGACGCAGTTGGTGCAAGCCTGCAAAGGAAATGGTTTGGTCAGCTATCAAAAGTCTCAGTAACGATGAACCAGTGTTCAAAGGAAAAACTCACCATCGTCTCCTCCAACTCCCCGATCACCATGGTCTCCGGCTGATCCCGCTCTTGCTCGCCCTCACCCTCACCCACCGCAGCCGACCACGGACTGCCCTCTCGACCACCTGCGGCCGGTGGGCCCTCCTCGATAGCCTTTTCCCTGGGTTCCTTGCTAAGTTTGCGCCGATATGCAGCCGACCCCCTCTCAACTCGGTCTGCCTCTTGGTTCCAGTGTTGCGACTCCTTCGCCCTTTCTAGGCTGTCTCATCGTTCCTCAGACGCCGCTCGTCGTCTTTGTTCCTCCTCTTGGACTTTTAACACCGCCAGCCGCTTCGCTTCTTTGTCTCAGTTAGCTGCCTCCTCCTCGTCTCGCCGTTTCACGTCGGCCACCTCCTGCTTCTCTCATTCCGTCACCTCCTTCAGCCAATCCTCAACGTCCATTGCGTACGACTGCCGGTCGGCCCACAGAGGCGGGGCTACTGGCACGATGCCTGCAGCCTGGAGCTTGGCGACGATCCCATGATAGGCACGCTGTAGTAGTTGTACCTGGGCCGTCACGTGACCCAGGTCCCACGGTTGGATCTCCTTATGTAGTCATTTCCTGTGGTAGTGGGAGTCGTCCCATTCCATCATCCCATCCAGACCCCGATTCTGTAGTGATCCCTTGAGCGTCCTCGGTACCACTCCAACGTGGTGATGAGAGCGACATTCGAACCCTAGCCAAACACGTACCCAGAACCAAAACCAGTACCAGTGCGAGACGTTTCAGAACCCGAGCAAAGAACTACGAACAAAGAACCAGGAACTAGAACCGATACTAGTACAGTACAAAACACCCTCACCAGCCACCAATTTCCCCACGACGTCTTCACTACACCCATACCGCTCCGCACAAAACCAACGAAAAACGTTAACCCGACTCAGAGACAACCGCGGCCGATACACTCCATCCCAACCAAGCTCACCATCGACAACAACATCTTCCGAATCGTCCGTCACAGATCCCTCTAGTAACCCAAGAACCCCAGAGCAAAGTCAACCAAACACACCACCAACATCACCAGCACCACAACTACCCGACATCCAAAACAACCCAACGCCAGTACAAAACCGCCGAATCACCATGACCGAGTCCAGAGCCCTGCGCTGGGACGGCGGCCCCGATGAAAAAACGGCACCGGGCCAGTTCCTTCGCGAAATCAATATCAAAATTGAAGACAAAGAGTACAACACGGATAAAAAGAAGATCGAATGCTTCCGCAATAATCTCGACTATGGAGGAACCGCTGATCTATGGTACGACGAACTACCGGACGACACCAAAAAGGACTGGGACAAACTCGTCGAAGCGTTCGACAAGGAGTGGCCCAAAAACGCCGTGCCCAAACCCTCCAAACTCGAACAAGTCCGAGCCCTTAAAGACTGGACCATTACAGCGGGAGAATTAGGTACAAAAACAAAAACAACAGGATCAAAAGACGTATGCACCCACGTAAAATGGGCAAACGGGTTAGCGGCAAAAGTACGCGATGCAGAGGACAAAGGAGGACTCTTGTTACAGGACGTGTTCGACGCACTACCGGAACCCATTCGCGACCTCATTCGAGACAAACCCCGTGCGGACTACAAAGAGCTCGCGGAAACGGTACGCACCATCGACGTCATCTACCTCCAGGAGACGGTAGACAAACACAAAAGAAATGAGGAGACCGCCAGACTAGCACGAGTAGGGAACTCACCAACCAAGACCCTCCGCGACTCATTCGCCAGCACCCACATCCACTCAAACGCAGGTCCCCGACCATACACCAGCCCCCAAAGCTTCCAACCACACGCTACACGAGCCCCCACATTCGACCCCTTTGGAGGAGACGCAGGCGGCCGCGGGAACCTGTTCGGAGGAAGGGGATCTACCATTCGACCCTACAGAGGCACGGGCCTAGGAGCCCTAGGCATGGGAAGACAAACGCCCGGCCCTCTGTTCACAACTAGCACCGCAGACCGCCCCTTCGCCACAAGGCACCACGACTTACGAAACATCAACCTCCCGCACCACCCCGACACCGAAGCCGGCCACGCTGCATATAACACACAAGTAATCGCATGGAACCGCGCAAACCCCAACGGCCATCCCGACGAGCTCCACCCATTCCCATTAACACCCGGAACAGCACCTCTCGGATCGCGCGAGTGCTGGGACTGTGGCAGAGCAGGTCACCGAACCGGGGACCCCGATTGCCCCCGTATCCCAATCCCCGATCAGGAACGAACATGGCGCCGCGTCGCCAGTCGCATAAGCCGTGAAGCAGCAAAGGAACGTTACCTCACCCAAAACGTAAACTTCGTCGGCCACGGATATCACGATCACCACTACGGATACGACAATTACGAGCAACCGTACAGAACCTACAACTACCCGAATGAGCTCGACGACGGCCAGGGAAATGGCGAAGGGCCGTCCGCATAGACGAAAGTCGGGCGGCCCAACAAAATCACCAGGTGGACATGCAGGTCCCCGACCAAAGTACGGGATGGGTCGGGGACACACGGATGAGCCCCCTCAATACAACTGCGCATACGGACACAGACCCCCTAGTCAGTACGAACACCGTGTACCATATACCCAAACACGAGACCATTGACCCGTATGTGATTGAGAGAGACGCTCTACCAGCGAAACCATTCATCCACCCAATAAGCCTCCGAGGCCCACAAGGAATTCCTTACAGAATAAAAAGTCTGTTCGACAACGGGGCCATGGTAAACTCCATGTGCACGTCAACATACAAAAAGTACAGAGATCGGCTCGGCGCACTGTTCCCATCGCGCATGACGCTACGTATGGCAAACGGAGCCAAAATACCATCGCAGGGCCAATGGACCGGCGACGTAGACCTCGACGGACTGCACAGACGCGCTACGTTCGAGGTATTCCCAAGCGGAGGCAATTGGTCACTCCTATTTGGGAAGCCGTTGCTCCAGCAATATAGGGCCATCCATAACTACGAAGACGACACGCTGAGCGTACCACACAATGGCGGCTGGAAGAAGATACTAAACGACAACCAGTAGACCCAGTCGTTTTGGTTAACCCAATCGCAGATATAGTTGCAAAAGGTAGGTACACATAGCGCAGTTGCTTGCTGGGGGGGTAGGTTAACCCAAGAGACAGCTCTTGCTGGGGAAATGTGGGGTGGTAGGTTGACCCAGGTACAGCTCTTGCTGGTCAAGGTTGGCAGGGTGGGTCAACCCAGTGTCAGCTCTGCCATGGGGTAGGTTAACCCAGGACAGCTATTCTGGGAAGGTTGGGTTGACCCAGGTCCAGCTGTGCAAGCAACGTGGGTTGACCTGGGTTGACCGTGGACCAGCTCTTGCTGCAGGCTTGGGTTGACCTGGGTCCAGCTGTTGCTGCAGCACTGGGTTGACCTAGGCCCAGCACTTCCTGCAGGGTGGGGTGGCTGGGGTCCAGGTATTGCTGCAGCACCGGGTTTACCAGGGTTCAGCTATTGCTGCAGCACTGGGTTGACCGGGGTCCAGATATTGCTGTGGCACCAGGTTGACCCAGATCCAGCACTTGCTGCAGGGCTTGGGTTGACCTGGGTCCAGCTATTGCTGCAGCACTGGGTTGATCTGGTTCCAGCACTTGCTTTGGGGCTTGGGTTGACCTGGGTCCAGCTCTCCCTGCAGGCTTGGGTTGACCAGGGTCCAGCTATTGCTGCAGCACTGGGTTGACCAGGGTTCAGGTATTGCTGCAGCACTGGGTTGACCGGGGTCCAGCTATTGCTGCAGGACCGGGTTGACCTGGGTCCAGCACTTGCTGCAGCACAGGGAGACCTGGGTCCAGCTATTGCTGCTGCACCGGGTTGACCGGGGTCCAGATATTGCTGCAGCACTGGGTTGACCCAGATCCAGCACTCGCTGCAGGGCTAGGGTTGACTGGGGTCTAGATATTGCTGCAGCACTGGGTTGACCTTGGTCCAGCACTTGCTGCAGCACTGGGTTGACCGGGGTCCAGCACTTGCTGCAGCACTGGGTTGACCAGGGTTCAGCTATTGCTGCAGCACTGGGTTGACCAGGGTCCAGCACTTGCTGCAGCACTGGGTTGACTAGGGTCCAGCACTTGCTGCAGCACTGGGTTGACCAGGGTTCAGCTATTGCTGCAGCACCAGGTTGACTGGGGTCCAGCACTTGCTGCGGGGGTTGGGTTGACCCAGGTCTGGCTCTTCCTGCAGGCTTGGGTTGACCTGGGTCCAGGTATTGCTGCAGCACTGGGTTGACCGGGGTCCAGATATTGCTGCAACACCGGGTTGACCTGGATCCAGCACTCGCTGCAGGGCTGGGGTTGACCCAGGTCCAGCTCTTCCTGCAGGTTTGGGTTGACCTGGGTCCAGCTATTGCTGCAGCACCAGGTTGACCAGGGTCCAGATATTGCTGCAGCACTGGGTTGACCTGGGTCCAGCACTTGCTGCAGCACTGGGTTGACCTGGGTCCAGCACTTGCTGCAGCACAGGGTTGACCTGGGTCCAGCTATTGCTGCTGCACCGGGTTGACCGGGGTCCAGATATTGCTGCAGCACTGGGTTGACCCAGATCCAGCACTCGCTGCCGGGCTGGGGTTGACCAGGGTCTAGATATTGCTGCAGCACCAGGTTGACCGGGGTCCAGCACTTGCTGCGGGGCTTGGGTTGACCCAGGTCCCACTCTTCCTGCAGGCTTGGGTTGACCGGGCTCCAGCTATTGCTGCAGCACTGGGTTGACCTGGGTCCAGCACTTGCTGCAGGGCTTGTGTTGACCAGGGTCCAGCTCTTGCTGCAGCACTTTGTTGACCCACATCCAGCACTCACTGTAGGGTAGGTTGATTGGGGTCCAGCCTGTCCTGTAGCATTGCATTGACCCCAGACCCACCCATGTCGCAGGTTTGGATTCATGAGGGTCTGGCCATTGCTCCAGCATTGGGTTGACATGGCCCTGCTCTTGCTGCAGAATAAGGTTGACCCTGGCCCAGCTCTCACTGCAGGATTAGGTTGACCAGGATCCCGCTTTTGCTTTGACACGGGCTCAGCCACATCCCACTCTGCCTGCATGTATTTAATGTTGACAACATTGCCAGAGCTCACAACAACTCAAGCCAATATTTATTCAGAAAATGCAATATCCGGTAAAGAAAACGTCTCAGTTTCTTCAAATGTAATATAATTTCAAATGCAATAATTCAAAGCACAGGTAATACCAAAATTACAACATTCTTATTTTGAAAATGCACAATCTCTCACTCTTAGCTTTATCTCTCACATGAGCTACTTATTCCCAAACAAAATTTATATATATAACAACCAGAAATTACCCCACTTGGAATTTTGTGCCTTTTTTATTTAATATTACTCAAATCTCAATTGGAATCAGTACACAAACACTCACTATTACTTAGAATGGACATATCAAATTAATTATTATTTTATCCAAATACATAATTAAATAATAAAGGGGTTGGGGGGGAGGAAGGTAGGTGTGAGTGGGACTGGGACTGGGACTGGGACTGGGACTGGAAGTGGGTGTGGGTGTGGGTGTGGGTATGGGTATGGGTGTGGGTGTGGGCGAACGGAGTGGGAGTGGGAGTGGGAGAAGGGAGGGTGAAGGGCAGGATGGAAGGGAGGAGGGAGGGGCAGCAGGGAGTGGGAGTGGGAGAGGCAGAGGAAGAGGGAGGAGACGAGGGCGGAGGGGTGGGATGTACATACCTGTTGCGTTCCCGTTGCCCTCGTCGTCTTCGTCTACGTCTCCGCCGTCCTCGTCCCCGTCGTCCCCGTCCCCGCCGTTCTGGTCCCTGTCGTTCCCGTTCTCGTCGTTCCTCTCGTTGTCGTCATCGTCCTCGTTGTCGTCATCATCCCCCGTAGTCCTCGTCGTCCGCTGGATCGTCGTCGTCGTCTCCGTCGTCCTGTCGTCTCTTCGCTGGCCGTCTCCGTCCCCGTCGTCTTCCCTGGCTGGCCGTCTGTGCCCTCATCGCCTCTGTCCTCGTCGTTGCCTGCCATCCGCCGTTTCGGCCCTTCAGTTTGGCGTTGACGTGACGTGGCGCGGGCAAGCGTGTTGCGGTCCATTCCCGGCACGGCAATGAGAAAGTTCTACATAAAAACAACAATATTAGCTAGCATAGTAATGGATAATAAATTTGAGAAATCTACTTACCTTCTACTTGATTTTGCTGCTGCTGTTTTCGTGGACGCATCGTGGAGTACGCGACGAATCGCCGACGATTGAACGCACGCTGGAGGTTGCCGATTGCCCAAACGGGTGCGAGTTGCCTTATATGTAAGCATGATCTGACTTTTCTCAATGTTATTGCATAGAGCACAACAACTTTGTAACACATTTAAGACCATGAGGGGATAGAAGTAGCCTATAACTACATCCTCCCCAAATTTTGTATTTTATTATGCCCTACATAGAGAGATATTTATGATTCATTGATACCTCCCTGCCAATTTCAGACCCTTAAAGTGCAACTTTACCAATATTGCTCTGAAAAATATGAAAATAATTGTGAAACTACTATGTAAAGTATCTATTGTATTGATGATCAGTGCCTGGCACTTGGTGGTCCCAGAAATCTGTTGTAGCCAAGAAATGAAAGGTTCAGAGTAAAGCTGAAGTTTGGACTCGGTTGATGGGTCAGCCACAATGCACAATTCTGTGCATTTGCTTGGCTGCAACAAAGGTCCTGGTCCACCAACAATCAGGCACTTATGTGTACCACAATGAGTACTTCTTCAAGTACTCCTTAGATTAATTTCAGATTTTTAAGACAAAGTTAGATCATTAAGGGTCCAATTCTGGCAGAGGAATGGAATAAATGGTGAATAGCTCTTTACGCAGGGCCGAATAAAATACAAAATTTGACATGAGGGTAGGTATACTATATTTACATCTTTTGAGGATCTGACTTTGGGTATGCATGCATTGTTGTGCATGCCAGAAGATTCAAAAGCTTCAGCCACACATCCGTGTTGGGCAACTCGAACCCGTTTGGGAAATCGGCAACTGCCGGTTGGCTTTCACGCGACTTCAAACGACTCGTTTTCAACAACGCGTCAACAACAGGAACGCGTCAACAACAGGAAACGGGTGCAGAAGAGCACCCAAGGTAATGTCTTTTTTGAATTTTTTGTGAGTTGTATGCTAATGTTTATAATGATTGCAGCTACACCCACGACAAACACAGGCGAACCCAACACCAGCCCAGAAAACAACGCCACGGCCACCCCAGCAAACAGAACGGATGCCGATGAAAACGGCCACGGAAACGAGGCCGCGAGGCCGGGTACGAGGATGCGCCAACGACCGAGACAGACGTCCGAGACAACCACAGCGGCAACGACGAGGACAGAGACGACGAGGGCAGAGACGGCCAGCCAGGGGACGACGACGGGACGGAGACGGCCAGCGAGAGGACAACAGGACGACGGAGACGACAGGACGAGGGAGACGACGACGACGATCCAGCGGACAACGAGGACTACGGGGGATGACGACGACAACGAGGACGATGACGACGACGAGGGGAACGACGGGAACGGGAACGACAGGGACCGGAACGTGGAGACGGGGACGATGGGGACGGGGACGACGGGGACGGGGACGGCGGGGACGGGGACGACGGAGACGTAGACGAAGACGACGAGGACGAGGGGAACGCAACGGGTACGTACATCCCACTCTCCGCCCACTCCTCCTCCCTCTCCTCCTCCCTCTCCTCCTCCCTCTCCCTCTCCCTCTCCCTCTCCCTCTCCCTCTCCCTGCTGCCCTTGCCTCCTGCCTTCCCACCTTCCCACTTCTCCCACTCCCACTCCCTTCTCCCACTCCCACCTTCCTCCACTCCCACTCCCACCTTCCTCCCACTCCACACCCACCTTCCTCCCACTCCACACCCACCTTCCTCCCACTCCCACACCCACCTTCCTCCCACTCCACACCCACCTTCCTCCCACACCCACACCCACCTTCCTCCCACACCCACACCCTTCCTCCCAGTCCACACCCACCTTCCTCTCACCTGCCTCCTGCCCTTTACTATTTAATTATGTATTTTAATAATCATTAAATGTATGTGTCTATTTTAAGTAATAGTAAGGTTATATATATTGATTCCAATAGAGAATTGAGCAATATTAAATAGAAAAGCACAATATTCCAAGTGGGGTAATTTCTGGTTTTGCCATAGATTGGCATTGGGGATAAGTAGCTCCTGTAATGGCTGATGGCTGATAGTAAAAGTAAGATATTGTGCAGTGTCAAAATAATAATTGTGTAATTTTGCTATTCCCTGTGCTATTAATAATTGCATTCAAATTATATTACATCATACATTTATGTGAAGTACAGATTGAAACATTTTGATTACTTTATATATATGGCAGGTTCTGAATAAATATTGGCTTGAGTTGTTGTGAGCTCTGGCAATGTTGTCAACATTAAATACATGCAGGCAGAGTGGGATGTGGCTGGGCCCATGTCAAAGCAAAAGCGGGCTCCTGGTCAACCTAATCCTGCAGTGAGAGCTGGGCCAGGGTCAACCTTATTCTGCAGCAAGAGCAGGGCCATGTCAACCCAATGCTGGAGCAATGGCCAGACCCTCATGAATCCAAACCTGTGACATGGGTGGGTCTGGGGTCAATGCAATGCTACAGGACAGGCTGGACCCCAATCAACCTACCCTACAGTGAGTGCTGGATGTGGGTCAACAAAGTGCTGCAGCAAGAGCTGGACCCTGGTCAACACAAGCCCTGCAGCAAGTGCTGGACCCAGGTCAACCCAGTGCTGCAGCAATAGCTGGAGCCCGGTCAACCCAAGCCTGCAGGAAGAGTGGGACCTGGGTCAACCCAACCCCCGCAGCAAGTGCTGGACCCCAGTCAACCTGGTGCTGCAGCAATAGCTGAACCCTGGTCAACCCAGTGCTGCAGCAAGTGCTGGACCCTGGTCAACCCAGTGCTGCAGCAATAGCTGAACCCTGGTCAACCCAGTGCTGCAGCAAGTGCTGGACCAAGGTCAACCCAGTGCTGCAGCAATATCTAGACCCCAGTCAACCCCAGCCCTGCAGCGAGTGCTGGATCTGGGTCAACCCAGTGCTGCAGCAATATCTGGACCCTGGTCAACCCAGTGCTGCAGCAATAGCTGGACTCAGGTCAACCCAAGCCTGCAGGAAGAGCTGGACCTGGGTCAACCCAAGCCCCACAGCAAGTGCTGGACCCCGGTCAACCTGGTGCTGCAGCAATATCTAGACCCTGGTCAACCCCAGCCCGGCAGCGAGTGCTGGATCTGGGTCAACCCAGTGCTGCAGCAATATCTGGACCCCGGTCAACCCGGTGCCGCAGCAATAGCTGGACCCAGGTCAACCCTGTGCTGCAGCAAGTGCTGGACCCAGGTCAACCCGGTCCTGCAGCAATAGCTGGACCCCGGTCAACCCAGTGCTGCAGCAATACCTGAACCCTGGTCAACCCAGTGCTGCAGCAATAGCTGGACCCTGGTCAACCCAAGCCTGCAGGGAGAGCTGGACCCAGGTCAACCCAAGCCCCAAAGCAAGTGCTGGAACCAGATCAACCCAGTGCTGCAGCAATAGCTGGACCCAGGTCAACCCAAGCCCTGCAGCAAGTGCTGGATCTGGGTCAACCTGGTGCCACAGCAATATCTGGACCCCGGTCAACCCAGTGCTGCAGCAATAGCTGAACCCTGGTAAACCCGGTGCTGCAGCAATACCTGGACCCCAGCCACCCCACCCTGCAGGAAGTGCTGGGCCTGGGTCAACCCAGTGCTGCAGCAACAGCTGGACCCAGGTCAACCCAAGCCTGCAGCAAGAGCTGGTCCACGGTCAACCCAGGTCAACCCACGTTGCTTGCACAGCTGGACCTGGGTCAACCCAACCTTCCCAGAATAGCTGTCCTGGGTTAACCTACCCCATGGCAGAGCTGACACTGGGTTGACCCACCCTGCCAACCTTGACCAGCAAGAGCTGTACCTGGGTCAACCTACCACCCCACATTTCCCCAGCAAGAGCTGTCTCTTGGGTTAACCTACCCCCCCAGCAAGCAACTGCGCTATGTGTACCTACCTTTTGCAACTATATCTGCGATTGGGTTAACCAAAACGACTGGGTCTACTGCGACAACAACACCAACGATGACCCCCAACCACCCCCAACCCACCCAGCTACAACGACACTAAGCGACACCCTTCAAGCAGCAGCCCTAACACCGAGACCAATCGCCGCAGGGGTCGGCCTATCTTGGCGCCGCGAACACGGATACCCACAAATACCCACCAGCCTAGTGAACGACGAACCGCCCAGTAAAGAAGGAAAAACACATACCCGTTCCCACAACGCGTTCGCTCCGCTCGCCAGACTCGAGGATACGATCCTGGGCGAAACGCTCGATCGGGCAAACAACAGGTCCGCATACCTACCACCCGAACTCCAAGGATACCGCATGCCGAGACACCCGGCTGGCCCATCGAGAACCGCACAGCTCGAATGCGACATAGACGGCGTTGAGAAAACTCAGGAACGGACGAGCCGCCGCAAGGGACGCCGCGACCGACGCAGAAGAACCACCTCGTTTGACCACGCACCGCCACAGACCACAACCCACATGATGCCCGAACGCCCGCCCAAGCCAGTACCAAGCCAACCGATCTATACTACCCAGGAACACTGCCAACAGGACGACGACAACATTGGAGACATGCAACCGGAGGTCGACTTGGACGCAGATAAATCAATCTTCACCAGGAAAACTCACCCATTCAAGAAAGAGCGCGTCGAAGCAGTACTGGCCAACGTTAAACTCGGACACGACCTCACCCCCACCCAACGAACACAAACGGAAGACCTGCTTCGCGAGTTCGCGGACTGTTTCGCTCTATCCGTGAGCGAGGTGAGCCCTGTCCCCGGCGCTGAACACCGAATACACATACCTCCCAACACAGTGTTCCCAAAACGGGTACCTCGACAGCGGCAGTTCAACGTAGCACAACGCGAGTTCCTCAACAAAACCATAGACGAGTTGTTGGCCGCCGACATCATAGAACCAATACGACCGGAGGACGTGAAATGCGCCTCACCCATCGTCCTGGGACACAAAGCCCACGATGGCCCAGGACTCCCAATGGAGGAACTGCAGTACCGGGTCAACGAGGAATGCGCCGCCCACGGATTCCCACCACCGCACAACCTAGAGCCACGACAGCCACCCGAAACACCACCCCCGGAAACCACAAAACCCGCGAAGTGGCGGTTCTGCCAAAACTACAAAGCACTAAACAATGTAACGGAAGTGTTTCCGATGCCGCAGGGCGACATCCGCGCAAAACAGCAACGCCTAAGTGGACACAGGTGGGTGCATGGCTTCGACTTCGCGTCGGGCTTCTACGCAGTCGTCATCCCTCAGGAAAGCAGGCCGTATTTAGCATTCTACATCAAAGGTCGCGGCTTCTTCACACAAAAATGGATGCCCTTCGGCCTCACCGGCGCCCCCTCAACCTTTGCACACACCACAGCCCAGGCCCTCGGAGACATACTCACAACTTTGCAGCTCGAACTTTTCGTGGACAATGGCGGAACAGCTGGGGATGACTTCGACGAGATGCTAGAGCGCACACGGCGCTTCTTTCAAAGGGTCCGCGAGACAGGCCTATCCCTATCAGCGAAAAAGTCAAAATTCTTCATGACAGAAATTATATTTGCAGGATCCAAAGTCGGACCCGACGGTGTCCAAGCCGACGAGACCAAGGTCACCGCCGTGGTCGATTGGAGGGCACCACCGGACCTTCTCGCCCTCTCCAGCTTCCTCGGCTTAACGGGATACTTCAGAGATCTCATTCAGGGCTACGCCAAGCTCGCGCAGCCACTGTCCGACCTCCTACGCTCCGCCGACATACCAAAAAACGCCGGGAAATCAGCATATCGCGCAGCGCTGAGAGGCGTCAAGCTTGCCAATAGATGGACCGAAAAACACAAGAAGTGTTTTCTCGACTTGAAGACAGTCCTCACCACTAACCCAGTTCTCTCAGCGCCGCGGTTCGACGGAACGCCCTTCATCGTCACGACGGACGGCTGCAAAGAGGGTTTCGGAGCAGTCCTCTCCCAGAGGATGAGCGTAACACGACCCGGTGGCAAAGTAATAACAAGCCTACACCCCATCGCATACGCCTCTAAATGCACCTCCACCGCTGAAGAACGCTACAAGCCATTCCTGCTCGAATTTGCGGCCCTCAAGTTTGCGCTGGACAAATTTGACAACATCATTTGGGGGTTCCCCGTCGAACTGGAGACGGATTGCCAGGCCCTGCGTGACGTTCTAAACAGCACTGACCTTAACGCTACCCACGCACGCTGGAGAGACGGGGTGCTAGCCCACCAGATAACCGACGTCCGCCACATTCCGGGCAGAGTGAACCTCGTGGGCGATGCACTCAGCCGCAAAGACGAAGAGCTCCCGAGGATACCGGGGGACGGGAGCAGCTGGTCTGTTTCACCAGACTGGGAGGTCTCACGCGGCCTCGCCTACGACCTCTTCACGTTAACTGATGCCACCCCAGACACCCACCAATCGCTACGCAACCGCTTCCAAGACGAACTCGTGTTCGTCGAGATCATAGATGCCTTACTCGACAACCCCGACAACCCATCTGAGCGTGACAAACGACGCGCGACCCACCGAGCAAGAGACTTCTTCATTGAGGAGGGACGCCTGTGGAAGCTGGGCAACCCCACACCCGCGAGGGCCACACCACGCCGAGAGTGCGTCACCAAAGCGGAGGCGACAGCGCTCGCCAAATTGGAGCACGACAAAACCCACATGGGACGTGACTTAATCAAAATGCAGCTGTTGGACAAAATATGCACCCCATTCCTCGACGCATCAATAACAACGGCGATACGCCAGTGCGGGCGGTGCAAGAACTTCGGGACCACCCACGTCCACGCCCTACTCCGACCAATCGTCAGGAGCCAGCCTTTCGAGCTGCTCGTAGGCGACTACACCTCTATGCCGACGGGAAAGGGTGGGTACACAAAGATAGGCCTCTACGCTGACGTATTCTCCAGGAAACTATTCGCGTTCAAGATCAAATCCACCACGGGAAAAGCCACCGTGGAAAGCTTGGAACGAATCAGCAATGCATTCGTCGCACCCACGGTATTCATGACCGACGGAGGTTCCCACTTTGACTGCGACGTGGTGCGAAACTACTGTGCTAGTGTCCGAACTAAACACCATGTCGTAGCCGCGTACTCCCCCTGGATCAACGGACTCATAGAAGGATCAAACAAGATACTCCTGAACACCCTTAAACGACTGTGCGCTCCCGGACTCGGAGAGGATGAGTATGAGCTAATGGCCGTCAACAACATCCCAAAAAATTGGCCCCAACATTTGGATGCTGTGGTGAAAGCTTTATCTGATAGAATCCTTCCATCACTATAATTTTCCCCGAATGAGTTACTATTCGGTTTAGCAGTGAACTCCCGAGCCCCAGACGACCCCGAAGCCACCCCACTACCCACAGACACTGCAATAGCAATTCACCTCGCTTACGCGGAGCAACAGCGGTTAGACGGTCACGCTTGCGCCGTGGACCACGCAGCAAACCGCAAGGCAATTTTCGACGCCAGGGTCCTCCAACACGCCCCCAGAGAAGTTATATTTAAATCTGGCCAGCTAGTACAAGTATATCGCAGTGACCTGATCAATGTCTACTCTAGTGAACGCAAACTACTACCACGCTGGTCCGTACCCCACCGCATCGTAGCCCGAATACGCAATTCCTACTCCCTGGAAACTCTGGAGGGCATTGCCCTACCAGGTACCTTCAACGCCCGCCGACTTCGAACCTTCGAGCCCAGGGCAGGCACCAGGTTGGCGCATGCCGAGAGCATTCGACCGCGCAGCACCGACACCAATGAGCCTAGTTTGGATCCAGAGAGGATTGGCCAGGAGGCTGACCCAGACGCGACTCGTGATGAGGAGGTTGTTCCCTAGCAATGAGGACGTTGCTAAAGAGGAGGGGGGTACTTGTAGTAGTTGTACCTGGGCCGTCACGTGACCCAGGTCCCATGGTTGGATCTCCTTATGTAGTCATTTCCTGTGGTAGCGGGAGTCGTCCCATTCCATCATCCCATCCAGACCCCGATTCTGTAGTGATCCCTTGAGCGTCCTCGGTACCACTCCAACGCTAGCAGACCAATGTTAGTTGGGCTAGGATGCGGGTCATCGATTACATTACTCACCATTGCCCTTTTACGGCCGGTCAACCATTGCCTCGCCAACCCCTCGTTACCCTTGGTCATCGTCACGAATCGGTCATTGTGGAACTCGGCCACCGCGTTGACGGCCTCTTCGTAGTCCGGCCGGATCTCGGGATCGATGCTGTCGACGAAGGAATAATATGCGTCATAGAGATCGGACATTGTGGACGTGTGATGGTGTAGAGGAAAAGTCGGATCAACGAAGAGATTTTTTATTTATTTATTTACTTTGCCGTTGTTTGGCGGCTCACGTGATTGGCCACACTCGCGACCCGCATTTGGAGACCTCATATTCTCGACCACGGATGGTCTCTATTAGAAGACCCAAGGAGATGTAGAGGGTCCTCGACCCTCTGAGGCCATAAACTCGATATTTCACGAATCCGTTTGAACCCGACGTCTCTAGCAACCCACGCTCGAACCTGATGCAACCCGACGTAACCTGATGCATACCGACTAGCACGGCCGCTCACGTACCTGGTCGGTCCACCTCCTAAAACTCACGGAACTTCAAATATCAAAGATCGATCTCATCGGACTGGGATTCCAACATCGGACTTGTCTTATTTGTGCCTAGCATCTCCCTTATGGAGATATAGTAAAGTATATTACATCTTTTATGGGTTTTTACATCTTCCACCCATTTTCCCTGTCATGTTCACCTCGCAACCCTCTTCCTACTTCTCCATTTTTATTCTCCTTTGTTTTCTCTCATCGGCCAAGGACTCTCGTCCGAATCTAGGTACAGAAATTTGTAGTATAAAAACGGTGCCCAAGTGCCGTCTCTGAATAAGAAACCAGTTCCTCCGTTTCCTCTCTCTGAGAATTAGTCTATCAGTAAAATCCATCGCACACATTACTCGTCGGATTCCTCGACGCTCTCCCCATCGTTCTACCACCTTTATCTCTACGTCCCTCGTCACCCGACACCCGACCCGCCGTACCCGACATCGTTGGCTTCAACCGGTCTTGATAGATTTCAGTAGTTTACTCGGCGGCTTCTTACCACTTATATCCTATCATCTTACTGAAGCTTGTTAGACTATTCCTAGTCACTTCTATGCTGACACCACAGGTTAGGATCTTTATTCCGCTGCCACCCCGACCTTGCCTCTACAGCGGTTTGTTGAAGAGCCAAAACGGCATTTGCAACCCGCAAGCGTTTTGGAAACCAGGTGACTGTTGCGGTGTTTACAAGCATTGGGGAAGTGGTCCTCTAGTTGATTTGCAATTCCTGACAGGTAGTTGTCCACTGAAGAAGGTTTGATGTGGGTGGACATGAAGATGACGAAAAAGCTGAGGGTTTCTGGTGTGGGGTCTATGGGGAAATGGTGGATTTTGCAAAAAGCGATGTAGGAATTGAGAGTAGAACTGTAAGTGGAACGAGTAGATTTGTCAATAGAAAGGCCTAAAGCTATTGAGCATTCATGTAATAAACGCTCGAGGGTCCACGGCTCACGAAGGCGCTGCTGGGACCGGGGGGGTGGGGTGGTCATTGCGGTGGCGACCCCAGTGCAATTCGAGGGGGTTTTTCAAAGTTGGGTAGTGGGTGGATCCGAAGCCGGAGGTTAGGCTGGTGTGCAAGTGCTACGTCAACACGATCGCGAGACAGGGCATCTGCGACGGTGTTGGAAGAACCTTCGATGAGGCATACACGAAGGTCAATGGAGTGGGCAATCATGATATCAACTGCACTCTTGAGGATCTCGTTGTAAAGTGGTTTTGCTGAGAGGCTGTTGAACATGTCAAACGTGTTTGTGCTGTCAGTGTAAATTGCCAAGCGACCCGAGAAAGAAGCACTAGCGGCATGCTCAAGAGCCCAAAGTACCACGAGGGCTTCGAGGTAGAAAATGTTGCCAGGAGGGGCATACGAAGGGGGTCGGTGCTGGAAGGCTAGTCCAGTGGAGGGGTAGACGAAGGCCAGACCGGTGAGGCAGGCATCACCATAGATTGTAACATCAGCATCCAGAGGCCCCCAAACAGAAGCATTGAGGACATGCACCCCGACAGCAGATTCTACATGATGATGCAGCCACATTAAGTCAGCAATGACAGCTTTGTTGAGGAAAATGAGTGCGTCCGAGTTTGACTTTCCAGCCATTTTGTCGTAGATGTTGGACAGTGAAGGTCGCAAGAGGGGGAAAACATTTAGAGACCAATTGACCCACCCAGCCATGCATTGGAATTTGCGCAGTGAGTGCCGGCGGCCGCCTTGAGGTGCGTCGACAAACTCAATGATGGCATTCAAAAGGTCGATGCGAGCTGCGGGTACCATGGTGAAAGTCATCACATTAGCATCACATTCAAAACCAATGATCATCAGTGTGTCACCAAACTCCTGCTTCTCCTTCTCATGGGGGAGGCCAATCTCATCCCAGAGTAGGAGGAGCTGAGTCTGCTTGTGCGGGTACCACGTGTCGTAAGGGGCATAGTAAGCAAGGTGACCAGTGACCTCAAAGGAGAATGTGTCGTCGACATATGTAAAGAGATCTGCGAGATGCTTGATGTATATAGTGATCCAAATGACGAGTGCCATGAAGGCGGCCCAGATGCGGTAGGCACCCCTGTTCCCGAAATTATTGTTGCGATCTACAAACTGCTCGCCATCGATCGTTACGATTTGCTTGGCTTGGTAAAGGAAGTGTAGTGGCATCCGACGGTAAGCCTGAGAAATGTCAGACTTAAAGAGTGTCAGGGGAATAATACCATGATCTCATCGGAAATTGAGTAAAGCCTGTCCAAGGTTGTGCAACATGTCGAGGCGTGAGCCTACGATCGCCGAGTGAGAGATGAGTGAGTTGAGAGAATGAATACCTGTGCTGTGGTCGACGACGAGGTGGAGATTGACCGATCGCGGTTTTGGGACAGCATGGATAGGCATGCTGTACATACCTGGTAGAAGCTCTGTGCCGAAAGAAGGTGAGAAACGACCTAGTGCAACTTCCTTATCACGTTGAGAGCAAATGAAGGCACGTTCCTTCTCAGTTTTTGGCAGGCAGTGTGATGCATCAAGTGTGGTCGGATACGAGGGGTCCCAGACCAACCATGGCCAGAATCCTTGATGAAGCCCTGTAAGAACTGAGAGAACGAAAGGACGGTTTGGGTGAGAAGTGAGCAGCAGACCAAAGGTAGCGACGTGGATTGGAGTGACGATCTTGAACAAGTCAGGATGTTGGGAGATTGTAGAAACAAGGGCATCAGTGTATTCAGAGGAAGGGGGTTGAGGGAGTGGTGGATCAGACTCGGAAGTAAGTGCAGAAGGATAGGTGCCGGTGTCAAGGTTCGACCAGAGGAAATTACGAAAAAGGTGGGGACGGGACTCACGAGAGGTGACATCAAGGCTTCGTGGACTTGCAGAAAGGAGCGGTGTGGTCACTCTTTCAACAGGTTGAGCAGACATGCAGATATCGACATTGGGATGCGCTCGAGGGGCATATTCCGTCATTGTGACGTCGGCAAGGCTCCGCCTTCTTCTTTGTGTCAGATCGTCCACGATTGGTTGAAGTTCGGACATCCCGTTGCTGCTGGGGTGAAGAATTAATGTATCCTGTCCCAAAATCGGAAAGGTAGGAGCGTTCCCAGTGGGCAAAGCAAGAGAAATCGCTGAGGAGGTCGCGGCGGGAGGCAACTTCGGTGCGTATTTTCTTGTCGAGAAGGATGACGCGATCATGAATGGATGTGTCGGCGCTGTTGAGGAGTTCGAGGACGTAGTGCTGGTAGACTTTGAGCTCGCGATCGCAGTGTGGGAAAACCAAGAGGGTGGCCTCGGAGGCTTTTCCCCAGGCGATGACCCACTCTCCAAGTGTTTTGACATTCCTGATGGGGTCGGATGTACCAAAGCGAAGCTCGACGCCGTCGGCGATTCTTTGAGTCGTCTGTGTGTCATGAGATACTGAGTGGTGACTGGTGATAACCTTGTCGAGGTTGACGGCTTGGCCTTTGATGAGAGCGGCCCATTCTGACTCAGGGAAGGAGACGTGGCTGGTAGAGTTAAGTAATGAACTGAGGACATACTTTGGGTCTTTGGCGAACTCGAGTAAGAGTGCTCGCGTTTTGGCAAGTTCTGGGCTGAGAACGGCATCTGCGATGACGTTTGACACGACCCAAGGAAGGGTGGCGTCATCAACCTTGCAACTTTTCCGCACGGTGTCAAGTTCGGGAGAGGATTTGCGGGAGTCATCCGGTCGAGCAGGGACAGTCGCGCCTGCGGGTTCCGGAGGGTCCGATGTTGGTATGGCCTGTGAAGGATCGGGTACGAGTGGCGCGATCTGAAATGGAAATTGTCCAGAGTTCTTGAGAATCTCAAGATAGGAAGCAAGCGTGGCGCTTCCAGGACTGCCGAAGTCTCTGGAACCTGGGATTGCATCCGTGAGAGCAAGGAAGGCTCCGGATTTCATTTGAGAGCCTTTTCGAAAACAGTCGAGGATCGTTTCACATTCTCTTGTGACATCCGAGCGAGCAACGGACCCGAAAGCTCCTGAGTTTCTGGCTGCATTCGACGGAGGAGGGATGGCCTGTCCTTCGCGAATCCAATTAGCGACTGTTTGAGACTCTGAGCTCGATGCTTGCGTGTACGTGTCAGCTGAGAGCCCCCTTCCGGAAGACCCTGGATCGCTATCATTGAGTGTCATAAGATGTTGATGGATTTATTCAAATGATGAACTCGAGAGAAAATAAAAAATATATTTAACTCTGGGTGAGATAAAGTTATGAATAAACTTCATAAGAAGAGAAGAGGATACGCTAACCTGGGTGAGGCAATGTCGTGGTGATGAGGAGGCTGTCCTGAGACAACTCCTATTATAAAGCCTCACCCAAGATAGGAGGTGCGGATACGCCTGCAGTGAGGGATATGGCGAGACAATCCGGAGAAGGCACGCGGAGGAAATGGCTCTCGTCTATTAGACTTGAGTAAAATTATTTTTTAAACTCGAGTAATGTTCAAATTTTCAAACTCCGAGTGAGCATTGCCGGTTACCCACAATAATTTTATCCCGGCGCAAACTCAAGAAATATTTGGGTGTAGTCTCAGTCTACATTGGATATCTATTTTCTTTGGACCGTCATGGAGTCCCATACGTGTCTCTCTTGGTCTTCGTTCGTAACATCTTGTACATGACCTTTGAGATAACGGATATCCTGGATTGAAAGTAGTCAAAAGGCATCGAAGCCAGCATAGGAAGTGGACATACCTGTTCGGGGGTGACCCATTGCTTCTCGGGAAGAGGTTTATGCAGGACGCTGCATTGAGAAGCAAGTTTGAAACGCCATGCCCGGTCGTACTGTTCATGAGGAGTCAACCGTTTGAGTGCCTGGGCCAAAGGTGATCAAATTGCGCGCTTATTCTGTTCTGAGATGACAACCTTACTCTCTGAACGTCTGGGCGTTCCTCGACAACTGACAATACGGAAATGTCAGTATGTTGAAACTTGCAGGAAAAATCCTGATTCCTGACACGCACGGAGATCGTCGTATCGGAATCCCATTTTTCTGTAACCAGAAAGCTTCGTGTACCAGGTAGCCACTGGCTTCATCCACTTGTAGAGAGAGCGAGAGGAGCGCACATATGGTGCGAAGGAAATGCCCAGGGGTCCAAACATCGTCACGGTAATGTATAATCTATTTGCACATTAGAGTTAGTCAAGCTTTGTGCTGAAAATTCAAAATTATTACTGTACTAATTCATTCAATTCGCCGGTCACGCGTCACACGGATTTTTTTTGACACCGGATTTAATTTTTTCTCAATTTTTCAGATTTATTGGGAGTTTTCACACAGTCACGTGCCGGCGAATTGAATGAATTAGTACAGTATAATAAAAATCACCCGTTGGAAGGTATTTCTTCTCACAATTTGATGATAAAAAGCTGAGTTTGGCGGGTGTAATTATAAGACGGATATCGATGATATCGATTATGAGTATGTAAAGATCGATATCCAGAACGTGCATAAATTTGAGACAACCGCAAATTTGATCAGCCCCTCTCTCTTTCCGTAACCACCACCATGTCTCTTCAAGAGCGTACCTTCATCATGATCAAGGCGAGTACATTGCCGTCACCGTTTACAAAATCAAGATAGATAATCTAGTAATGTCGAGTTAGCCCGATGGCGTACAACGCTCGCTCGTCGGGAAGATTATTGCCAGGTTCGAAGAACGCGGTTACAAGTTGATTGCTCTCAAGATGGTCCATGCAACCCCTGAACACCTCGAAGAACGTCAGTCTTCGAATCACCTCTTTGGCGTCCTGGTTTATGAACAGATAATTTCCCTCAAGACTACGCCGAACATAAAGGAAAGCCTTTCTTCCCCGGCATCGTCAAATTCATGGCTTCCGGTCCCGTCGTCGCCATGATCTGGCAAGGGCTCGACGCTGTCAAAACTGCGCGCACTATGCTCGGTGCAACCAACCCGTTACACTCGCCTCCCGGTGCGTACAGTGCACAGCTTGGACTTCTTCTCTCTTTACCGACCGTCGGTACATTTTGACAGGTTCGATCCGTGGTGATTATGCCCTCTCTGTCGGTCGCAACATCTGCCACGGCTCAGATTCTGTCGAAAGTGCCGAAAGAGAGATCAAACTGTATGTCGGATGTGGTTCCTACGTGCTTACAACACTGATTTGCCCTTTCCGGCAGCTGGTTTCCTGAGAGAGGTATTCAATATACCAGCTCCTTGGAAACTTGGATCTTTGAGTGATTGGGTATAGAGCAGGCGACAGCACAGAAATGTAATACTATAGTACAAGCGAAATGATGGCAAGAGATATTTGAATCAAGTTCAGTGCGAGCTCTGAAGAGAACAATTGATTTTCTTTGATTGCGGTACAAGTGGTACAACAGGAAGGTGTGTTAAGATAGGTATGGTGGCGGAGGGTATGCAAGCAACAAATGAAAGGATACCTGTGGAAAATAAATATTCCAAGTCGGATAAACCCGTCCAATCAACTTCCGTATACGTTTTTTGCAATGAATTTCCGCAAACGCTCATCTTCATTTAACGAACGCAGTGGATCACGGATAAGGATGCAGCGCCCACAACCAGGCCGGTTCAAAGCGACAGACCACATCAGGAAATTGGCTAGGTATTACCCAGTGTTATAAAGTGGCGTATGTATCAAATGCCACTGTACAACACTTTATAGCACCTCCACATTTTCCTGGCGTAGGCGGTCCTAGCATCAGGTGGTGGTGACCAGTACACGGCGGGCATCAGGTTCCTGCCGCGAGAATAGAAGCCAGGTCCTTCTCGCTTGCAGCAGGAAGCTGTCTCGACCGAGCCTTCAGACGCACTAGAATTCTTTCAACAAAGATACCTATCATCAACTATGAACTCACAATTTCGGTCCAGACTGAGCAGAACGACCTTCTCGGCGTGCGTCGTATCCTTCGTGGCTCCATCATCATTGAGCATCGCAGACCGATCGATCCAATGCTCATCTTGCCAAATCGCCGCCTTCAGGATCAAGTCGTCCATGTTCCGCTCGCGCGACTTCCCATCATCAAAATCAACTTGCTCCGCGCGAACACTCAGCGTCGTCAGATAGTTGCCCTTGGACGTCTGCACCTTGAGGGAAGCGGAGTGTGATCGCACGTGCGAGGTGATGTACGCCAGTGCACCTTGGGCGGCTTCACCCAGCTGCGTTGTGTTGATAGCAAGACCATCAAGCTCCATAATGACGGGCAACGGCACAACGACAGTCCAGCGGAGGCTTTTGACAACGGAAGCAAACATGGATAGGGAGGAAAGGAGGATATTAGTGTCGACGACAAGAACAGTGTAGCCCGCAATGATTGACAGTGACGGTCGGGTGAGACCTTCTTTGCGCGGTTTTCGTGGCCGGACCCGGCGCGATGGTGGTGAAAAAGCCATGGAGTCGTGTTGGGCAGTCTGCAACAGACTCCGCAGATAGCGTCGCCTTGCCTTCATGAAGAGTCTGCAACTGTTGTGAACGAGGAACGGTAACGACATACCTTTAGAGCCTTGACATCCTCGGAATCATCATCATCCTCACTCTCCGATGTGTCATCGTCCACACAATCCTCCTCATCCACATCCATTGAATCATCCGACCACCTCCTGCCCATCCGTCGTTTCTCCTCTTCTTCACGTTCAATCCTGTCCTCTCTTCGCCAACGCTTCACTTTCGCCTCCAGTTCCCCCTCGACTTTCCACTCTCGCGTGCCCTCCATCCAAGTGAACCCATTTACAGCGCCGGCAAGCCCAACCGCACACCTCAAAACCCTCACCCACCGCCGGGTATTCTCCCCCCAAATTCCTTTTTTCTTACCCTCTTCGTCTTCGTCTCCATCTTCGATAATTCCGTCAGCCATCTCCCTCGCTTCACTCTTATCAAGCACCTCAAGCTCCGGCCGTCTATCCTCAGCGATCTTCCAGAACCCACGCTCATACACCCGCCGCCCAACCCACTCCATCCCACGCATACACCAGTCTTCTGGTAGTGGTGGCGCACATGCACTTGTGAGCATAGTCCAGCGCTCACCCGGCGCCTGCGTCTGTGGCTGCCCGAGCACAAGGCCCTGTGATGCCATCACGTTCCGCGGTACACGCGAAAAGAATTGTGCGAGCTCTTCCCACGGAACGGCACGTTCAAGAATCTCGAGTGTAGCGGCATGCCGTAACACAGTTGCAAGGAAAGTCAGCAGCACCGTCAGGTACGGGTTCAGCACTGCATGTGCGACGGGTAATGCCTGTCGCGTTGGGCAGCGCAGTACGTGGGTCAACATTGCGAATGTGAGTTGCAGCGCAAGTTTGAACGGCGCAGGAGGCGCTGGCCCGGCCTCTGCGAGGGCGTTCGCGAGGACGGGGGACGTCTGAATGGCGGTGACATGGGGCGCAAGCTTCGGCTCGTACTCACTACGCTGTTCGTCAACATCCATCTTCTCATCATCCAAGGCTCCGCGCTTCGCCATCACGCGCATCCCTGTGGGTCCAGTCGTGGACTCCCTTCCACCAACGCCTCCTTGTTTCTTCACAACACCCCCTGGCTTGCCGTACTCGAGCACGGCGCTGATGTTGACCACGGCCATCATGACCCACTCCCGTTCCTCTGCACCCTCAATCTCGAGCCGTTCGACAAAGCGTGCGAGGGTGGGCTGGAAGTCATCCAGCTGAATGTTAGTGAAGAGCATGCCGTGCAGCAGCACGAAAAGGTCAGGGGCACGTGCATCAGGGAGCATTCGCCTCGCCTGTGCGGATGCTGACCATAAAGGTAGGATAGACTCTCGGGATGTCGTGAACGGATGGAGCGTCGTCAAACTAGAGAAGAGATTCAGTCCCTTCAAGAAAGAAAGAGATGAAAATCACCACACCTTTTGATGAAGTGGTAGATCCCCCGCAATTCTTCGCCCTCGACCTCGCGACTTAATAGCCCTAGGTGGTGGTGCAGCTTTCCCGTCCCAGGTGTATCGGCCAATCCAGCTCCATACCAGTCTCGCGCGATCCCCCGCCAACGCTCCTTCTCTGGTTCGATATCAAGCAATCGCGCCGCGGCGACACCGACGCTCGGCGAAGGCGACTCGTTGACGCGGTCAGCAGGCGCATCACTGACGGATTTGGAGTCCGAGTCAGAGGTGGTCGGTTGTAGGGCGCCATCGGCAGCAGCTGCCGCCGCCGCCAAAGAGACCGCATCAGTAGTAAGCGCGGGTCCACTGCCAATGGTACCAGTGACCATGGCGGCCACGGCCATTCTATAGCGTGCGAGGTCACCGAGAGCCTCGAGCCAACCGCCCTTGAAGGTACTGAGGGTGGGTTCCTCGAGGAGTCCGGTATAAAAAGTGTAGGCATAGTAGATAAAGTCCTGGAGGTGTTCGAAGGCAAGCAGGGATGTGAAGGAGGCGCGGCGGAGGGATTCCAGAGGCTTGTGGAAAGCGTAGGTCCAAAGGCGGATAATGATGTTGTATTTTGTGGGGATATTCCGGAGGGAGGCGGGGACACTAGGAGCAAGGGAGATTTCGAGCAGGTTGTGTATGAGTTCGGCGAGTCTGGGAGAAAGAGTTAATATTGGATAAGTTGAGGAGCACGCGACGGGGTGAGACGCTCACCTTTTGTAGTTGACGATTTGTTTCTTCCACTTTTCCTTTTCCAGATCGTCGTTGTTTTCGACTTGGAGCATAATCCTGCCATCCTCTGCCATCTCATCTGCATCATGTTGTTTCACCTTGTCTTCCAGGGAGGAGATGGTGCGATAAAGTTTCTTGAGTTGGATAGCGAACACGTTGTTCCCAGGATCCTCATTCGGCCTGCCCTGCCGTTCGAACAAGGCAGAGGATGCCGATGAATCGTCCGTGTTCGAGGAGAGGGTGAAGTTGGAAGAGGTAACGGAGTTGCCGTACGAGGAAGTGGAAGAGGCGGAGACGTAGTCTGCAGAGGACTTGGGGGTGGGGGTCGGGCGACCGTGCGGGCGTGCGAGGACAGCGAAGCGCACTGGATCGTGCTTGCGGTGATCAAAGAGCTGGCGGGAGTGGGGATCGCGGGCAGCACTGTGGGGAGGGCCACGTGGGAGGTAAGAGTTGCTGGCGGTGTCGGAGACGGACTCTGGTTCGACGGTGTGACGCATCGGTATCGGGTCTGTCTCATGGTTGAAGAGCTTGACGTTTGGGGCCTTAGACTGGGGCGATGTGCGTGGGCTCGGGGACGTAGAGATTTTGAGGCGGCGGGAGAAGTCGTCGGGGTCTGCTTCGGTTCGGGGGAGGATGACATGGGAGTGCGGGTGCTGTTTGCGGGGAGATGTTGGGGGTATTCTGGTGGCAGATGAGGGTGGTGTTGGGTTGGGAGACTTCTCTGGGGAGCGGGTGAGGCGGTCCGCACGTTCCCTTGGACGGTTTGCGCTGTAGGAGGTGGTCAGGAAGATAATGAAGGACGGAAAGGAATTGGCGCACACTGCATTCCTGCGCTGCATTGCAATCATTCTCTCTGCGATATCCGTGGGGGCAGGGTCTCTGTGGAGAGGATCGCGTTCCTTGAGTTTCCTGGGTGGTTTTGGTGGATCAGAGGGAGAATCGAGGTGCATTGCGACTGGGAGGAAGAAAGGGGGGATATTGGATTGTATACTGCGCACTGCGAGCCAGAGAGTGTCGTCGTTGACGGCGAGCTCACACTGCGCAGCAATGGACCATTCCGCAGCACTTCATCGACAGTCTGTCACATCCGTGACCCAGTCACATTTCTACTAGTATTTACATGTAATATCCATTTTTTTCTTCTCACCACGCGTGATGTCCACCACTCACAACGATGCTGAACAGTGGACACACCAATCAGTGGCCAATTTATATTATATATATCACAACACTTACTCGCTCCCAGTGCAGAAACTTGATGCGTCACTCGCCAACCACACAATCACCCCCCGCAGCTCATCTGGCCTACCGATACGTCCCATCGGATTCGAGCTGGACCACTTGTCCAGCAGATGAGGTTGCTTGTCGAGATATTCCGCAGTCATTCTATGTGGCGACGTCAGCGTTCGTTTCATCTGCGGATCGAAGGTGCCGCCACTCACTGAGTGTAGATGTGTCCCGGAGACAGCGAGTTTACTCGAATCCTTTTCTTTCCGAGCTCGCAAGCCATGCTGCGCGTCATCTGTAGTACTGCAGATTTGCTTGTGTTATACGGAACCCATGCGTGATCCTGTATCAGCATATCGTTCAGCGTCATTCCTCGGTCGACGATACGCTTACCTTGTTTGTGATGCTCCCGCTCATCGATGCCACTAGAATAATGCTACCTGCGATGCCAAACCGATCCATCTGCCGCCCTGCAGCCTGTGCGGTAAATAAAACTCCGTTGGTGTTAACATCCATCACCTGCAACAATATCCATGAGCATAGGAAACAGCGCCAGAAAGCTGTCCTCCTCGCCTCCTCGAACTGCGCCGCAGGGTATTCTAAACAGTCAATATGCGGCCCCAACACCCCTGCTGCAGCAACACATACGTCAACACGGCCCTCGCGGTCCCCCACCTTGGCAACCTTGTCCCAGATCCCGCGCTGATCCCGTACGTCAGCACACATGTATTCCAGCCTCACCCCACCACCCATCCGATGTACATATGCGCGGGTGCGCTCCCACTCGACAGACGGCATTTCCGGGAGGTCTACACAGTAGACTGCACGTGCACGTGCCTCACACATGGCGAGCGCCATCTCCAGCCCAAGTCCACGGTTTCCACCAGAGACGATGGCAACGCGGCCGGAGAGCGAGAACTCATCGAAGATTGTGGGCTTTGGGATGGTAGAGGGGTCGTCTGCGGCCGCGAGGGCGGCAGTGACGCCCACGAGGGGCAGCGGGGAACTAGGCTGGGAGCGGAAGCGGTTGGGCGTCGATGAGAAAAGGCGATTGCACTTTTGGGAAAGAGACGGCGAGCGAATGCAAAGGCAGGCAAAGGGTGAGCGAAGAATGTTGACGACCGTACGAGTATGCATGATCGGTGGCAAGTCTGCGTCCGGGAAAGGAATTTATGAAAGTGACATGAAGTAAATAAATAAATAAATAATAATATTACACTTGGTTCGCCTTGGGAACTCTCACAAGCCAAGGAGTCACCTTGGCATTCACACACCGCAGAAACAGCGCGCCATACCTTGTCGGGAGCTCCTTCCCACCCCACTTGTCAATGAGCCGAACAATCTTGTCGTCGTCGTCCAAGTCCACAATCACGATGGACTCGATGACCTGTCCACAGCCGATGATCAGTGTACAAGTATTGCAAACTGGACACACCCGCACCTTCTTGTGGCCGAACAAGCGAAATGTATATTCCTGTGCTTGGGTGTAGACGAGACGGTTAGGCGAGTCCGTCGAGGACATGACCCGATTTCGCACTGTTTCCGATCTGGAACACAGCTTTGCCTATATATCACAGCTGTCAATATAGCGTTGGTGTTAAAGCTCAAGCCGCACCAAGGCATACCACTGTGGCCCACGATTCGGTCAGTTTCCACGCAATGAAGTGGGGTCAACAACGAACATACCTGAGCTGCATACTCGTTAAAGCCCTCGCACTTTGACAACGGGCCCTGATCCTCCCCCCATCAGCCACTGGAATCAAAAATAAAAGGGCCGTCCTCCCACCTCAAGCACCGCGTCCTGCCTCCAGCGCCGGTCGAACACCTCAATGGTCGGCTTGCATGCGAACAGCTCATTGAGATCGGCGATGACCTGATGGTGCCCCGGCTTGAGCTCTGTGTGGCTGGCGTGGCGTGTGGGCGGGCTGCTTGTGTGCCGAAGTCTCGTGCTCGATGTCGAAGTGTCAGGCTCGATGCTGGCGCCAGAATAGTGTGCTGCGCCTGCGACAGAGTCGACGAGGGCTGGAGTCGGGAGGGCAAGCGGGAGGATGGAGGGGTGAAAAGTCTGCGAGGGAGAAGGGGGCTGGGGGGGCGAGGCCATGGTGTATACTGATACAGTGGTGTGGGCACGTGATGACGTCATAAACGACGGAAATTATATATTTAATATTGGCACATCAGTATGAAGTATCCCATCCACCATTAATATTAGCCTGTGACCCTTGCCAAAGCCCATAACTCATCCCAGGCGTCGTTTGCCAAAGCCGAATCGTACCTGGAAAAACAACATTATTGTCAGAATGGTAGTCAAACAACGACCAGCCACCTCACCGTCCTCTGATCCAAGTAAAACAATAACGCTGTCATCAACAGTCCTTGCAACAATAACAAAATACATGACGCTTACCGCTCCCGCTAGCGTACATCTCTCCGTCAGGACTGAACTCGACACAGTGCACGGGGCCGTGGTGCCCCTTCAGCACCTCCCTCTCGTCCCCATCCATACCGTGCACCCGCACCCACTCGTCACCCAAATTCCCCGTCACGAAGCGATCTTGCAAAATCGGATGTACAGAGGCAGACGACGGGCAGTACGGGAGCGTCAGCATGTGTGCTCCCGAGCCCGCGCCATTCGGAAGCGAGGGGATGAACGCCACCGTGTTTCCCGAAGTCACCACGAGCCGATTTGTCTGAAGGGACAGCTCCATGGACGCAACCGCATTCGTAAACTTGAGGCTCGTCGTCAGCTTGCGCGTGCGGAGGTCCCACCATCTTTGGCCCAATGGTCACATTATCATTGATGTGCGTGATGAACCATTGAGATCGCACGTACTTGATCAACCCATCCTCTCCAGCAGTGACGCCGGTGTGATCGCCGACCCAGACCACACTCTTCACCATCCCCTCGTGCGACAAAGTGCCCGGCTCGCAAAGAAAATCCGGCTCTGCCTCTGGCCTCCCGAGATCGAATATCCTTACTTTCTTTTCTTGCCCGCCGGTAAGGAGGTGCGACGCAGAGGGGGACATCGCGACGCTGCGAACTATATGATTGTGTGGGAAGGAGTGCATAACACGCCCCGAGTATGTATCCCAAACTTTCCTACATCAGAACGCCGTATGTCAGACAGGCGCAGTAGGTATGAATGACGGGACTCACGCGGTGAAGTCGGCACTCCCCGACGCGGCCCGTGAAGCATCTAGAGAGAGCTTGGTACTCCACACAGCACCCTTGTGCCCCAGAAATGTCCCAATCCAGTCTCCCGTCCATTCTCTCAGCATCGGGTTTCCGTCTTTACAACTTGAGACCAGCAAGAAAGAGCCATCGTCCTGAATTGGGGAGAACGAGAGATGGGTTACAGGACGGGTGTGGCCTGGTGCAACAAGCGGGGTGGACTTGGGTGGGGCTGACATTACAAAATCGTAGGAAGGACGCTCTTTGTCGTGTATCGTTATACAGGCGCACCGCGCACTGGGATAAAGCCTGAAGGAGGACCTGGGGGTAAAAGGAAAGTGATCAAAAAGGACCGTCAACTTGCGTGGCAGTATCCGTTCGGCATACGCCGATAACTCCGCCGTTTAATTAAAACCCAGCGTTTTATCTCCCGGAAGCAAATTTTCTGGCTTTGATTTTATAGGTGTACTTTTGGAAAATAATTACAGCCGTTTGCATTGTTTATGGCAGTTAGACACAGAACTTTGTTCAATAAGAAAAGATGGACTTAGACAAAATTTCTGTGCTCTGTCTTGTATCTCATGAAATATTGCATGGATTGACATGGTGATAGAGGGAAAGTTGTACTATTTTTGAAGGGCTATCAGGCCCTGTAATTACATTTGGACAATATCGAGTGTGTAGTAAGTTGTGGGTGAAATTAAAGGTAAACTAGTACTTTTTGACACTCAAAATGATATTGTCAAATTATGGCATCAAATGAACTCCAATGAAGGAGATTGTAGGGAGAAACTTGTTTAGTTTTTCAAGGGCTAGAAGTACATATACACTGCTGACACCACACTATTTTGTGTGCTGCAAAATGATTGCAAAATCTTTGGTAGCTTGTTAAAGTTTTGCATATGATTTTAAACCATGCAAAATCCATTTAAATTTTCACATATAATAACCCATCAAATACTATCTAAACCAAAAAAATTGCAAGGATTTATGATGTGGAAAGTTTTTTAAAATATGAATGCATTGTTTTAGGTGAAAATGTAGACAAAAGTGAAACTATTCCCACACCTTGTTTGACTTTCCAAATAGTTGCAAAATGTATCAAATTCAATCAATTTTGCAACACATCTAAATATGATCAATTCAATGTCACCAAATGAAGAATTTTGTGGACAGATTTTGCATGTCACAATATTTCATATTTCACAATAAGATTGCACCTTTGCAAAATCTTTCTAAAATAAAACATTTTGCAGACTGCACAATGCTTTGCGCACTCAAGTGTGTCACTTATCACACACTTGGCACACACTTAGTGAACACTTGAGTACAAGCCTAGAAGGCACTTGAGTGGAGTAAAGGTTTTTTATTTTATTCACTAAGTAAGAGGACTAAAATTTACAACCCGCTGTGATCTTTGAGGAAATGGAAGACATGGCCTGCTTGAGCTTGCGAGATTTGTGGTGCCCCCTTAATCGATCTCGCCATCGATGTTGAGGAAGTGGTGGCTCTCCCTTCTCAACTCTGGTCAACCACGTTTGGTAAACCGTTTCAGACCACTCAGTCCAACATCCATAGTTTTCTCCACTTGCATCATACGTCCAGGGCAGGGGAAACCAAGACACAGTGGCAGTCTGGGCGCCATTGCCTAACAGCCCATCAGGTTGGTCAAGTAAGAGCATTAAGAGCACAAACATACCAGTATAATGAATATATGTCCCACAAAGTAAAAGGATCTCATCCTCGCTCAAGTCATCATCCCAGAGGCAATCAACCAAATTGCTATCTTGAACTGAAAACCCATCCCGATGCAGGAGTATTGCAGATGATGGGCCTTGTAAGACGGTGTGGAAGCTTGTTTCCTGCACAGCGAGATGCCACAAAACCCCTCCTCGGAGAAGTGCTGCTCAACCCCCATGGCCACTCAAGATCACGGCATGCTGGTGCAGATATGCATCATAGTCTCTTCTTGAGAATTTGTACCCAGAGAGTCGAATGGGAACGGTGGAGGTGCAGAATGACAGCGAGCCAGGAATTTCCCTAAGGGGGTGAAGAGTTTGGAATTGAATTCCCCTCTGCAGAAGGTTTCAAGCGATGTCTACTTCCTGACACCCAGCATCCAATCTGCAGATGTAAAGCACATCAGCAGGTTGAGAGACAGCGATCTTCCATGGGACAGTCGCGGCTTGCCCAAAGTCAAAGAAGTAAAGCCCAGAAGGCAGATGGCGAAGGTGCTTGATGTGATCTGTGAGGACCAGAGGCTGGCGGCTGTCCCGACTCAAGTCCCACAAAGGTCGCTCAGGTTGCAGACCCGAGACGAGGACTTCAACAAAGTTCAAGGCAATCGCGCCGAGACCCCTTGCGAAGATGGGATCATCCTGTCATGTCAATCCGACCACGCGAAGGATGGCCTGTATGGCCTGGGGTTCCATGTGGCGAGCCTGGTGGGGAACAGGTATTGGCAGCATGAAATCCGTGATGCATGCATAGGAGGTGCACGATTTCGTACATGTCCAGAATTTCCTGCATAGGCTGAATGTCATCTGCCATGAGGGGTGGCAACGGTGACCTCTGGGTTCGGATTCCAGGGTTGTGATCTGGATCTGGTTGAATCTCCTCTTGCCGTGGCCCCCAGAAGTCCTCATCATAATCATTGTCCTCGTTGTCGTGGTCATTCTCCGGCCCAAACTCCTCACAACAGTCCCATTCATTCCAGAACGCATCGTAGCGTCGCTGATTTGCCCCATAATTCCCTAATGTTTCTTCTCTAGCACTCCGCAGGACCGCCTTATGTACGAGCTGCGAAGAAATCTCCTTGCTTTTGACCCACTCAAATACTTTCGCGCTAATGGTGGGTGGGTTGCACTCATGATTCAACCGAGTCTGACGGGCTGAAGGGGATTCCTTCTCCAGCTTCTGAGCATTCATCCTTTCGCGCTCAGCAAAGAAGTCTCTCCACATGGGGTGGGCCTTCGTAGGATGGGTGCTGGAAAGAGCTGGGCTTGCTTGGTCCTGTGGGTCCTGTGAAGCTGAAGGTGCTGCGGTGAGGAGATGCGAAGATGCTGAGGGAGCAGAGGTGAAGAAAGTAGTCGCGTCCTGCAGTTTATGGGGAGGAGGAGCCAAACCCTGGAGCCAGGTATGCTGGTGAACGGCTTGTGCTTCTTCCACTCTCCAAGGATACCAAACAGGGACGTGGTAATGACAGAACCACTCCACTGCTGGTTGCATTTTTTTGGGATCCAATAGGTCTAGGAAGACCCCTACGCGGGGAACAAATGACGAAAAGGTGTGGACAGAAGATGAAGTGACCCCTGCCAACCAGGACTGGTCATAGCCAGCCTCTGCCAACTGGGTAAACCAGTCTGGGACGAGGGCGTCACAGAAGTGCGACTCCCCTGCAGCCATGAGAAAGGAGAGGGTGGCCATGAAGACAACAAACCAGTCCCTCGAAATGATGGCACGCCATCGCGCAATGTAGTGACTTTTGTGAGGTCATCCATAACCCCATACGGAGGGGTACCAAGGCATTAGGACAGCAACGGGGTATTTCTGCGACAACAAGGTGATGGTGTGGACCAGCCTTTGCTCGAGCTGAAGCCAACGGCTTGCGAGGTAGGGATGAAGGCGGAATCCCCCCTCCTCCTTCTCGAGGGGCAGTATGTGAGCGAGGCGGTCAAATGGGTAGCCACTGAATGAGGGATGGACCGGCAAGAAGCTCAGATAACCGAAGCCCGAAGTCCACCAACGGGGATGTTGGTAATCCTGCAGGCGGCCGGGCGATCGGGTCTGGAAAACGTTGGTCATGAGGAGGTGAGGCGGTTTGGGTGGGGGGGGTGATATGTTCCGCAACGAATTTGGGGAGTAATAGAGCACTCCATTCAGGAGATGCACACGTCCTTCAGAGTGGTCCAGCGACTTTGATGGAGCAGACATGGGGCCAAGAGGGCGTGTTCGAGATGTGAGAAAGGCGGTGGGTGGGTAAAAAGAGAAGCCCATGAGCTCAGGCGTTGGCCCTCAGCAAAGAATCTGCCTGCGTCTTAGCATTCGCTGGTCCACTCGGCCCCAGGGTTGATTCCTGAGTGGCCCAGCGAGCGGTGAGGCGCCGGCAGGGAATGGAGGACTTACTCGGCGCTAGTGGTAGGAAATGACACGTGTCTGGGAACCCAAGAACACACCTAGACGAGGAGATGCCGGAGGTACGAAAGAATGCGTGTCTGGAAGCCCGAGAACATGCCTGGATGGGGAGACCAAAGGTAAAACTGAGCATGGAGGAGGAAGTGCTGGGGTAGGAAAAGCCACGTGTCTGGGAACCCAAGAACACGCCAGTTGCAGATACGAGAGAAAGGGAGAGAGCGCATGTCTGGGAGCCCAAGAACACACTGGAGAAGACAAGGGAAACAATGGGACAAATGAGTGTATAAGTCACAAATAAATACAAATAAATAAATACAAATATATCCAAACAAGGTTGGACATTGCGCGACTTCTAAGTTCATCAGCGTCTTATGGGTTCCCTGAGACGCTGAGCTGGTACTCTCAATTTCCCTCATCTTTTGGGTTGCCCAGAGACGTTCGTTCTCGGCTGTGTGTTTTTGGGCTCCCATACACATCCCTGCTCTTGCTCCTCTCATGCTCCTCTCATGGCATCCTCGCGCGTCATTCGTCACCGAATTTCCCATTTTCCAGTTTTTGGCCAGCCTAGTTTTTGGCCAGCCCTTCCTGCCCACTGGGCCTCTCTGGACTCAACCCTGTGTCCGAGAGGACCAGTGGACATTAAATCGCCTGTCTCATGGCTGAAGCCCGCACTCATTCCTCCCGTGGGCATGTGCTTCGTTCTCAGGCAAGTTATTCTGTTATTTAGTGCCTCAAAGTTTGTCTACTCATACAAAATCCTTCCACTTTTTAGTCGGGGCCTTCCCCTCATACTTCCCCTTGTACATCTTCAATCGTCATCTTTTTCATGCCCAAAAGTTGCCTCAGTTTGGTGTCATCTAGGTCAGCAAACCGCACCCAGGGGTCCTCGGGTGTCTTTTCGAAGGTTGGCATCCTGTGCAATTCCAGGCTCTTCTGAATGATGATGGTGATCGACTCAGTGCCCTGCTCATTCTGTCAGATCAAGAAAGACAAAAGGGCGACCCAAATACCTGGACCAATGCTGGCATCCAAAATTTTGACGTCAAGTAAAGAATCAAGAACAAAACCAACCCATTTAGCATCACCAACCGGTCAGAGAGTGCATGGTCTGCCTTTTTACGCTTGTTGATGGCCTGCTTGGTCTGGGAAGTGGTGAGTACTGAACGTGTATGTGGCGTGCTTTGATGCTCACCGGTTTCTCCCAGATGCATATGTCGAAACAATTTTCCGATGAACCCGAGGCAATGAGATGGCGCTCAGGAGAAGAGATGGCCTAAATCCAATACTGAGACTTAGTCGACCTCTTGTTTGTTTACGTACCTCGACTGTCTGAACCAATACTTGACCTGAATATCTAAATTCAATGCCATCCCCATATTTTGGAAAGTGGACAAACTCACCTCCGTCATGATGCAAGGTTTGGACCACTCCTTCCGAGTTTGTGTTGAAAATGTAGACACCACCGTGATCGCTTCCGCATACAACCACACTGGCTTGCTCTGCGAAAACCCCTTTCTTGACATATCTTCGAGTGACTGGTACGCTGAAGGATCGCACAGGAGAAGTCCAAGTAATGTTGTATAGATCAAATCCAGTCGTCAAGTTGTCGATGAGAAGGAATTTCTCTGATGGGCAGATGCTAGCATTCCCTCTACGAAAACCACCTCAGTTCCATGGACTTCTTTCCATCAAATAACTCACATGCCTGACTTCAACACCTTGGACCACTTCTTTATGGAAGTCTCCACATCTCGACAGGAACTGGCCACATGGAAATTAGCAACATGCTGTGGCTGGTATGCATTGACTCATGTGTTGACTCACATTTCTCCTGACTCCAAACTGAACACCAAAAGGCTCTGATAGCTGCCCACGAAGTGGATAGCACGAGGGATGGTCACATCTAGCAAGTGCTTATTCCATATGCTCACCAGAGTGCCTTTGTTTTCATAAGTATTCTTTCGAAGGCACCTCTTCAAATTCTCAACTCACCGTTTTTCTCCAGGCAATAAATATGAACCTGGCCGTAGTGACTTGACGCTGCCAGCCGGCTGCATGTTGGATCAAATGCCAGGGCCTCAACACTGTCGCTAATGGCAAATGTGTGAGTGTTTGATAACTCCACGAACTTGCCCTGGCCATCATCAGCGCCACTATTGAATGAAACAAGGTGCAGACTCACCCCGAGCCTGCTTTGGCGATATACTGACACCATTCCTCTCCCAGTTCCGAAGCAAAGTGTTTTGCCCATGACTCCAGCTTTGGAGGCTAGCCACTTTACACAGGTGATTTGCCCCCACTTTCTGTTGTCATGAATCACCTGAACACACTTGTATTTCTCCAAGGTCCAAATGCGAACCGTTTCGTCATCGCCTACGTCACATGCCGTCAGCGTCATCGTCTCAAGTCACCAGTCTCCTTACCTCCGCTTGCAAAGGCAAAGCAGTTGATGGCTGTGGTGTGGCCAGCAAGCCATCGAGCTAGTCGATATTGCTGTCTGGAAGTCAGGCCAGGCATGAACTTGGGGGTTCAACCCAACCTACATCTTTCAGCACAAAAATATGGTCCCACATTTGTTGAATGCTTGATGGCATGGATGTGACGTACGCGTGAATAACACAGGAAAATTTTCACAGGTATGATGCTAAGGCTCAGTATTATGTACTCAAATATATAATTGTGTTCACCATCCTTTTGTGAAGACTTCGTATAGTATTCCATGTAATTGTGACGTCACGTGGGCATGCTTATGAGACGATGCGACAATAATAAGGAAAAAGGACAAGGGGCACTCTATTAGAGGGACAAGAGTCGTGCATTGTATACGGAAGAGACTCGAAGGGAACAAGGACCACAAAATAAAAGGACCACGAATAATGATAAATACAGCTACACGAAAGCAGGTCAGAAATAATGGAGACTGCTGCTTTTATTTGCCAACACCTGCCACTTATCACCGGACGCATCATATTCACCACTCAGGAACTTCCTGACCCCCCCATGATTACCCCACGGATCAATTTTGACAAGGAAGAACGAGACATGAACTCTTGGACAAATGACCGCGAAGAGAGTGAACGCAGTGATGAAACCATGTCGGAACTATCCGCTCTAGAAAGCGAGGAGGAAACCATTGGCAGTAGCAAAATTCCTAAGCCACCAGGTGAGGCGGGACGCCTGGGCAGCGGTGGTTACAACTTGAAGGACGTACTTGGATGGCCCAAAACAGAATTTGAGAAAGTGCAGGTGACGCAAACATCAGCCAATAACAAAGGGTGTGGTAATTGACCTCAAGTCATAGAAATATGTCCGTTCCCGAGCTAATGAGAAGCTTGACCGAGGCATCAGCTTTGCACGTCAAAAAGATCACGCAATACACACCATTTGTCGCCAAGTAAGCAAATGTGCTGCCTATGCCTGCCAAGCTGCTCACCAGTCACATAGACAGCCAAGAGACATCCAATTGTGGACCAATACATTGACCATTGGCCAGTCAGGTCAATGTTGAAGCTCCACCTGAAATATTATACCTCGGAAAGCGCTCAGTGCGCAAAGGAGAAGGCCGTAACAAGGAAGGTGGAGGAAGCAGTGGGACAGGCGGTCACCACCAGGAAGGGAGCTCCAAGAAAGAAAGGGGCCGTTGGAGTGGTACGGAGGTACCGCTCCAAGGGCTAGCTGGAGAGTCTTGCTGGAGAGCCGGCGAGGAAGGCTTGATTGGGACTGACTACTGACAGGGATCTATCTACAACGAACCATGGGAGCCTCATCACGTGACCAGGCACTCGCTACCACTCCACTGTGCTGGAGAAAAAAGGGCACGACGATGAGGAGGATGAGGAAGATGAGGAGGATGAGGATGAGGATGCAGAGTAGTGATAGCAAGCAAATAGAACGCATGAGGAATGGAGCCAACACTGTGTCTCTGGGCAACCCATAAGACGTCGATGAAGGGTGGTGAGGAGACGCACAGTCACCAGATGACTGTGTACAGAGGGAGCAAAAGACCACTGCCAGATGTGGTGAGTATGGGAAGCAAGTAATAACTCATCTTGAGTGTGCTTCCACAGATGCGCTACACCATCTCCGTGTCCCCATCCCCCATCCTTGTCCCTCCCCAAGGAAACACCGTGGCCCAGCCTTGTCACTCTCATCACTCGCGCTCTGAGAGCTCCTCAGGTGACCCTGCTGGTGGGTACATTCACGGCTCTCTGCACACACTGCACTGTGGCCAGTGTGCAGCACACGCTTGAGGTGGGCACATAGGACCTGTTCATGGGGGGTAAGTGTGGGGATGAGCAACATTGAGCGTGGGGGGCTCATTGCATGCGCATTGTATTGCACACTGGAAAGCGCTTATTTACATACATGTATAGCTGCTATTGGTTCATGAAAACAAAGACTTCAAAAACAAAGTTATTAAAAAAAGTTATTGATCACTAGTGACATAAAAGTACTCGATTGTGGATGTATGAGTGTGTTTGTCCATGTGTGGCCGAATTGTCGCGTCGCGTCGCGTTGTCACATTTCTCTCACCCTTGCTCCTCTCACTCACGCGTGTTTTTGGGTTCCCCAGACACACTCTCTAGTCCTCCTCTTGCTACGTGTTTTTGGGCTCCCAGACACGCTTTCTCTCCTCTTCACTGCGTGTTCTGGTTCAGCCCTCTCCTGCCTTCCTCGTGCGGCCTTCGCGCTTCGTTCCCAGCCACCTCATCGCTTTCTCATCAGGTCCTCCAGAGTCATTTTGTCACCGAATTTCCCATTCTCCGGCCCCGGTAAGCCTCATTTTTGACCAGTGTCTGAACACCCGCTGTGCCTCTCAGGAATCAACCCTGGGTCCAAGAGGACCAGCAGGCGTTAAAGCACACGTCCGTTCAAAGCCGAAGGCTTGTTTTCTACTCATTCCATCTGCTTTTAGATGATCTGGTTCCCCAAAGCTCGACAGGTGAGCAACCCAATTTTTTTTCGGAAGCTCACTGATGCTGTGGGCACAGACGCGCTCAGGCAAACTTTTCTCTCCCTATGGCGTCTCCGCCCTCCAATGTCCGGGATCTTTGGATTTCGGACTGCTCCTGGAAGCCGCTTTTTCAAGAGAAAATGAAGAAACAGAGGAGGAAGAGCTGACTGAGAATGAGGAGGTGCCAGATATGGTGAGGCAAACCCCCATTCCAGAAGCACCTTCAGCAAAACGCACTCGTGGGAATGACCCTCCTACGCCAGAAAAACTCACTCGGCAACACACGAAATGCTGCCACCAGCGAGAGGCAGCCCGGCAGCTCCACAGGCACTTGCTGCGAGCCAAAACCGTCAAAGCACACGTGCAGCCTGCCACTCCACTCTTCACCTCGCTGGAAACAGAGGGCCTTCCTGCCACTTCCTGCGGCTACCAAGCTATTCTGCAGAAGTTTTCAGGTGCTCGCAAACCCTACACTTTGCTGGAGTTGTTGGGCATTGGGTTTCTGCTGGTGGCTTGGGATGGCTAGTGAGCCTTTCATCCCTGTGCAGGGCTGTAGGAGCTGACCACTTCTGAAAGTGAATCGAGGCCCATTTATGACCTCCAGAAAAGAATAATTGCCTGTCTTGTTGGGCAACCACGTGATCCGACATTTGCAGCTGCTGTAAAGGCCAACTATCAATTCTTCATGCACCTGGTGGACCGGGCTCAGCTAAAGCCCAATTTACACTCACGTGGACTTTTCCCTGTCCTCAACGTGGGGATTACCCACAACAAGGGCACCAAGATGCCCATTAGGTTGAACAACGGTGCATACAATGCCTTGGCCGAGAGCCTGTTGGGCAACCCAGACATCCAGCGGCTTGCCGCCTTCGCCAGCGGTAAGTTTTTATCCACGCTTCTAGAAAATGGCCTCATGGCCTGGATCTGTCGCATCTTTTGCTCTGTGGGCCCCTGAGATATACAATTATTACTGAAACCATTTGGAGTCACTCTATGCCAAGATGCCCCATCTTCACCGAAACTTTCAACACAGCATCTTTCCCAGCGCCGCATTCAATTTGGTCCAAACATCTGGACTTTCAAGCACTGGGATAACATCAACTGCCCATTTGGCTGGTGTGCCATCCAGGCGCTTGGCCACTTTGACCCACGAGCTGGAGGCCACCTCATTCTTTGGGACCTCAAGTTGGTCATTGAATTCCCTCCTGGAGCCCTCATCCTGATCCCCTCCGCCACCCTCACCCATTCAAACATCCCAGTACAGAAAGGTGATACTCGTGTTTCATTCACGCAGTATTGTGCAGGTGGCCTGCTTCGCTACGTGGACAACGGTTTCCGAATGGAAGCCAAATTGGCTGAAGAGGATCCCACTGCATTTGCGGAGGTGCTTGAAAAGAAGAAAACCCGGTGGAAAATGGGGCTTGGGCTTTTCAGCACCCTGGAAGGTTTGCTGACCCAAGTAGAAGAGCAAAAGTAGCTGGTTTTTGTAATGCAATTTGATAACAACTTAGACACTGCCTTGTTTCCACGCGGTACTGAGAAACTATTTAAAACTTTTTACTAGAACACAACCTTCTGGCCTGCTCCGCCATGCTACCCATCCTGAACACCAGCTTCTTTGGGAACTGGAAGGGTGTCTTTTGCTGAACATGTTCCACAAACCTGAAGGCCTTGGTTTGATATGAGTGGGTGCGTCCTAGCTGGGATGATTCACCTTTTTACAGCAAAATATGCTAAGGCTGCATCTCTGCCGTGCATGTTGACCACTGCCCGAGTTTTGCCAACTTGCATGACCACAAGATCACCTTTCCATGGATAGCCAGGCGCCATGTATTTGACGACGTTGTTGATTGGTAGAAGTATGTGGTTCTTACAAATACGTGGAACACATGGGAGCGGTTTGCCTTGTGAATGATGACTGGGCAGTCGTGGATGAATGGCTGGGTTTGTAAATGGGCTATTGCCCCCTCAAGCAGAGGAAATCGGTTAATGCCGCATTCATGCGTCTGGATTTTGGTGAAGACAGGACGGCGTGACATTGAGGCGTACAGATGTGCGCGCATTTGCAGGTAGTTATCCTATACTTGTTGAGCCTTTGCTGACTTAACAGCCACATGGAGACGTACTTTACTGGTAGGCGATGTGGGCATGCAGAGTGAAGGCATTTCGTGGGTAGAATGGATACCCAATGGGCCCTATATGCTGGCGCTGACAATTGCGTTATTATTATTTAGATGAGCACACTTACGTCTTGAAGAAATTTATCACAATTAGGATGCAATTGTCAACTCCTTTGCATGAGTGCACAATTTCATCACAATTACTATACAGGTACAATAAAAGATTATTCTAATTTGTGTCATCCATCAACAATAAAGTCAGTGGTAGAAAAAGAGAATGGGAGGATCTCCCTTTCTCCAAAGATGTTTGGTATGTTGAGGTTTTCGATGGCTGCACCAGCTGGGGAAACAGTCCAGGTGCGAATGAAATCCCATAAGCTGACGGATGCCACCCGAAGTCTAATGCGTCCAATCTCACAGCAGCCACTGCCACTTAGCCATGAGGCTGCGCCAACTGATCCAGTACAAATGGATCCTGTCAATGAGGCACGACATGATGGGACCACCATTCAAGAAGGTGGAAGATTACGATGCCCTAGCCCAGCAGTGAGGGAACCCGGTAATAGCAGCTGACAGGGTTCAGTGCAGAAGGTTCTGCTTGTCGAACAAGAGAGTTTACAAATGAAGACTTTGTTGGTAGAGAACGCCGCAACAATTGAAAAGCTATGTCTCGAGGTAAGCTGTCATGCCCTGTATCAAAAATAGTTCCTTACCAACTAAACCAGCTAGAAGAAAGTTGCAGCACCCAACACATCCCGGCATTTGTTCAGTCACTCGAAGAGCGAGTGAGACTCACTGAGGCAGCTGCTCAACTCGCTGAAAAGCGAGCACAGCAAGCTGAACAGCTGCTCAACTCGCTGAAAAGCGAGCACAGCAAGCTGAACAGCTGCTTAGGAATCTTCAGCAGACAAGGAATGCCGGTGATGGCGAGGATGTCGTGATGCAAGAGTCCATAGAAAGTGAAAGCAAGGAGCAGGAGAAGCAAGCCCAGGACAAGTCAAACGACGACAGTGGACTGGTAAGAAAAGCGTTTTGAAACCTGCCCACACGTAATTAATTGACTACCTAGGAAACTCAGAACCCTGCAACCCAAAATGTGCCACCGCCAATGTGGTTCTCAAGACCACAGGCAGGAGCAAGACCAACCCTCAAGGCCACATTCAAGCCGAAGCTGCCCTTGCAACCTTCAGCTTCACCTGAGCCAAATGGGTCGTCATCAAAACAGGCGGGTGGCTCCAACTCTTCATGTTAATCACTGCTGATAGACAAGCCACTAGCCAGTAACATTGGAGGACAAGGTTGACTTGTTGCTTGCCAACTTAGACGAACTGAAGTTTGGGCAGCCTCAGCCAGGCCCTCAAAGGCCTCAAACAACCCGAAGATTGCCACCCCGCCAATTTAAGCCAGCACCGATCAGGAACCACAGCCCCTCAAGGACTAGAAAACTGGTGAGTTGAAATGTGCTACAAGCGATGAAATGCCAAACCAGGCCTTGCAGAAAGGGGTCCGAGCCGCCATGCACAAACTGTTTGGCATTGAACACGACAAGGATGCATTACGCATCCCTCCTCCTCCACAGGACAACTTTGACTGGTATGAAGACAACGGGGGGGGACCAGGACCCTTTTTATACCTCATGTTGCCTGACTGGAGCAATCTCCATGGCGAATGGAACTACCAATTATATGAATTGTTCGTCGCTTATCTGGAAGCGCCAACCCCCGATGGCGGTGGACACACCTTGACCGATGAAAATTACGTTGAAATCCATGAGATGTTCTTTGGACGCTTGTATCTCCTCAAGCAAGAGATCCAGGCTGCTTCCCCCAAACCAGGTGAGAGAGGCCACCAAACCAGGGAACAACTTTCCCAGGCCAAAAAGGCCGCATTAGAGCAGCAACGACCAAACACAAGATGAAAGCAGGTGAGCAAACCCTACCAGTTGGTTAGGCCTACATCCCCACCACAACCACAGCTGTTTGACACCTCGCTCGAAATCACCCTGAGCAATAGGACGGCTCCCACTGGAGAAATTGATGTAGCCTGGAATAGCCTGTTCAAGGTCGTCAATTTACTTAATGCGGAGGGCATGAGCTCGGATGAAAGTGACGATGATGACGACTAGCAGGAGGATCTACATGATCAGAAAAAAGGCATGGCACAAAAAAGACATCACAAGATTCCTGAGGTTAGTTGATCGCGATTACAACACCACCAATTGTTATGGTAACACCCGGGCTGGGAACCCTCCTTGCCGTTGCAGCATTCACGGGGGAAAGGAGAGCAGGCGTGAGGCGCCACCTGGCCTGCCATTGAATTTCTACGACCGTGACTGGTACGCAGAGCTGACGAATCAAGAGAAGAAAGAACTTCGAGCAAAGAAGGAGATTGAACTCCCAGAGATTGAGGGAGCGTAGTCCATTCTAGGGCCAATAGTTGTACAGCCAATGAAAACCACAGCACAGCAGTGAAATTTAACATCTTGAGGACCTGACAAGAACAATGCGAAGAGGAGCATGAGAGAAGCAAGAGCAGGGATGTGTATGGGAGCCCAAAAACACACAGCTGACAATGAACGTCTCTGGGCAACCCAAAAGATGAGGGAAATTGAGAGTACCAGCTCAGCGTCTCAGGGAACCCATAAGACGCTGTAGAGGCTCCGGGCCCTCTGGACCCGAATCCTCTTCATATCCCACTTCGTCCTCGTCCATTCCCATTCACGTATCATCGATTCCGCCTGTTTCCAGTCTTTTCCGTCGATTCCGCTCCGGATTCCGCCTCCGGAATCGTTCATACTCAAGATGCGATGTCTCTAACGACCCGGAATCAGTACGTATATAGTTACATATGATATATCTTCGTTTCCCGTTACTTAGTACATAGCACCATTCCCCCTATACTCCGCTCCACCTCTCTACCATCAGTTACAGCCTTCGCTTGTAGTACATAGTTACTACAGCACAGGATCTCTCCCAGTAGTATAAAAGATGTACCCTTATACTACAACATATATATTATCATATCCCACCATATCATATTACATCCTATCGTATTGCATCCCTTCAGTTCTACTTCTTAGTCCTCGCTTCGTATCATCTCATTAGTCTTCGTACTCCACTCCCTTCACTTCCCCTCTGATCCAGAACCCTGGATTCGGGTTGGATTGACTTGACTATAGACAATAAACTCCTCTGATCACTTCTTAGCTGATCACCCTTTCCGTAGATTCCCATTCGGATCTACAACCTAACTCGCCGTCACAACTGGAGCCCACCGCGAGGAGTTTATTTCTTTTGTCTTTTCATACCCTCCCCACGGTCGGCTTTGACTTTCATGACGTTTCCCTCTTCTACCCGACTCTAGTTATTTAGTTTTGCTTACGCCTTCGACCTCGACCTCGAACCTCCTCGACCCGACCCGCTTTCCGACCCGCATCCCGATTTAGACATTCCCGATATGACGTACGGATTGATGCCTCTCCGAGGTGATCGTTCAGCCCCGACGTTTCATGGTGACGAACACGACCTTCCCTGCTTCTTTGACGAAATTGACATGCTCGGCTCCGACTGTGGACTCACGGACGCTATGAAGATTCGCTACACGCTACGGTACCTCAACAACGACGATTACGAACTCTGGTCGACACTTCCCGCCGCTTCCGCTAAAGACTTCATCGCTTTCCGACGTGCCGTCTTCGACTTTTATCCCGGTGCTACGGATTCCATCCGGTATACGATCTCGGATCTCGATCAACTTACGCGACGACAATCGGATTACGGTATAGAGAACAAAGCGGACTTAGGACAATATTTCCGGGATTTCATATGCATTTCCGGTGTCTTGTTTGACAACGGCCGTCTAACGGATAAGCAACGGAACACATTCTTCGCCAATGGATTCGACTCAGACCTTCGTCTACGTATTGAAGAACGCCTCCATTACCTTCTTCCCGACCATTACCACGACGATCCGTACCCGTTCGACGTTTTCCACGATGCCGCCTTATTCCTACTTTCCGGTTATCGCTCCGTTCCGAAATCCCCTTCCCTTGCCGTTACCATCTCTAGTCCCGATTCCGGTCCCAGTCCCCCACCCGTCATAGCTTTGTCATCTCCGGTCCCGATTCTGACCTCGATCCCGCCCACCGTTGTTCGTTCCGTCGCCCACGTTCATTCCGGTCCTTCGTATACTCCGTCCCCGTCATCGTGTTCCCCGTCCCCGTCCATTCCGGTGCCCGTCGAGACCGTTATTTGTTTACAGGTTTTGACGTCCAGTCCCGTGTCATCCCCGTCCGATCCCATTCCCGATTTATCGATGCCGGTCACCGATTTATCCAATTCATTTCCTATTTCGTCCACGTCGTCTCCGGATTCGACCCCTCCGCTTTCCGTCCACGAACTCGTACCGGACCCGCTCCCATTGTCCTCGGACTCTCCAGAAATAGACATTCCGTCCCCGATATCGCCGCCATATTGTCCTCCGTCACCGTCTATCGAGATTCCGTTGACTTTGGTTGAGTATTCCGTACCCGTTCCCATTCCGGACTCCATTCCACCCCTTTTATTTGATTTCGATTCCGGTTCCGATTCCGTTATGTCGACCCCTTCGTTCCCGGTTCCCCTCGTCGTTCCCGCTCCCATATCGTCTCCGGTTCCCTCCTCGCCCACTTGGGGCACTTTGTCGTTTCCGCCCGCTTGGGGCACCCCGTCGTCTTTAGACCCGTCACGCGGCACACCCGTTATATGGGATCGTGTTGGTGTCGGCACTCCGGTTCTCGATTTTATTTTATTCCTCGTTTCCGTCTTCATTCTACTTTGTGATCGCATTCTGGACCTCCGCCCCCTCGACACCTCGCTCGAATATTTGCAAGAAGTTCTCCGCCTCCTCTCGTCGTTCCGCCTCCGACCTTCTTTCAGAAACTCTTGTGGGGATGTAGACCCGTTTCTGTCTCCTATTTTTGCGTTTTCGTCTTCCGTTCCGCTTTCCGTTTCCGCTCCCGTTTCTCATTTATTTATATTTTCGTTTCCATTTCTAGTTTCCATTGTTTCCCGCTCATTCCGGACCTGTTTCGTTTCCGTTGTATTCCGGTCCCGTCCTCCTCCTCGACCCCCAGATTCCGGCTATCTTATCTCGTCGTTCCGTTTCCCTCTTTTCCGTTTATAGTTTTATTATATACTCTATTTTTATTTTATATACATTGTTTGACGTTCCGCTTTCCCTTCCCTTTTCGTCCATTCCCCTTTTACTCCCTTCTCCTTTCGTCGAGTTTCGTGTTGATTAGGTCGAGTTGACCCAGGATATGGGCCTGGTTCGCGCGTAGTCGATTTAGCTCCTGCGTCCAACGGGTTAGCTTGGTGTGGACCTCCGCGACGTATTCAGAGAGGCCGTCCGCGATCGTCGATATCTCCCTTTGCGTTTCCGTCGCCATCTTGCGTACTGCCCGGACGTGGTCGTTGATTCCGGCTCCGATCCGCGGGTGCTTGAACGGATTTCCTCGTCTCCCTTCGTCCCGCTCCGATTCCGTATCCGGTTCGACGTCGGTCAACGTCCGCTTACTCGTCGACGCCTCTCCGGTCCGCAACCTAGGCTTCCTCACGGGCTTTGGTATCTTCTTCGCGACGACCTTTCTCTTCGGACTACCCGCCTTCGCCTTCCCTTTTCTTTCCGCTTTTCCAGATCCGGTGGCCGGTCCCTTCGTCGACAATCCGCAACGTCGTTTAAGTCTTTTGCACCGATCGCACGCGTATCCCTCGATTCCGCGACAAACCGCGTTGGCGGTCACGCACGCATCGCATTGCCGGATACGGAACGACTGCATGTACTATGGATTAGTTAGGCACCACGGATATACGAGTCCGCGAGATATCACTTACCCCCGGAATCTTTCCCTTCGGTTCCGCGTCCTCGTTCCCGCTCGCATTCGAGAAATCGTTGCCGCTGTTGTAGTCCCCGTGAACGGTCTCGTCGTCCCGGTTGACCCTCTTATCCCGGTTGAGCTTTTTGTGTTTAATCGCGTTGAGTGCTTGAAGCCGCTCGTATTTTCGTAGTTGTTGGTTGGACCAGGTGTCCTCCTCGTCCTCGCTTCCGTGATCGCTGGTTTGTGCAGTCTCCTCCCGGTCCCTTTTCGCGGCTGCATTATCCCTTTTTGCTGCCTCTGCCGCCTTCGCCCTTTCCGCCTCCTCGATCCGCTTCTCCACCTCCGCCCTCCTATTCATCTCCTCTTCGTATTGGCGCGATTCCTCCGCCCGTTGCCGCTCGATCCTTTCCGCCTCCTCGATCCGCTTCTCCGCCTCCGCCCTCCTATTCATCTCCTCTTCGTATTGACGCGATTCCTCCGCCCATTCCCGCTCGATCCTTTCCGCCTCCTCGACCTGTTGCTTCCTCGCTTCCTCCTCCTTCTCCTCCTGCAAACGTGACGCTTCCTCGACTTCCCGACGCACGGCCTCTTCCCGTTCCCGCTTCTTGTACTCCTCACGATTCTGCAACCATTCCTCGACCTCGACCACCATCTCTCCGCCCATCGAGAAATCCCTCGGTTCCGTCACGTCGATTCCATTGTCTCGGATTTCCGTCAAGATTCCCCTGTAGTTCCGCTGTCGCATATCGTTAGTCCATGCCGTTTACGGGAACGGGATCTCTTACCATGGCCCGTCGTCGTCTCACCACCCATTGCCGTGCTTCGTTCTCGAATCTGTCGCGTACGATATCGATTCCGGCCGCGTCGACTTCTAGTAACTCGGCTACGGCGCTCTCGAAGTCTTGCCGCGTTTCCGCATCGAGATTGTTGAGGAAATTGTTGTATTCCGTCGACATCTGGTGTTGGTGTTGGTGTTTGTTGGGTTTGTTGGGCTTGTTGAGGATGTTGTCGAGATTGTTGAAGTCGCGTTGAAAAGTTTTCTTGTTTGTATTTGTTGCCCCGTCACGTGACCGTTGTTCCTTTATCCAGCCGTTTCGCTCCACCCTCTTTTAGTAGCTCCGGACCACTGCTTCCCGACGCTTCGATACCCGCCGGCTTCGATCTCGTTCACGTTGTACCATTGTTTCCGCCCGTTTTCGACATCGCCTCCGCTCATTTATTCCCACGACCCCGGTATCTTTGTTATTTCGTATGGATCGACCAGGGATGGTCTCTATCTGAGTCCTGACCGGATGTAGAGGCTCCGGGCCCTCTGGACCCGAATCCTCTTCATATCCCACTTCGTCCTCGTCCATTCCCATTCACGTATCATCAATTCCGCCCGTTTCCGGTCTTTTCCGTCGATTCCGCTCCGGATTCCGCCTCCGGAATCGTTCATACTCAAGATGCGATGTCTCTAACGACCCGGAATCAGTACGTATATAGTTACATATGATATATCTTCGTTTCCCGTTACTTAGTACATAGCACCATTCCCCCTATACTCCGCTCCACCTCTCTACCATCAGTTACAGCCTTCGCTTGTAGTACATAGTTACTACAGCACAGGATCTCTCCCAGTAGTATAAAAGATGTACCCTTATACTACAACATATATATTATCATATCCCACCATATCATATTACATCCTATCGTATTGCATCCCTTCAGTTCTACTTCTTAGTCCTCGCTTCGTTAGCCTTCGTATCATCTCATTAGTCTTCGTACTCCACTCCCTTCACTTCCCCTCTGATCCAGAACCCTGGATTCGGGTTGGATTGACTAGACTATAGACAATAAACTCCTCTGATCACTTCTTAGCTGATCACCCTTTCCGTAGATTCACATTCGGATCTACAACCTAACTCGCCGTCACAACGCTGATGAACTTAGAAGTCGCGCAATGTCCAACCTTGTTTGGATATATTTGTATTTATTTATTTGTATTTATTTGTGACTTATACACTCATTTGTCCCATTGTTTCCCTTGTCTTCTCCAGTGTGTTCTTGGGCTCCCAGACATGCGCTCTCTCCCTTTCTCTCGTATCTGCAACTGGCATGTTCTTGGGTTCCCAGACACGTGGCTTTTCCTACCCCAGCACTTCCTCCTCCATGCTCAGTTTTACCTTTGGTCTCCCCGTCCAGGCATGTTCTTGGGCTCCCAGACATGCATTCTTTCGTACCTCCGGCGTCTCCTCGTCTAGGCGTGTTCTTGGGTTCCCAGACACGTGTCGTTTCCTACCACTAGTGCCGAGTAAGTCCTCCATTCCCTGCCGGCACCTCACCGCTCGCTGGGCCATTCAGGAATCAACCCTGGGGCCGAGTGGACCAGCGAACGCTAAGACACGGGCAGATTCTTTGCTGAGGGCCAATGTCTGAGCTCATGGGCTTCACCTCTAGATGACCTGGCCTCCCTGAGCACCTGGGATTTAATCCCAACCTCCTCTTGCCAGCACACCTGCAGGACTTTGTGTGGAAATTTGTCATAGGCGATGACTTGGAGACACAGGCTGCCACCAGTCGATGGGCCAGATCCATTCAGCCTTTGGGGGGCTTCTTCAGCTCACGGTGGAGTGGGACAGAGGCTGCTACCCTGAGATCCTCTCGAATCACGTCATCATGTAGGACTGACTCTACCTGAAACACACATCTGTCTACTAAAGGGAATCGAACCGTGGGAACTCCAGTCACGTGACTACCCAGGCACACCTAATCCAAGTGCCCCCCCTCCTTTAGCGATGCCCTCATCGCTACCATCAAGATCAACCTCCCCAGTCCCTGTCACTGAGCCGTCCAGCAATGGGACACCCTCATCACCTGTCTCTAACCCCACCCGCTCTCCGGTCTCCCCACAGTTGTCTTGCTTGGGTCTCGAGGCTTCGGCAGCTGCAAGCTTCGTCCCTTCTCTGAGCTCGAATAGTTGGAGTCGTCTGGCGTTAAAGGTGCCGCTCAATGGGGTGCCATCTAACGTCTCCAATACGTAGGAGTTTCGGATGCGCGACACGACACGGCGTGGGGGGGACCAAAAGGGTACCAGCTTGCGTTCACTAGAAAATACGTTGATCAGATCACTGCGATACACCTGTACTAGTTGATCAGTCTTGAATATAACTTCTCTTGAGGCCCGGCTCAGGACTTTCATGTCAAAGATTGCTCTCCGCCATGCAGCGTGATTGACTGCGCAGGACCAACCATCGAGGTGCATCTGCTCGGCATACGCCATGTGAACCGCGAGGTCTGCCTCAGTGGGTAGGTGGACTGCTTCAGAGTCGACGGGGCCGGACGCATCCATTGGGAGCGCAAAGAATAGTTCGTTTGGCGAGAACTTGAGCGAGGGCAGCACACAATTGGAGAGACTCTTGACCGCGGCGTCGAGGTGCTTGGGCCAGTTCCACGGGATGTCCTCCGCAGCCATGCAGTCATAGTCATCTTCACCCAGGCCAGGGGTGCATAGGCGCTTCAGCGTGTTCAGTAGGATCTTGTTAGAGCCCTCGATAAGGCCGTTGATCCATGGGGAGTAGGCGGCTACGACGTGGTGTTTAGTACCCAGGTCAGCGCAGCAATCACGCACCACCTCGCAGTCGAAGTGACTGCCACCATCGGACATAAAGACATCCGGGGCCATGTACGTGGTGGCGATTCGCATGAGGCTGTCCACTGTCGTCTTCCCAGAAGCCGACTTGGCTTTGAAGGCGAACAGCTTCCTGGAAAAGATGTCAGCGTAAAGGCCAATTTTGGAAAACCCACCTTTCCCCGGGGGCATGGAAGTATAGTTGCCCACGAGGAGTTCGAAGGGCTGGCGGCGGATGATGGGCTTCAGTAGCGCGTGGAGGTGGGTGTTACCAAAGTTCTTGCAATGGCCGCACTCCCGTATCGCTATGGACACGGAGGCGTCAAGGAATGGGCTGCAAACCCGGTCTAGCAGCTGCATCTTGATGGCGTCGCGGCCCTGGTGCGTCTTCGCATGTTCCACTCTAGCCAGTTCCACAGCTTCTGCCTTGGTGATGCACTCCCGCCTGGAGACAGCCCGGGCTACGGTGGCGCCACCGATCTTCCACAGGCGGCTGTTTTCGATGAGGAAGTCCTTCGCGCGGTGGGCGGCATGTCGCTGGTCACGCTCGCTGGCGTCTTGTGGAATGCCAAGCAGCACATCAATCACCTCCAGGAACGCGCGCTCGGCCTGGAAGCACGCGTGCAGCGAGGAGTATAGGTCCGGTTCCTCGTCAACCGCGAACAGGTCGAACGTGAGGCCGCGTGACACCTCCCAATCAGGGAGTACCCAGTAGACCCAGTCGTTTTGGTTAACCCAATCGCAGATATAGTTGCAAAAGGTAGGTACACATAGCGCAGTTGCTTGCTGGGGGGGTAGGTTAACCCCAAAGACAGCACTTGCTGGGGAAATGTGGTGTGGTAGGTTGACCCAGGTACAGCTCTTGCTGGTCAAGGCTGGCTGGTTGGGTCAACCTGGTGTCAGCTCTGCCATGGAGTCGGTTAACCCAGGGCAGCTATTCCAGGATGGTTGGGTTGACCCAGGCCCAGCTGTTCAAGCCATGTGGGTTGACCTGGCTGCAGTTATTGTTGCAGCACTGGGTTGACCCCAGTCCAGCTCTTGCTGCAGGCTGGGGTTGACCTAGATGCAGCTGTTGCTGCAGAACTGGGTTGACTAGGGCCCAGCACTTGCTGGAGGGTGGGGTGACTGGGGTCCAGCGATTGCTGCAGCACTGGGTTGACCTGGCCCCAGCTCTTGCTGCAGCACCGGGTCAACCAAGGGCCAGTTATTGCTGCAGCATGGGGTTGACCTGGCCCCAGCTCTTGCTGCAGCACTGGGTCAACCAAGGGCCAGTTATTGCTGCAGCATGGGGTTGACCTGGTCCCAGCTCTTGCTGCAGCACAGGGTCAACCTGGGCCCAGCTATTGCTGCAGCATTGGGTTGACCTGGGCCCAGCTATTGTTGCAGCACTGGGTTGACCCGGGTCCAGCACCTGCTGCAGGGCTTGGGTTGACCAGGATCAGCTATTTCTGCAGCACCAGGTCGACCTGGGCCCAGCTATTGCTGCCGCATTGGGTTGACCTGGGCCAGATATTGCTGCAGCATTGGGTCGACCTGGTCCCAGCTCTTGCTGCAGCATTGGGTTGACCTGGCCCCAGCTCTGGCTGCAGAACCGGGTCAACCCAGGGCCAGCTATTGCTGCAGCATTGGGTTCCCAGCTCTTTCCGCAGCACTGGGTCGACCTGGGCCCAGCTCTTGCTGCAGCATTGGGTCAACCCAGGTCCAGCTCTTGTTGCAGCATTGGGTCAACCCAGGTCCAGCACCTGCTGCAGGGCTTGGGTTGACCAGGATCCAGCTATTGCTGCAGCACTTGGTTGACCCTGGCCCAGCACTTGCTGCAGGGTAGGTTGACCAGGGTCCAGCTATTGCTGCAGCACTGGGTTGACCCAGGTCCAGCACCTGCTGCAGGGCTTGGGTTGACCGGGAGCCAGCGATTGCTGCAGCACTGGGTTGACCTGGCCCCAGCTCTTGCTGCAGCACCGGGTCAACCCAGGGCCAGTTATTGCTGCAGCATTAGGTGGACCCAGGTCCAGCACCTGCTGCAGGGCTTGGGTTGACCAGGATCCAGCTATTGCTGCAGCACCAGGTCGACCTGGGCCCAGCTATTGCTGCAACATTGGGTCGACCTGGGCCAGCTATTGCTGCAGGATTGGGTTGACCTGGCCCCAGCTCTTGCTGCAGCCCCAGGTCGACCTGGGCCCAGCTATTGCCACAGCATTGGGTTGACCTCAGCCTAGCTATTGCTGCAGCACTGGGTTGACCCAGGTCCAGCACTTGCTGCAGGATAGGTTGCCAGGGGCACAGCTCGTTCTGCACCATTGGGTTGATCCTGGACCCACTGATGGGGCAGGCTTGGGTTCACAAGGGTCTGGCTATTGCTCCAGCACTGCGTTGCCATGCCCAGCTTTTGCTGCAGAAATGGGTTGACCCTGGCCCAGCTCTCCCTGCAGCATTGGGTTGACCAGCGTCCAGCTCTTGCTGCAATGTGGGCTCATGTCGGTCGACAGGCTTGCATCACATCCCACTTTGCCTGCATGTATTTCATGTTCCAAACATTGCCAGAGCCCACACCAGCTCAAGCCAATATTTATTCAGAAACTGCCATATAAAGTAATCAAAATTTTTCAACCTGTACATGACATAAATGTACCACGTAATATAATTTGAATGCACTTATTAAAAACACAGGGAATAGCAAAATTAAAATTTTATTATTTTGACAATGCACAATCTCTTACTTTTACTATCAGTCAGCCATTACAGGAGCTACTTATCCCCAATGACAATCTATGACAAAATCAGAACTTACCCCACTTGGAATATTGTGCTTTTCTATTCAATATTGCTCAATTCTCCATTGGAATCAATATATATAACCTCACTATTACTTAAAATAGACACATAAATTTAATGATTATTTTATCCAAATACCTAATTAAATAGTGAAGGGCAGAAGGCAGGTGAGAGGAAGATAGGTGGGTGTGGAGTGGGAAGACGGTGGGAGTGGGAGAAGGGAGTGGGAGTGGGGAGTGGGAGTGGAGAAAGGTGGGAATGGGAGAAGGGGATGGGTGTGGGAGAAGGGGGTGGGAGTGGGAGAAGAGGGAAGGTGGAGGCAGGAGGGAAGGGCAGCAGGGAGAGGGAGAGGGAGATGGAGATGGAGGAGGACTGGGATAGGGAGAGGGAGAGGGAGCAGGGGTGGGATGTACATACCTCTCGCGTTTCCGTCGTCCTCGTCGTCTTCGTCTGCATCTCCGCCGTCCTCGTCCCGTCGTCCTCATCCTGTCGTCCTCGTCCCGTCGTCCTCGTCCCGTCGTCCTCGTCCCGTCGTCCTCGTCCCGTCGTCCTCGTCTGCGTCTCCGCCGTCCTCGTCCCCGTCGTCCCCGTCGCTGTCGTACCTGTTCCCGTCGTTCCCGTCCTCGTCGTCATCGTCCTCGTTGTCGTCGTCATCCGCGTCTCCGTCCCCGTCGTCGTCCTCGTCGTCACCTGGATGGTTGTCGTCGTCCCCCGGATGGTCGTCGTCGTCTCCGTCGTCCTGTCGTCCCGTCGCTATCCTTCTCCGCCCCGACGTCCCCTCGCCGGCCGTCTGTGACCTCGTCGACTGTCCTCGTCGTTGCCGTCGTGGTTGTCTCGGCCGTCCGTCCTGGTCGTTGGCGCATCCTCGTACCCGGCCTCGCGGCATCCTCACGGTGGCCGTTTTCGTCGGCTTCCGTTCTGTTTGCTGGCGCGTTGTGTTCTGCTGTTGGGTGTTCGGAATCGCCTGTTTGGCGTGGGGTACCTGCAAAAGGTCAACAATTAGCAAAGAATACCAAAAAGTTAAAATCAGAAATTACCTCGGGTGCTCCTCTGCACCCGTCTCCTGTCGTTGACGCGTTCTTGTTGAAAACGAGTCGATGTTTGAACTCGCGCGGGAAAGCCAACCGGCAGTTGCCGATTTCCCAAACGGGTTCGAGTTGCCAAACATGGAAGTGTCGCTGAAGCTTTTGAATCTTCTAGCATGCACAACAATGCATGCATACCCGAAGTGAGATCCTCAAAAGGTGTAAATATGGTATATCTACCCTCACACCAAAATTTGTATTTTATTCGGCCCTGCATCAAGAGCTATTCACAATTTATTCCATTCCTCTGCCAGAATTGGACCCTTAATGATCTAACTTTGTCTTAAAAATCTGAAATTAATCTAAGGAGTACTTGAATGAGTACTCATTGTGGTACACATAAGTGCCTGATTGTTGGTGGACCAGGACCTTTGTTTCAGCCAAGCAAATGCACAGAATTGTGCATTGTGGCTGACCCATCAACCAAGTCCGAACTTCAAGCTTCAAGTTCAGCTTTACTTTGAACCTTTCATTTCTTGGCTACAACAGATTCTGGGACCACCAAGTGCCAGGCACTGATCATCAATACAATAGATACTTTACATAGTAGTTTCACAATTATTCTCATATTTTTCAGAGCAATATTGGTAAAGTAGCATTTGAAGGGTCCGAAATTGGCAGGGAGGTATCAATGAATCATGGATATCTCTCTATGTATGCCATAATAAAATACAAAATTTGGGGAGGATGTAGTTAGAGGCTAATTCTATCCCTACATGGTCTTAAATGTGCTACACAGTTGTTGTGCTCCATGCAATTACACTGAGAAAAGTAAGATCTTGGTTACATATAAGGCAACTCGCGCCCGTTTGGGCAATCGGCAACCTCCGGCGTGGGTTCGCTTACTCCACGATGCGTCCACGAGAACAGCAACAGCAGCAAAATCAAGTAGAAGGTATGTATATTTCTCAAAATTTATTACTATTACTATGCTAGCTAATATTATTGTTTTTATGAAGGACTTTCTCACTGCCGCGCCTGGAATTGACCGCAACACGCATGCCCGCGCCATGTCACCTCAACGCCCAACTGAAGGGCCGAAACGGCGGATGGCAGGCAACGACGAGGACAGAGGCAACGAGGGCACAGACGGCCAGCCGGGGAAGACGACGGGGACGGAGACGGCCAGCGAAGAGACGACAGGACGACGGAGTCGACGACCATCCAGGGATCGACGAGGACGACGACGGGGACGGAGACGGGGACGACGACAACGAGGACGACGTTGGGAACGGGGACAACGGGGACGGGAACGACGGGGACGGCCAGCTAGGGGACGACAGGACGACGCAGACGACGACGACCATCCATCGGACGACGAGGACTACGGCAGATGACGACGACAACGACGACGATGACGACGACGAGAGGAATGACGGGAACGGGAACGACAGGGACCGGAACGGCGTGTACGGGGACGGGGACGGGGACGGGAACGAGGGGGACGAGGATGGCGGAGACGTAGACAAAGACGACGAGGACAACGGGAACGTATGTACAGTCCACTCTCCTCCCTCTCTCCCTGTCCCTCTCCGTCTCCGTCTCCGTCTCCGTCTCTGTCTCCCTCCCTTCCCTGCTGCCTTCCCACCTTCCCTCTTCTCCCACTCCCACTCCACTCCCACTCCCTTCTCCCACTCCCACCTTCCTCCCACTCCACACCCACCTATCTTCCTCTCACCTGCCTTCTGCCCTTCACTATTTAATTAGGTATTTGGATAAAATAATCATTAAATTTATGTCTATTTTAAGTAATAGTGAGGTTATATATATTGATTCCAATGGAGAATTGAGCAATATTGAATAGAAAAGCACAATATTCCAAGTGGGGTAAGTTCTGATTTTGTCATAGATTGTCATTGGGGATAAGTAGCTCCTGTAATGGCTGACTGATAGTAAAAGTAAGAGATTGTGCATTGTCAAAATAATAAAATTTTAATTTTGCTATTCCCTGTGTTTTTAATAAGTGCATTCAAATTATATTACGTGGTACATTTATGTCATGTACAGGTTGAAAAATTTTGATTACTTTATATGGCAGTTTCTGAATAAATATTGGCTTGAGCTGGTGTGGGCTCTGGCAATGTTTGGAACATGAAATACATGCAGGCAAAGTGGGATGTGATGCAAGCCTGTCGACCGACATGAGCCCACATTGCAGCAAGAGCTGGACGCTGGTCAACCCAATGCTGCAGGGAGAGCTGGGCCAGGGTCAACCCATTTCTGCAGCAAAAGCTGGGCATGGCAACGCAGTGCTGGAGCAATAGCCAGACCCTTGTGAACCCAAGCCTGCCCCATCAGTGGGTCCAGGATCAACCCAATGGTGCAGAACGAGCTGTGCCCCTGGCAACCTATCCTGCAGCAAGTGCTGGACCTGGGTCAACCCAGTGCTGCAGCAATAGCTAGGCTGAGGTCAACCCAATGCTGTGGCAATAGCTGGGCCCAGGTCGACCTGGGGCTGCAGCAAGAGCTGGGGCCAGGTCAACCCAATCCTGCAGCAATAGCTGGCCCAGGTCGACCCAATGTTGCAGCAATAGCTGGGCCCAGGTCGACCTGGTGCTGCAGCAATAGCTGGATCCTGGTCAACCCAAGCCCTGCAGCAGGTGCTGGACCTGGGTCCACCTAATGCTGCAGCAATAACTGGCCCTGGGTTGACCCGGTGCTGCAGCAAGAGCTGGGGCCAGGTCAACCCAGTGCTGCAGCAATCGCTGGCTCCCGGTCAACCCAAGCCCTGCAGCAGGTGCTGGACCTGGGTCAACCCAGTGCTGCAGCAATAGCTGGACCCTGGTCAACCTACCCTGCAGCAAGTGCTGGGCCAGGGTCAACCAAGTGCTGCAGCAATAGCTGGATCCTGGTCAACCCAAGCCCTGCAGCAGGTGCTGGACCTGGGTTGACCCAATGCTGCAACAAGAGCTGGACCTGGGTTGACCCAATGCTGCAGCAAGAGCTGGGCCCAGGTCGACCCAGTGCTGCGGAAAGAGCTGGGACCAGGTCAACCCAATGCTGCAGCAATAGCTGGCCCTGGGTTGACCCGGTTCTGCAGCCAGAGCTGGGGCCAGGTCAACCCAATGCTGCAGCAAGAGCTGGGACCAGGTCGACCCAATGCTGCAGCAATAGCTGGCCCTGGGTTGACCCGGTTCTGCAGCCAGAGCTGGGGCCAGGTCAACCCAATGCTGCAGCAAGAGCTGGGACCAGGTCGACCCAATGCTGCAGCAATATCTGGCCCAGGTCAACCCAATGCGGCAGCAATAGCTGGGCCCAGGTCGACCTGGTGGTGCAGCAACAGCTGGATCCTGGTCAACCCAAGCCCTGCAGGTGCTGGACCCAGGTCAGCCCAATGCTGCAGCAATACCTGGGCCCAGGTCGACCTGGTGCTGCAGCAATAGCTGATCCTGGTCAACCCAAGCCCTGCAGCAGGTGCTGGACCCGGGTCAACCCAGTGCTGCAACAATAGCTGGGCCCAGGTCAACCCAATGCTGCAGCAATAGCTGGGCCCAGGTTGACCCTGTGCTGCAGCAAGAGCTGGGACCAGGTCAACCCCATGCTGCAGCAATAACTGGCCCTTGGTTGACCCAGTGCTGCAGCAAGAGCTGGGGCCAGGTCAACCCCATGCTGCAGCAATAACTGGCCCTTGGTTGACCCGGTGCTGCAGCAAGAGCTGGGGCCAGGTCAACCCAGTGCTGCAGCAATCGCTGGACCCCAGTCACCCCACCCTCCAGCAAGTGCTGGGCCCTAGTCAACCCAGTTCTGCAGCAACAGCTGCATCTAGGTCAACCCCAGCCTGCAGCAAGAGCTGGACTGGGGTCAACCCAGTGCTGCAACAATAACTGCAGCCAGGTCAACCCACATGGCTTGAACAGCTGGGCCTGGGTCAACCCAACCATCCTGGAATAGCTGCCCTGGGTTAACCGACTCCATGGCAGAGCTGACACCAGGTTGACCCAACCAGCCAGCCTTGACCAGCAAGAGCTGTACCTGGGTCAACCTACCACACCACATTTCCCCAGCAAGTGCTGTCTTTTGGGTTAACCTACCCCCCCAGCAAGCAACTGCGCTATGTGTACCTACCTTTTGCAACTATATCTGCGATTGGGTTAACCAAAACGACTGGGTCTACTGGAGTACCGACCAGTTGCTACCGTCCGTGGGCACTCTTGGTAGTTCCTCGTCCTTTCGGCTAAGTGCGTCCCCCACGAAGTTGACTTTCCCAGGGATGTGCCGGACGCTGATGATCTGGTGGGCGAGGACGCCATCCCGCCACCGCGCATGGGTAGTGCTGAGGTCCGTGCTGAGCAGCACGTCACGGAGAGCCTGGCAATCGGTTTCTAATTCCACCGGAAAACCCCATATAAGGTCGTCGAACTTATCCAGAGCGAATTTGAGGGCCGCGAACTCCAGCAAGAAGGGCTTGTAGCGCTCCTTGGCCGGCGACGTGCGCTTGGAGGCATATGCTATAGGGTGCAGCTTTGTGACCACTTTGCCACCCGGCCTCGTTACAGGAATGCGCTGGGCCAAGATGGCCCCGAAACCTTCCTTGCAGCTGTCGGTCGTGACGATGAACGGGGTTCCGTCGAACCTGGGGGCTGTGAGGACGGGGTCTGAGGTTAGCATGGCCTTCACATCGAGGAAGCACCTTTGGTGCTTTTCAGTCCATACGTCAGCCAACTTCACGCGACGCAGGGCCGCACGGTAAGCTGACTTCCCCGCATTCTTTGGGATGTCGGTGGTCCGCAGGAGGTCAGAGAGCGGCTGTGCCAGCTTGGCGTAGCCCCGGATGAGGTCGCGGAAGTAGCCGGTTAGCCCGAGGAAGCTGGAGAGAGCGAGGAGGTCGGGTGGTGGGCGCCAGTTAACTACCGCCATTAGCTTGGCCTCGTCTGCTTGGACACCGTCGGGGCCTACCTTGCAGCCGGCGAAGATCATTTCTGTCATGAAGAACTTGGACTTTTTTGCCGAGAGCGACATGCCTGTTTCGCAAACACGTTGGAGGAGGCGCCTTGTGTGACCCAGCATGTCGTTGAAGTCGTCACCTGCCATGCCGCCATCGTTGACGAAGAGCTCGAGTTGCAGAGCTATCAGGATATCGCCGAGGTTCTCAGCAGTGACGTGGCCAAATGTTGATGGGGCACCTGTGAGACCGAATGGCATTCGTTTCTGCGTGAAGAAACCGCGACCCTCGATGTAGAATGCCAGGTAGGGCCTGCTCTCTTCCGGAATGATGACCGCATAGAACCCGGATGCGAAGTTGAAGCCGTAGACCCACCTGTGTCCGCTCAGGCACCGTTGTTTCGTGCGAACGTCACCCTGCGGCACCAGAAAGACCTGGGTGACGCTGTTTAGGGCGTTGTAGTTTTGGCAAAAGCGCCATGTTTGCGGCTTTGGTGGTTCGGCCGGAGTGGGCGACTCCAGGTTTCGAGGGTCCAAATTGTGTGCCGGAGGCAGGCCGTGGGTGGTGCATTCGTCGTTGACCCTGTGGCGGAGCTCGTTCAGGGGCAGGCCCGGGTTGTCGTGTGTTTTTTGTCCGAGCACAATGGGTGAAGCGCATTTCATGTCTTCCGGGCGTATTGGTTCTATTATGTCGGCCGCGAGGAGCTCGTCGATGGTTTTATTCAGGAATTCACGTTGCGCGGCCGTGAGAGGTCGTTGTCTCGGTACGCGTTTGGGGAATATGATGTCATCCGGTACATGTATGTGGTGTTCGGCGCCTGGTATGACGTTGACCTTGCTAACGGACAGTGCGAAGCAGTCAGCGTACTCCACGATCAGTGCCCGTATCTCTGCGCGCTGGTCGTCTGATAGGTCAGACCCGATGGTGACCTTGGCCAGAATTTCGTTAACCCTTGCCTTTTTGAACGGGTCTGTTTTTCTGGTGAAGATGGAGTGGTTGGCGTCAAGGTCCACTTCCGGCTGGGCGTCCCCAATCTCTCCGTCGTCAGGGCGATCGTCGCTGTCACACACCGTCCAGACGGGTGTGGTGGTTGTAGAGGGATGCTGTGTGTGTGCTTGGGGGTCTGGCATAGTTTGTGGTGATGCTGTACGCTTCGTTGGGTGACGTCGTCGGTGCCGGGCGTGGTGTCCTTTGCGGTGAGAGCTCTGGCGTTCAGCTGGTGTCACAGCGGGGGGCGTTTCACGTGGGGCTTCCCGTATCTGGCTTGGTGCGTTGGTGTCATCCCTGGTTTCCACGGTGTCGCACAGCGCTGTGTCTGACAATTCCATGAGTGGGGCAAATGGGTTTCGGGTGCTGATCATAGTGGGCGATTTCCACTAGCAAAGCATTGGTTGTCGCTGTGTCATGGACCACAACATTTGCGACTGGGATGGTGGGAGGCACAGCCTCCAGGTTCTCGTTTTGTAGTGTCGTCCATCCACCATCGTGTGGAATCCGCAAGGTGTCGTCGCTGTAGTCGTGGACGGCGTTGAATTGCTGGAGCAAAGGTTTGCCCAGGAGTAGGGACCAGGAGCCGCCACTGGGAAACACCTCGAAAGCGGCTGTCTTGTGTGAATTCCCAAGTTTGACGTCGCCTTGCCAACGTCCTCGTGATGGTTCCCTGGCGCCGTTCGCCATGCGCAGGGTTTTGTGTGATGGTTGTAATTTACCCAGCTGGTGTTGCATTTCGTTGTATGTAGTCGAGAAAATAGAGTTCACCGTTGCGCCGTCGTCAACGAGACTGCGGACGCGCTGGTGTGACCCGTTGGGGCCTTGGAGGTCAACTGATTGCAAAAATGGTTTTGCAGTGTGTGGGGTTACCGGTTCATTCTTTCCCACCACGTACAGGTCAACAGTTTCGTGTTTGGATTCGTGACCTGAACATGAGATATCGGTACTGACTAAAGAGTCCTGTGCCATGTCCATATGCGGCTTTATTTTGGGAGAATGTACTGGCACATCCCCGGCCCAACCCATACAGTGGTCGGGGACCGGCATTTCCATCTGTTCATTTGTCTGGGCTGCCTGACTTTTGTCTACATGGATGGACCCCTCCCATTTCCCTGGGCGTCATCGAAGTCGTTTGGGTAGTGATGTCTGCCATATTGCTGTTCGTAGTCGTTGTACCCGCTGTAGTTTTGGTGTCCGTAGGACACGTAGTTTACGCTCTGCATTTGGCATTCTTTCCACGCTTCACGGGCGATGTGAGATGCTATCCGCCGCCAGGTACGTTCGTTCTCGGGGAGTGTGGTGCCACCGCAAACTGGTGTTCCCACGCGGTGGCCTGCTTGGCCACAGTCCCAACACTCCCGTGACCCTAGTGGTGCTGTACCTGGGGTAAGCGGGTATGGGCATAGCTCGTCCGGTTGTGCGTCAGCGTGGGCGCGATGCCATTCGTCGACTTGGGCTCTGTGGGCGGCGCGTCCCTGGTCCATGTCAGGGTGTTGCTGGATGGTCAGGTTCTGCAAGTCGTGATATCGAGTAGCGATGGGTCGACCCCGGGCGCTGGGTTGGAATGGGAATGGTCCAGGCTGTTGAGCGGTATTGGGGTTTCCTGCTCCCCCTCGGTAGGGTCGTGGGGCAGGTCCTCTATTCACGAACAGGTTGCCCCTACCTCCCGCGTTCATGCCAAATGGGTCGCCCGGATTTCCTCGAGTAGGCTGGTACTGATGGGTAGGGGTATATTGTTGGTGGGGGAATGTCGTGGGTTGGAGATGTGTGTGGGCGAGTGTTTCGTGCAGGGCTTTGGTTGGTGAGGCCGGGGTACGCACCAAACGGGCAGTTTCCTCGTCCTTCTCGTATTTTGAGACGGTTTCTCATAGGTGGGTAATGTCGACGTTGCGGACTGTGTCGGCTAGTTCGTCGTATGTAGCGCGGGGCTTGTGTCATATGAGGTCGTGGAGCAGCATTGGGAGCGCGTCGAAGATGTCTTGGAGGAGGAGGCAGTTGGTGTCCTCGGTGTCTTTCACCTTGGCGACTAATCCGTTTGCCCACTTAATGTGGGTCCAGACCTCCTTCGACCCCGCTGTCTCGGTTTTCGTACCGAGGGTGTCGACGGGTAGTGTCCATTCCTTGAGCTCGTGAATACGTTCGGTCTTGGATGGTTTGGGAATCACATTCTTCGGCCATTGCTTTTCGAAGGCCTCTACGAGTTTGTTCCAGTTGGTTTTGGTGTCGTTGGCTAATCCGTCGAGCCACTGATCGGCGGTGCCGCCAAAGTCCAGGTTGTTTCGAAAGCAGTCGATTTTCTTGTTGTCGGTGGTGTACTCCTTATCTTCAATCTTAATGTTGATTTCTCGTAGGAATTGTCCCGATGTTGTTTTTTTGTCGGGGCCTCCGTCCCAGCGTAGGGAACCCGATTCGCCCATTCTAGGTCTGGGTGGATGTGGAAGTGGTATAGTTGGCGAGGTTGGTGGGGTGGTTGGTTCTGGGTTCTCGGAGTCTGTCGAGGGCGTTGTGATTGAGGAGACCGATGATGTGGAAGACGTCGGCGGGGTGCTCGAGTATCTACCGTATTGGTCTCGGACTCGTATAGTTGATCTGCGTGTACGTGGCGCTGGATGTGGGTGGATTATAGGAGCTGTTTTTGTTGGGGAGTGTTGTTGTGGGTTCGTTGTGATTCTGTGTTCTGCGTGTGGTTCTCGGTGCTCGGTTCTCAGTTCTCAGTGCTCGGTTCTCGGTTCTCGGTGCTCAGTGCTCGGTTTTTGGTTCTCGGGTTCTCGGTGTCTAGTGACGAAGTGCTCGGGTTGCGGGTGCTCGGTGTTGTGGGTCGTTGGGCTTTTTGGGAAGTCAGCGTTGGGTGAGAGGTCGCTAAAAATCAATGCTTGGTGTGGGCTGGGTTGGAATCGCTCTCATCACCACGTTGGAGTGGGACAGAGGCTGCTACCCTGAGATCCTCTCGAATCACGTCATCATGTAGGACTGACTCTACCTGAAACACACATCTGTCTACTAAAGGGAATCGAACCGTGGGAACTCCAGTCACGTGACTACCCAGGCACACCTAATCCAACGGCTGCCTGGCGACAAGGAACAGCCTTTCTTGTTTTCACCCTTTGGGACAAAGGGCAACGTCGGTGCCTGGAGACGGTGAGTCTTGTAGTTCCCTTGGAGGAAGAAAGGACCTAACTTTCTCTTAACCCTCAGCGGATCAGCCTCCCACCTCTCAAATGACTGCTTCCCCTGCATTCACCATGGGGTCTTTCTTCTGAGCAGAGACGACGACCTTGGCCTCATCAGCTCATGCTAGTGTTGCCATAGTTCGGTTCCGAACCTAGCCGAACCCAGTTCAAACCCCGAACCGAACCCTAGGTTCAGTCTAAGTTCAGCCAAGTGCTGAACCGGACCGCGGGTTCAGTTCCGGGTTTCGAGGCCTGCCGGATTTCCTGAATGGCTCCAAACTGTGTCCAAACCACGAACGCGGATATTTTTAAGGTATTTATTTCATTTGTTTTTCGTATTACTTTTTCATGGTCAACAGTATCATGTGACCATTACACGTAGGTTTTCTTCACCAACACCGCAACAACGCAAGGCCAATGAACGCGACACATTGTCGCGTTCATGAACACAGGTAAGTCTCATAAAATTTCTTAACTTTACTAATATTATCTGCCACAGGCAACTTGACCACGACGCACACGACCCGGCACAACATGGATCCCAGCGCCAACGCAATGCCAACGGACGCGGGACGGCCACAACACCACCACCACCACCACCACCAGCGGTGGCAACGGCAATGGCATCAACGACGACGGCAACGGCCATCAGCAGCGCCGGCAGCAGCAGAAGCGCCTGCAACAGCAGCAGCAACGCCAGCAACAGCAGCAACGCCGGCAACAGCAGCAACGCCAGCAGCAGCAGCCGTGGCAGCAACACCACCGCAACCATACCACCACCCGAAGAGGACAACAGCAGCAGTGCCGGCAGCAGCAGCAGCAGCTGCTGCTGCACCAAGCCATCCAATGCCAACGGACACGGGACAGCCGCAACACCACCACCACCAGCGGCAGCATGGCAATGACGATGGCGACGGCCAGCAGCAGCAGCAGCAGCAGCAACAGCGGCAGCAGCAACGGCGACAACAGCAGCAGCGGCAGCAGCAACGGCGACAGCAGCAGCAGCAGCAGCAGCCATGGCAGCAACACCACCACAACCATACCACCGCCCCGACAAGGACAACGGTTGGCAGCAGCAGCGCCGGCAATGCCACGCAGGGACCACGGGACAAGACCCCGTCCCTCCACATCCCTTGGGGACACCGGAGGGCTCCCCCGCACCCATCTACCTCGCGAAGTGCAGCGCCATATCTATTGATACATGCCTGCCATTCGCGAGGAGAACGGACGGGGTGAGCCCACCTCGGTCTGGGTTTCAGACCACGTCTGAACCCAGACCGAACGCAAAGAGACGGTTCGACGCCGTCTGGGTCCGGGTTTGGCCATGCGCCAAACCGGACCCGAAGTTCAGTTCACGGTTCCGCCAAAAAGGGTCGGAACCGGACCGAACTGAACTTCGGCAACACTAGCTCATGCCGACCTGTTTCTGCACCTCCTTTGGGTGCGCCGCGAAGGGAGGGCTTGACAGCACAACAAATTCTCCACGAGGAATTTCAGTGGACTGCCGCACATACAAGTCCCACCAGCTGCAAGACTGCGCTGCTGTTGCTCGCGATGCCTCAAGGTGCGCCATAGATGCCCGTGATGTGGACGTTGCTTATTACATGGCTTCGATGACGCTGGTGGACAAAGTTTCTGGGGCATTTACTCAACAAGGCAGACGGCTTTGGTCCAAATCTGACCCAGACCCCCAAGATTTGGCAACGATGTTGCAGAACTTGTCACTTGGCTCGCCAGAACCCTCCGTTGAAACAGTCCACCCAAAGGTTGACACCTGCGCTCCAAAAGTGCCCAGCACCTCCAGCTCACAGCCCTCTCAGCAGAGCAGAGTGGATTCCCACATCCGTCACCTGGCGGGAATCGAGGCAGCTGTGGTGGACTTGGCTCAGAAAGTCTCCCAAGCACTGGCTGAACTGCAACATCACTCTGGGGAGTCCTCACCTCCTCCTTTGAATTCACTGTGTTCAGCCTGCGCTGACCTTCGAAATCGGCTAGATGCTGTCAAAGGCAGGCAAGCCGCGGTGGTAGAAACCAAGAGATCCATCTGCGAGTGACTGGATGAAGTCCAGTGTCAGCTGGACCAGGCAAAACTGGAGTGGAAACGGAAATTAGCCCAACACGGCACTGCGTTGGGCAATGAAATGAAAACCAATCACCACTTCACGCCCTTCGTTCAGCGCGTTGATCCCATCCTTCAAGTTTCCCTCTTTTTAGTGGTCGCTTGTCAGGTGGTGCTGAATGTCGGGCGTTGCGGATGCCATTTCATGCTTTCCATGCTGCAATACATTGTCCAGCTCACGCTGATGAGAACTGCCCCCCACCTATCGCCTCGAGAACAAAAGCTCATGTCGGACTTCCCTGTCGATCCTCGCTCAGCCACCAACCAGTTTCATCTGGATGGCAAGAGCATCATCTATGCTGTCTGCCCCAACCAGAAATGTCACCGCACGTACAAACCCACCTTTGAAGGCGACTCCCCTATTGCCCAATACCCCAACCATTGCATTCACCAGGAGTTTCATGGAGGCCCACGCTGTAAGGAATGCCTGACCAAGCCCCAGGTGATCATGGGTGAGGAGATCCAGGTGCCCATCAAAACCTTTGTCTCCTTCGACTTCAAGGACTGGGTAGCCAGTTTGACAGCTCGACCTGGGTTTGAGGAATGCATGGATTCCACCTGGAAGACAAATGCTGCCAGCAGCACGGATGACATGCAGGACATTTTTGATGGCGCTTTCCTTCGCGAATTCCAAGGCCCTGATAAGCAGCATTTCAGCTTTGGCGGCGATGAAGGCCGCTATGTATTTAGTCTTTGCGTTGACTTCTTCAACCCATACACCAATAAACAGGCAGGAAAGAAGGCTTCCATTGGCCTCATATCCCTGGTTTGCCTCAACCTCCCCCCTGAATTATGCTACAAGCCCAAGAACATGTTTTTGGCGGGGATCATTCCTGGCCCCCAGGAACCACCACTCACGGCCATCAACCACTACCTGACCCCACTCATCGACAACTTCTTAGACTTTTGGGCGCCAGGGGTCAGATTCTCACGCACTCACCGCTATCCCCATGGTTGACTGGTTCACTGTGCATTGGTTGCGGTGATCTGCGACCTTCCTGCGGCAAGAAAAGTTGGGGGGTTTGCTGCCCACTCTCACAATCACTTCTGTTCAATCTGCCATTGTACCCGGTCATCACATGGTTATGGAAATACAGATTATAATTCTTGGATCCGACGCTCCAATGCCGACTGCCGGGCTTGTGCTTACCAGTACGATGACACATGCAGCGAGGGGGCGAGACAAGCGCTCTTTGACACTTCTGGGGTCCGTTGGTCAGAATTACTCCAACTACCTTACTTTGACATGGCCTGCTGCGTGGTGGTCAATGGCATGCATAACCTCTTCTTGGGCTTGATCAAAGAGCATTTCAATGGGATTCTTGGTATTCGTCTGAAAAAGGCAGAGGAATTGCCAGTGGTGCCCATCGAACTTTCTTCTGCTTGGAAGGAATTCTCCCCCAAGGAGTAGACTAGCGTCAAAAAGCTACAGAAATACCTCCAAGGCCCTATGGCAGCTGAACTGGCCAAGAACCGCTTGCAGATCGTCAACAAGTTTAAGAGGTGCCATGCACGTGCCCTCAAATTCATCTGTGCTGAGTTAAAGTGTCCAATGGCGGCTCGTTTGGACTCATGTCGAAGGGCTTCAAAAAGTGACCGGGTTGACGCCATCCTTGCCTGGGTAAGTGGTCTTTCTGATCACCTGAACCACATGCCCACCCACCTTCACACACCTTACAGTGTATCTTGTCCATGAAACATGAATCAGCCGAGATGGACAATTCCCACTCTGAGTGGGCCAGCCAATCTTGGCCGACCAATATCTTTCTCCTGGGCAGATGGCTTGGCCGAGGGGTCTATGTTCTGAGGTACATGAGTTGGCCGAAGCAGAGGGATATATTGGCCAACCGGTCCAGGTATTTTGGTTGGCCATGGAACATGGATTGGCCCACCGGTCTGGGTATTTTGGCTGGCCATGGAACATGGGTTGGCCGACGGCCCTGGGTATTTTGGCTGGCCATGGAACATGGGTTGGCCGATGGCCCTGGGTATTTTGGCTGGCCATGGAATATGGATTGGCTGACCGGTCTGGGTATTTTGGCTGGCCATGGAACATGGATTGGCTGACCGGTCTGGGGTTTTTGGCTGGCCATGGAACATGGGTTGGCCGACGGCCCTGGGTATTTTGGCTGGCCATGAAAGATGGGTTGGCCAACAGCCCTGGGTATTTTGGCTGGTCATGGAACATGGATTGGCCGACCGGTCTGGTTATGTCGGCTGAATACTATATATTGGCTTGCTGGCCATTATCGGCAGATGGTTATGGTCCAGTTGGTTAGGAATATCTTAGTTTGAACTAAATCTTCTCTAATGATATATATTACTCCATCTTGTTGGCAAAGGCAATTTCTGCTTGTGCTATCATATTCCTCCACATTACCATCTGTTTTTCAGCATAACAGATGTGCCCCCTCAGTCCAGGACCAACTTTGTCACGACGTGCTTCCCATTGCACTTCCTGGTGTTGCAACCAACGAATCGTGTTACCCATTTCTGACTTGACACTTTGCAATTCTTCAGACCACCGATCATATCTGGCCTTTCCATGGAGCCAGTTTACACGATACACTGTATAGCAGTAAGATCTTCCATGAATTGCTGTAGGAGAACCATTATTTACCTTCCTGCATCCAATCGTTGTCCCCAGTATTATTCCTATCTTTCATCCGCCAGATCCAGGGAAGCTTGTGACTCCTCTGGCCCACTCTATTCTCCTCAAGCATATCACCACTCATCTTGATATCCTCCTGCCTCAGCACTTTGAAACGATCCAAAATGTCTGCACTCCCCCCTAGACTGACCAATGCTCGACGAGCCTGCCTGTAGCTGGTGGCATATTTGGAAACTTTTTGCTGGATGGCATGTATGTCATCCCATGCTCGAGTCTTCTTCTTCTGACTGTTTGCTCCATGGACAGAGGTTCGAAAAATTACCATTTTCTCACCCAGTGTCATCCTCAAGTTTTCCAAACAGTCGTTTGCTTGCCCCACCCTGAGTTCCACCTCCTGAGCAGCCAAATTTTCCAAACCCAGCTGAGCACATTCCTCGATTCCCAAGGTAGATGGCATTGTAAGTTGACAGTTTTCAGGCCATTCTGTGACGTTATCATCTTCTTCTTCATCTACCTTGCCCTCCTCATCCAAATCCATGATCCAATCATCAGCATCTGATTCACAATTCACCAAATTACAGTCATCCACTTGTTCACCCAGTATTCCGTGCATTTTTCTGTGGAACGAATCGATTCGAGACTGAAGCCTATTTCGACGATCCTCCAGATTTGCCTTGTCTGTGAAACTGCCCGTTTTTTGAACAGCACTCGAAGTTGTCTTCAGAGTATTCCTGTAGGGTAAACAAATGTCAAAGAGACGATTGATGAGAATGAGGATACATCCTACTGTGCTTGTTCTATGTTTATTCCTTCATTTAAAATGGTCACCTGACCAGCCATTACATCTTTGGGGTTCCCTGTGGTCAGTCTCAACCTGATCTCGGCCTGTGATGGTGCTGGTGAAACATCATTACCGTGTCCAAATTACCCACACTTTATAAGACAAACCTTTCTCCATTCTGACGTCGAATAGTCACCATGGAAATCCATTGCCCTTGTTTCTTCTTCCTTCCACTGCAACAGCACTTGCTCATCAACAGTTTCGGAAAGCTCCTCAAAGGCTGCCTTCATTTCCTGCATTCCATCTACTGCTTTATCATACCTTTTCAACAAAGACCGAACTGTGGGACGGCTATGGTGATGATTTGTATTGATGACATGCCTGTGAATCACGTACCCATTCCTACCAACTTCTTCCTATTCGAATCCCTCATAAGGTCATCCAGGATCTCACGTTGTTGGGATTTTGACATGAAACGAATAAAACTGGAAATCTTGTTGATGATAGCCCACAGTGTCTCCAAAATTTCACCATCCTGCTGACCAGCACCACAAACGAAGTTGAGACTGAATAGGGCAAAACACTTGGCAACATGTGCACCAAGATGAAACTTGCCCACAGCCCCAATGATCTCGAGTGCCTCGGGGAGAGTGAGGTGGTCAGAATCAGAAACCCTTTTAGCAAAATTGATGAGCCAACTGCAGATGATATCATATTCCACCAGTGCTTCCTTGATACCACTGTGGCACAGCCTATTGAGAGCATTGCATATTGAATAATCAACGTTCATGTGTCTGGTGCAGGCTGTTTAATAAATTTGTGACGATTCATAGCTCAAAACACATGACTGACCGTTCACCCTTCTGGAAGTCGATGACACTGTGTGGTACAAAGCAACCATGCTTTGCACAAGCACATGCACCGATTCCAGTAGCATATAAGTTATGCCGATTGGCATTGGCTTGGTTGACAGCCTTATGGTTCGAGCACTGTGATCTCTGATAATGGATCATTGATTTAGCATTCACGAAATTCACAATTTGATAAATACCTCTTTGGACTGCAGGGAAGCTGCCAGATGAGCACGATAAGGTGCATCCTCAACCATATAGCCTTGTCCATCAATAAGCCCAACGTCGTCATCAGGCTTCCGCATGTTAATCTGCTCAGCTTTGAAATTCCCGTCGACGATGATGCTGGGCCTGTAAAGCCACCTGTTTCTGTGTTTGGTGAGGTACTACATGAAAACTGATCAGAATGACCCACTGATGAGGTCTATCCATCCAGTTCTGCAGAAGATTTATCCCCGGCTGGGGACATGCAGGGCAAAACAATGCCAGATTGCCATTACCAGGCTCCCTCTCAGTATCATGCCCAAAGCCAAATCGTTTCTTGAGGTTCAAGTACCGCCACTGTCTTGAGACCCTCATTAGTTCACAATAACGATCCTGAACAACATAACTCAGTACTTTGTCCTGTATGGACTGTGTAACCAAAGAAGAAGTATATCATGAACCGGCAATGTATCTGGAAATGCGTTTGAAGACAGTCTCCTTAACTTGTTATAAAAGTTGTTTGCAGACATTTTGCACTCCATCAAATCAATGTAGAAATGGTCCAGGAGCTGGAAAGTGAAGGCTGATGACGGCCATTTTGCCGTTGCAGGATACAAATGCATTTGAAGTAGTTGAATGTCTTGAGTAGGGGCATCTGGGCAGGAGCACCATCGCATTCGACGTCGGTAAATTCCATTCGTATGAGTGACAGTGAGGATATCCTCCTCAGCATGAACACCCAATTCCGATTCCAAATTGTCCTCCTCATCCAGGCCAGACATTAAAATATCCCTCACAGATGTATCTTCGACAGATGGCTCCTGTCCATCATGTCTGTAAGACGGACAATTGCCTCCACCATGGCCAAGACACATGACCAGGCCAATCGTATTAAGGTCATATTTCAAGAAACATTTGCCATTCCAGATCTCAATTCTGTGGAACGGATCATGCTTGTGTGTCTGCAAACAACAACGCTGGCAGAACGAAGGACAATCATAGCAATCAGGGCAACAAATAGACATATCAGCCATGAGACATGTCTGGCACGTAACATCGGAAGGGGGGGCCTCAGATGATAAGAGTTCGGAAAGGTATTGCTTGTGAATTGCTTTCCAGGCTTCCATTTCATCATTCTGTGTCTAATTGACATGCAATCAAAATCAAGTCGAACAGATAATAGTTGTGTCAACCTTTCCACTCTTATTTTGGTGTCTCCTTGTCAGAGGCTCCTCCTCTTCCACAAACGACGTTGAGGGCATGGGAGGATCTTCACTCCTTTCTGATTGTTTTACAGGACTTGGCTGATGAATGACTGGATGAGCCTTGACTGTCTTTCCACCTCGTTTCTTTGCCACCACCATAAATTCAACCTCTCTGGCAAATTCCTTTTTTTTTCCTGACCGGGAAGTGACTTTCGATTTCGGTATGGATGAACAATAGTTGGATGAGTGTGGGAAAAGTGAGCAAATGACACGCATTATAAAGACCAATGCACGAGGCAAAACACATGGCGAATAATAAATATGACATAAATTACGTGCCTTGACATACAAATACATTTCAGTACAGGACAAGGTTACAAATCTGATGAACTGTCAGAATCTGATACCATCATTGGGGCCTCAAACCAACCTCGGACCAATTTAACATCACTGGATGAACCCTCCTTTCCTTCCACTACAACCCTGTCCAGCACATCCCCCTGAAGGCAATTGCGAACAGCTTGCCTGTGCAAGGCCCCCTGGAGTTCCCAACAGAGCATGGGTATTTGCCAGTCTTGCCATGGATCTTTGGCAGCTTTGATGGTACTCTTTTTTTTTTTTTTTTTTTTTTTTTTTTTTTCTTCCCAGTTTATTCTCCTTTACAGTACATTGTATGTAGAGATTCCTGTTATGTATGTTACTTGTCATGTCAAGTGGGTGCATGAAGTCTTGAGGCAACATGTGGGAAGCAGCAGTGCCGTTCCCGGTAGGAGTGTATCTCCTGTAATAACTGAAACCCGGGTATGGGTAGATTATAAAATATAGAATGGGAAGGTCAGGGCCGTGGGGCCGGGGGTATGTGGAACAGGGTGTACGGCGCACGGTATGTAGTGCGTGGGATGTGAGTGTGGTGGGATGACGGGGGGCGGTGGGGTTAGCTGCTACATTCGTGTGTGATGTCGGGAATGTGTCCAAACGCTTGCCGGAGTCGCTGTGTGTCGTTGATGTAACGGAAGAGCGGTGGAAGGTGCTTTGGGGTGCATAGCAGTTTCTTCACATATCCTGCATCACGCCCTACCGTTCGGCGTAGTTTTCGGCGTGCATGGTCGTGTGCTGGGCAAAACAGGAGAAAGTGGGTGACAGTCTCGTGGTGATGACGACAGCAAGGACAAGTGGGGGTGTCAGCACGGTTGATCTTATGCAAATGATGATTGAGTCCCACGTGGCCTGTTCTTAGCTGCGTGAGGATTGCGACGTGTTTCTTGGGCAGAGATCGGGTCATCTTCCGATACGTGGCCGGTGAGAAGCTCAGGTCGATTTCCAGGAGCCATCTGCATCTCGGGGACTGGGCCCATTCCCTGTCTGCCCGTTTCTTTAGCCTGTCTAGGAACGACCTCGCCGCCGCCGTCTTGCTGTGTGGTAGAGCGTGCCGTAGCGGGGCGGGAAGTCCTGTGGCTGCCGTTACGTTCCCTTGTGCTGCTCTCTTCGCATGACCATCTGCTGCCTCATTGCCTCCGATGCCCTCGTGTCCCGGTGCCCATTTTATTGTCAGATTCATCCTCTTATGTTGCCTCCTAACCATGTCTAGCCTCTTGTGGAACAGGTCGAATATGTAGTGTGAGGGGCCCGCTTTGAGAGATTTGATCGCCCGTATCGCTGCCTGTCCATCCACGAACATTGAAACACCCCGAACCCCCTTTTCTCCTCTCAGCAACTCCAGTCCCAGTATCATGCCTATCCCTTCTCCTTCGTGTACCGTGTGATGCTCCTGTTTACCTAGTTTGTACCTTCTGACTCTCTTTCTCCTCCGCCCTGCTCGCATGAGTACCGCCGCTGCGCCTATCATACCATCCAACCCTGATCCATCAGTATATATTTTGATATCGTTGTTATCTTGTTCGTGAGCTTCCTTGGCCTCTTCTCGTGACGGCCGTATCTGCGTCGTGACCTCTGGTTCCCATTTCGTGTCGTATCTGCATGTGGTGATCTTTTCCATGTGTTCCGTTTTGACATTGTAGTCCCATATGAGGTCATGTATGGGGGTGGGGTGTCTTTTTACCCGGCGTACCCGTGCGTTCTTGACGGCTTTGCTTAGTGGGTGTGCTGGCGGGAGCGTTGCAAGGCGTAGGGCTGCCCGTTGTCGAGTCCTATCTACTAAAAAGTGAAATGGTAAAAGGTCTGCGTGGACATCTAGGATGTCGGTGGCCGTGGTTGACAATGCGCCGGTGATCATTATGGCTGCCTTGCGTTGTATGCCTGTTAGTTTTCGTACCATCGCTGTGCCTCCTCTGCCTCTCCTAGTCCCTCTTCCGTCTTTCTTCGAAGTTGAGCCCATGAAGACCTCCGCAGCGTAGAGCATTCTTGGTACCGCGATCGATAGGTAAAGCCTTCTCATGATCCTCGCCGGTATCCCCCCTGATGTCTTAGATAGCCTCCTGAACTCCAAAAGCCAGTCCTGGCCCTTTTTGAGTGCTGCCGCTCCCTGTTCCTTCCATCGAAGTTCGCGGTCAATGTGTACGCCAAGAAACTTGATTGATGTCTTGGGGGGTATGGGTCTTCCGGCAATGTTAATCGGTAGCCCTGTTATTATGATTCTTTTCCGTGGGTTGTCTGGGTCCACCTGTCGTCGTCGCGTCAGATCGATAAGCTGGAATTTGTCGACACCAAATTCGCAGTTATGTTCCCTCGCCCACTCTAGAATGCCGCCCGGCCTCTCCATAATGGACTCCAGCTTCGCATGTGCTTCCCCAAAATTCCGGCCCACCGCGAGTACGTTTGAGTCGTCAAGGTATAGGATGCCATGTTCCCCATTGCGTGGGATGGGGATGTCGAGCTGGTCTGAGTTGTAGAATAGGTAGCACGTCGGCGAGACGGGGCTGCCCTGGTCGAGTCCGTTGTCTACATCAAAGGGTTCTGAGGTGAATTCATCGAAGGTCAGTGTGGTACGACGGGCTGTGAGCGTTCTCTCTAGCCACCCAGTGATCTCCTCTGGTACACCGCGTTTTCGCATATTATGCACCATACGGTCAATGGCTGTACTCGGAAAGGCCCCTTTGACATCAAGGGAGAGTAACGATACCACATTACCTTTCCGCCATTCATCCTTGATTATCTTGCTCATAAATAGAATCGCGTCCGTTGTGCTACGGCCAGCTCTCCCTCCAAAGTGATTGTCTGGCAAGACTCGGGCTCTCTCGCTCATGACCGTGATGTCTTCGTTGACGCATGAGTTCATCAGCCTCGCGTACCCATCCGATAGTACTATGGGCTGCCATGCTCCAGGGATGGAGTAGTCTGGCTTGCCCGGCTTCTTCAGTACGATTGTCTCCGTGACTGCCCAATGTCTTGGGTACGTCTCCAACCCAAAGGTCGCTCTGAAAATGGGGCCGAGAAAGGGGACCAGCATATCGCCGGCGTTCTTGAATACTGCATTTGGTGGGGTGTTGCGTTTGGTGCCCTTGTATGGCTGCATACGTTGGATGGCTCTGTGGATTTGCGCGTTGGTGATGGGTCGGAAGTTCCATGCTGGCGGTGGATACTCGGGGTCTTCGGGGACTGATGAGGTGGCAGGTTTGCTGGGGAAGAAGTTGCTGTGAAAAGCTTTGCTCTTATCTGCGTTAGTCGTCAGTTCGCGTTTCTCATTTGTTGTGGTGTCTGTAATATATAGTGTGGGCACCTTCGCCCTCCCTCCGTCCGATGCAGGACCTGTCACCAATCGGCTCGCTGTCCATTGACTAGATGTGTCGATACTCTCTAGCCATTCCGACCAATGTGTTGCCTTAACCGTCTGTATATGAGCTGCATACCTGTGTTTGGCTGTTTTGTACGCCTCGTGGATTGGGTGTCCCTCCACGTGTCGGTACCGGTATGATTTGTTGCCGAGGTTGCGGACTGTTTTCCGTTCTGCTCTCAGGTCTTGATTCCACCATCGTTTGCTGTAGGGGGATAGTTTAGTCACAGGGACACATTTCGTTACCACGTTCCAGACCGCTCCCTCCAATTCTCCTAGCGCCCGGTGGAAGGAGTCGTGCGACGTGAGTTCTGCTGGGGCTGGGAGGGTGTCCAGGTTCTCCTTGAGCGAGTTTCTGAACTCCGTCCAGTCCGCCGCGCGAAAGTTCAGGCGTTGTATTTGAGGTCTAGACGGGGCGGTTAGATCTGGCATCGTAGTTATCGGGAAGTGGTCGGTCTTGGCTGGCCTATCGCCTGGTCTCGTGTCACATAGCACTACGTGGTCCATTATGGAACTAGAGCAGAAAACGTTGTCAATTCGGGTCATGTTGCCCGTCGACATGGACTGCAGCGTTGGTGTGCCCTCTGGTAATGCCATTCTCATGTCGTATCGGGCTAAGAGGTCTAACAAAGGTCCTGCTGCTTCGAGGTTAGCATTGGTGAAGAGGTGGTTGTTACGCTCTTCATCCCAGAGTGGGTGGTGGCGGTTGAAGTCTCCTGCCAGGACGTAGTGGACTGGGGTCTGGGCTGGAGCTCGAGCTGCTACGCTACCAAGGTAACGTCGCAGTGTGGATATGTTGTTGTTGTTGTTACAGTCGTTGTATACATTGATGATTCTGATGATCCCAAAGTTCCCTTTTATCTCTGCCGCTGTGATGTCAGGTGAGTCAATTAGTATTGGAGACCAGGAGTCAGATCGGAGCCGTCTGTTGACCAGTATTATTGATCGGGTGGGATGTGTTGTGTGTCTGTCATGGTGTCGTGGGGGGTATATCACTGTGTAATAAGCGTTGGCTCTCGAGAGCCCCTTGAAATCGACGTATGGTTCCTGTATGAGAATAAAGTCATAATTGGTTTTGATTGAGTCTAGCATGTCGTGTTGGGCTACGAGCGATTTGTTGACGTTCTGTTGCCATAAAGTTAGTGGTTTCGATGAGTCGGGAGTGGGAGCGGAGGTCATATATAGAGCTCCTCCGTCGAGGGTGAGTGGATAGGATGATGTTGTTGGTGTTGGTGATGATGTTGTTGGGGTGGGTGTGGGGTCATTGTTCGCGGCGCAGCGGTTGTTGTGTCTGTGTGGGTAGATTTCCGTGTCATGATGTGGGTTGGGCCTTCAAGCGGTTCATCAGCCCACCATCCTCCGGAGGTAGGCGGCGCTGGTCTATCTGTCCAGTAAGTGTGTAACGTCTGTTGGGCAGTTTGCGTGCTTATCCTCTGGTTTCGTCGATCTGTAGCTGGTGCTAGTGCTGTCCGCCGTTGTTCGGCTCCTGGGTGGCTTCTGTCATGAGGTCTCTGGTTGTCTCTCCCTCCTCTATTTTGTTCACATCGTTCGTCCGGATGTGGGTACGGGGCGTTGTCTGTGGGTGCGTCCCTTCTCCACGTCATGTCAAACGTGTTCCGCATGGGATCCGTGTCCGTTCTGCCCCATGTGCTAGGGTTGTTGGTGGGGAAGAGTCTATACTTGGCGTCAGGGTCTCGATCGCGTGCTTGATGGAGACGCTCCCTGAAGACTCGACATTGTCGGTCAGCAGCGCCATGTCCGCCCTCTTGGCAATTGGCACATCTCAGTTCCCCGGTGCCGCATAGCTGATCTGCTGTGCGGTGGAGCCCCGCACAGCGTGCGCATACGTCGTGGATGGATTTGCAGTCCCTCGCGATGTGGCCAGATTTCTGGCATTTCATGCATCTCCGCGGGTCCATCAATGCTTTCTTTGTCCTGCATTGCTTTCCCTCTATGAAAATACCGTATTCTAGCGCGTGGTTCGTGGCTTCTCTCATGCTGAAGCCCACTGACAAGAACGCGAATCTCTGTCCCGCTCGACGAAGGTGGGGTGGCTTGATCCATCGTGCCTCGTATATCGCCATCCTGGGAAGGGAGCTGGCTTGCTCGACCTTCTCGATCGCTGTTTGTTCATTCGGGTCAAAGGAGGTAGGGACGTGTTCGGCCACTACTTGGTATGTCCTCGAGCTCCCTGTTGATGTCCCTCCAAATTGCGCCATAAATGCGTGCATTACTTCCTTGGACTTTAAGTAGTTCGCCGCCTGCGTGGAGTTGAGTGTGTATATTATCGTTCCGGATTGTGTTCTGCGCGCTCCCACAAAGGCCATGCCATTGGGTTTGTCTGCTGCCTGCATACCCATCAAGTCAAGGGCCAGGGTCGCCTTCTCCACCAACTCTTTCTCGGATAGGTTCGCTAGCGGGTCGTCTTGCGTGTCGGGTAGTCTACGTACTACAATCTGCTTGTCCAGTGCGTTTCCTTTCGCTATCGGCACTGCGTGTTCCGGTGGGATCTGCGTGGTGGTCCGTACGATCGATGCGAAGGTGGGTGTGCTGTCAGTGTCAGGTTGTTCCCGATTGGTGACCGCCTCTGCCATCTTGGTGGCCGCCTCTACCGTCTCTAATGCACTTTTCGTGCGGGTTGTAAGTTCGTCTAAGTTGGCTCGGAGATCGTTTAGTGTGTTCGTCATTTGATTCGTCACCCCCCGCAGCGACTCCTCCTGCTTGCCACTGGCTTCTGTTGCTGCTGTGATCGTTTCGGCTGCCGTGGTCAGTTTGGGGTGTACTATCTCGTCCATTTTCCTGTCTATTTTCGCCACTGCCTCGTTCGCCATCGTGTCCAATCCCATCTCCTCTAGAATGAATGCCGAGGCCCTCAGGATGTTCACCGCGGGTCTGGGCAGCTTGGCTATGCCCCCTGCCGCTTGTAGTAGGACATACGCTAGTCTCTGGGTAGTCATCTTTTCTCCTTGCGTGATGTATCCGTCCCGTACCAGAGCCGTTCTGGCATCTTTCACATTGAGCACGTCAGTCAAGACGCCCGTGGCATCAGCTAACTCATCTCTGGTTGGTCTAGTCGCGTGGTTTTTGTCTAAGTTACCTCCCGGAGTTCGGTTTTTCGAGGTCATAGGATTATAATGTATCTTAGGATCCTATCAGGTAGAAGTTAAGCTATTGTAGTGTTCGTTCTATAGTGCAAGAGAGGTGTGGGGCCGCCGCTCAGGTTTCCTTTGTTGGGGTCCTGGTCGGGGTGCCACGTGGTGTGTTGCCAAGAGAGTCCCGATGGTACTCTTGTCACCCAGCATGATGTCCATCATTTCCATTGGGTTTTCTAAGAAGATTCGAAGGAAATGCAGCATGTAGATGCGACAATTGTCAAAATTCGGCTGTCCAGGTACCTGAAAACAAATCTTCAATTCAGTCACAACACTGACGTTAGACATTGTTCACCGTGGGGGTGACTCTCTTGATATGTGCCAGCTTTTTCACCTGTCTGGTGTTCATCGCAATGCCAGCCAGCCATGCATGCACCAGGGATATATCTTTATGATGGTTCACTGGGGGCAGTGAATCGAGAACAAATGTTACGCTAATCAAAGATGAGTAAGTTCAAGGCAAAGCTAAAATGGATAATTACGTGTGCAGTCCATCAGCAGGATTTTGTGACAAACATGCACCAGGATTTGTCATGATAATCAAATACCAGTGGTCACTGATGGTGAGGTGAGATGTTGCCTTCACGAAAGCTGTCTGCACTCACCCAGTGGGAACAGGAAAGACCAAGTATCAGAGCAAAAATATGTCAATTGCCTTTGTCCACCTCTTTCAACTCTTCACACCATTCTTCCTGTGTCCAGATTCAGAGGAAATTAAGTTATATGAACCACCAAGCAATGTGTACCTCAATTTCTCCATGAAAAAAGTAATGAATATGTGTATGTTTTCCGGCAAATCTGGTTGATGGATTGCTGCTTTCTGCAGAGCGTAGCTGAAACAGGGAATAAGCTACTGCACTGGAGGGTTGAAATATACTTACTGGGTACCGAAATTAATCAGTTCGTCATCTAGCCAATCCTTTTCCAAACGTTGATATGAAATTCACGGAACCGCACCCCGCTCTGAGTATTTTGCAACGGTACATGTGTTTTCAACCCTAGAACACCTGAGTGAGCGATGGGCCTGGCAATGGCTATGTTATGTACATGACCACATCTGGCCTTTCATTTAACTGCAAAAATCGGCCGTTGGTGTCGACATCGTTTCTGTTGAAGTAGAGATTAGTTGTGGTATTATGAATTTGTCATACTGACTGTAAATATTCGATGCTACTTTCCCCCAGTGTGCTGGTGAGCAAACTGAGCAAATCTGCATACATATCTGTCATCCAGGATGTGTGCTCGTTGTCGAAATAAATGCCAATTTGATGTTTTGACACAATTTCTGAGTATCAATTGGAGTCACATCCAACCTCATGGAAATGGTGGAGTACCATTGTTCTTTCAGCCTAAAAACATGCAGGTGGATTTGTCCATATGTCGAGACACGAGCACATGCAATATCAAGCCGTGTATCTGCTCTTCATTCGGTTTTGTGGCCTACAAAATTATGTGAATATCAAGGGTGGGCTCTTGACGACTAACAATCACCTGGCAACTGACAACATCACATTCAACCAAAAGTTGCATGGTTGCAGAGCTGTCATCCGTCAGAATGCAACACACACTGGTATACCACAGTAAGTGATGATTAGGATGCTGCATGCGATGATTTACCATGAACCTTTGCATTTAAATTCAACGGATGTGTCACCTTCCAATGATTTGTGGTAGGTGTGTCCACCAGAGACTGTGAAAAGGACAGGGAGATGAAGAGATGGCATATTAGATTTTTGTTTGGAGATGCACGTGATGGTTGAAAAAAGAGACACTTTTTCATCATGTGATGCGGAGTCTGGTCCACATGTGACGCCTAAACTGGACATCACATGTGATGTCACATGCATGATGTCACGTGTAAACGTCCACCTGACCTTCCCACACTACAAGCCTTATAATAGTGGTTGAACACGTGTCTCAACCACTATTATAAGGCTCTGAAGTCTTAAAACCGCCAATCCAGCCATAAATCAGTCTCCACCCTAGCTTCAGTATATAAGTCTTATTAGTAGTTATTAGTAGCATATACTAGTAATGTAGTAGTGTCCTAAATACGGCAATAACCCGTTCAGGAACATCAGTTCTGGTCAGGAACAAGGGCGCTGATGGGCTCGGACTTTCCCATCACCATTGCCATGGCCCCGCCCATCACTCACTGGCACGCGCGCTCGTCGTCGTCGACATTGAGCACGACTATTTCACTCTCCTGCCGTCTTTTCTTGCGGGATTTTTTACACATCATAGATATATTGTTCTACATGCTGTATATACTAATATACATGGAAATACCCAAAATAAAAGAGATATAAAAGAAATAATAAAAAATGATACATGGGGCGCCGCCAACGAACCGGTGGGTACTCACCTTCGTGAAGGCGCTGGATGTGGTCTAAACTTGGTGGTGAAGGGTGATGTATGGTGGGTGATGGGAGGGAGGGACGCTGGGGGCCGGGGAAGGGTGCATGGAGTGGGGGGTGGCAATGGGTGGCGAGGAAAGGGCTGGGAAGCGAGGCGGATGGGGGAAATGGAGAGGGAATGGATGGGGGAGGGCTCCTGGCCCCAAACGAGCGGCGGGAAGGGGTAAGTACGTGGGGAAAAAGCAGGAGGGGGGTGGGTACTCACCTATGCCCTTGGGGCCCCCCACGGCCCTCCCCACGATCCACCATGGATAAATCCAATGGAGACGTCATCTACGACGTCCCCATGGTCCCTGCTGTCATTGTCGCGGTCCAGATTGTCGCGGTCCAGATTGATCGCGCCATTGAGTTGCGCGAGGGTGGTGGCACTGATGGTTGTGGTGGTAATATCTTGACAACGCCACCGCCGTTGATGACGCCTTCATCGTGGGCGACTCTCCACATCGCCCTCGTCGTCTTCGTCGCTGTGCGCCAAGCCTGCCGCCGCTAGTTTCGACGTTCGAGACCATTGGTTGAAAAGGTTGGGCGTGCTCCTGAGCGGCTTTGAGGACATCCGGGGTGGTGGTCTCGGTGCGAATCATCGCTGTTGTTGTCCTCCTCCTCGTTTCCGTCATTGTTGAGGTGGTGGGTAGTGGGAGCGTGGTGGGAGGCGAGTTGGGAGACGAGTTGGTGGTAGCAAAAGGCAAGTGTGTGATCACATGGCTTTCAACCTTCCACCACCATCACCACCCCCATTCGCCACACTCCTGCTCCCCACCACCTCAAAAAGTATGGGAACGAGGACTACGATGACAACGGCGATGATTCACACCGAGACCACCACCCTGGACATCCTCAAAGCCACTCAGGAGTGTGCCTGACCTTTTCAACCAACGGTCTCGAACGTCGAAACTAGCGGTGGCAGGCTTGGTGCACAGCGACGGAGACGACGAGGGCGATGTGGAGAGTCGCCACCGGCGATGGTGTGGTCAATGGCGGCAGCGGCGTTGAGATATCGCCACCGGCAATGGTGTGGTCAATGGTGGCAGCGGCATTGAGATATCGCCACCGCAACCAGTGGTGCAGCCATCCTCGCGCGACTTGACGGTGGCGGTGATCTGGATCACGAAACCCACTACGGGGACCATGGGGACGTCGTAGATGACATCCCCATTGTTTTTATCGATGATGGAATGCAAAGGGGCCATCCCCCTCCTGCTTTTCCCCCATGTACTTACTGCTTCCTGCTACTCGTTTGGGGCCGGGAGCCCTCCCCCATCCATCCCCTCTCCGCTTCCCCCATCCGCCTCGCTTCCCGGACCTTTCCTCACCACCCATCGCCACCCCCCTCTCCATGCACCCTTCCCCGGCCCCCAGCGTCCCTCCATCCCATCACCCACCCTCCACCACCCTTCGCTATCAATTCCAGACCCAGTCCGGCGCCTCCGCGAAGGTGAGTACCCACCTGTTCATCGGCAGCGCCCCATGTATGATTATTTTTTATTTCTTTTATTTCTCTTTTATTACGTTTATTTTCATGTATATTAGTCTATACACAGTATTTATAAGTATATGTCTATGATATGTAAAAAATTCCGCAAGAAAAGACGGCGGGATAGTGAAATAGCTGTGCTCAACGTCGACGACGATGAGCGTGTATGCCTGAGAGTGATGGGCAGGGCCATGGCAATGGTGACGGGAAAGCCCAAGCCTATCAGCACCCTTGTTCCTGACCGGACCTGACGTTCCCGAACGGGTTATTACTGTATTTAGGACACTACTACATTACTAGTATATGCTACTAATAACTACTAATAAGACTTATATACTGAGGCTAGGGTGGAGACTGATTTATGGCCGGATCGGCGGTTTTAAGACTTCAGAGCCTTATAATAGTGGTTGAGACACGTGTTCAACCACTATTATAAGGCTTGTAGTGTGGGAAGGTCAGGTGCAGCCAGACATGATGTCACATGCGTGATGTCACGGCGTTTCTATGACCGTTGTACACGCTCAACAACGTGGGGAAAATGACTGAGCGTTGCATATTGCACACCGTCTCTGAGATTACTTATTCCATTGGTAGACATTGTCCTATCTTTGCGATTAGAAATCAAACGCCACCCTGAGCATTTGTTTTTATTTCGTCAGAATTCACCTTATTTTGTCACATCCTGAGTCGCAACATCAACGTTCCACAAGGTAATTTCTCTTGAGGCTAATACACTACGATATTTCTGCATTTCAATGTTCACTTGTACTGCAGCAAATGACAGCTCCCTTCTATCCTTGGTAAGGCACTGTACCAGGAAATTTTCCAAAGCCGTATTTATGATGGTTCTTGTTGATATGCTGCCTGGTGAAACTGCTCATGTTCACGGCATTGAATGCTTCCCACCATCTGTGTAGAACATTATACTGAACCCACTTTTGATTGTGTAGGGATGTGCCTGAAATCTATTTGCATATTTTCATGCGGCCACCACCGAACAAGAACATTATTCTGTCCGATGGCCAGGCATGATGCAATCGGAAGACGCAGGCCCTGCACAAACGCCATTCCTGAAAGAAGGTTGGCCACCCATGTTTGGTGTGGATGAAGATGTTCGTATGTGTATGGGATATTTCATTCACCTAGCCACTAGTTTTGCTACAGGTCTGCTACATCCTTTGATCTTCAGTCCAATTTCTGAATGTTCTTGTTCAGCACACCATGTACAAATGCGGTTGAATTCAAGGCACTGATGTACATTATTTGGAAGCGACACTGTAATTAAATGTCTTGGTAACAAAGTGCCATTCACAATGTTCCTAGCCAGATTATGAATTATATTGACAATTTTCACATTGTTCTAATTACATTTCTCAACAACAGTGCTATTTACAACATTCCCAGCCTGTATATAAATTTGGACAGTGATGAGTCACCATCCAAACTTGGCCACATCGTGTGAGTGAATTCACTTCATGTGATGAATCACAACCGCATTTGTCACATGAACAAATACAACCAATCACAAGCGCTCGTTGAATTATTTTTTCCCTTGTTCGTTGTTTTCTGCCTCATCATTGTTCATCCCACACTGCAAGATTGTTGTACCAGGCAACAATCTGCATTCTGGGATGCTATGCATTTGGCATTATGTCTCATTCTCCTACCCAAATGGTGAGTGGTTTGCTATGTCTCCACTGACTTCCATCGATTTAGAATATTGGTAAGTAACTGATTGTTTGTCACTGCGTTTGATCTTCTACAGCTTTCTGACACGTTTTCCACCTGGATTAATTGTGGCATCAGTGCGTGCCCACCCAGTGGTGGCTGGTCCTCAGAAATGGGCACTTGCTGCTGCCGGTCAATGGAATGAAAGGGTGGGTGAATCCCCCTGATTTCCTTGCCAGGCAACCTCCTTGCAGTGGGCCTGGCGGTGTACCCAGTTACAACCACGGGGTGTGTCTTCGCAGTTTAATATTGCCTGCGTTGACACATTGACTCCCAGGCGGTATGTGTGGTCTTGTAGTAGTGATTCACTTTCATTGTAGCTGCTTTGTGTTGGGGTACAGCCTTGCTAACAATTTTACTTGTTTCAGACAACTTCTCCATTGGCACGAGTTGTGGCATCAGTGCGTGCCCACCCGGTGGTGGCCAGTCCCCTGATATGGGTGCCTGCTGCCGCCGGTCAACCTGGAAGGAAAGGGCAGGTGAATCCCCTGGACTTCCTTGCCAGGCAACCTGCTCGCAGCAGGCCTGGCAGCCTCGTTGATATCAAGACAAGTAAGTCTCATTGTACTTTTGACTATTCTATCGTTCACAAAACAGCACAGGTATCAATCAGCTAGTAAACTTGCATGTTCTGTATACATATAAACTGAATCTGCTTGGGATTGAGATGGTTTTTTCTATGTGTTTTATTTCACAGTCAGTTGTGCCTGTGAATTGTTGAAATCGCTGTATGCAACGAATTATTGAATGCTAAAAGTTCTAACCATAACCCCATGTTAAATTATACCGCCTCAAGGCCACCATGTGTAATGAAACCGTCGTTCTGAATTCTCAACCAATCTCAATTCTCAACCATTATGTATGCAGACAGAATCCCCTCAAAGAATGCACAATCCAAGGCAATGGAAACCTCGCTTTCCGTCAACATGAAAACAATGGATTGTGGTCTGGCTCCAAATCTAAAGAAACACATGTGGACGAGGCTGAGAAGAATCCTCTCAAACACTACATCATATTATAGGAAGTCGGGCATGTGCCCTCCGAAGTCTCCTGTAGAGGAATGCAAACGGCTGAGGTCAGATCCATGCTGCTTCAATGTCATATCTTACATATTTTGCAGGTCGCGTTTGATGATGCTGAGGGATCAGCTTCCAGTTAGCAAGGTCTTGGGCGATTCAGCCCTAGATTCCGAAACATTCTCAGAGTCGGAAATGGTCTCAGAAGCTGAACTGGAGAGGGTTCTCCTCACTGTGGCAGCCGCGATTTTGAACCCTAGTACGTTGCTGCCATGAAAGTCGGCATATTTAGACTGACATCTTGCGGCAAAGTACTTGTGCCCTTGGATGCGAATAGACTGGCAAATCGAGTGAAGAATATCAAGGAGACTTCGGATGCTGACAATGAAAAACTACTCAGGTTTTTTCAGGAGATTCACATCGGACATGTGAATGAACCAGCAACAGTAATCGACACGTGTGGTTCAATTTTGGTCTGGTATCTACCTGATGTTGTAACTCCAAGACGTATTGTGAGTCACTTGCCCCCCCAGGAAATATGGTTTTTAACAGTACCCACTGCAACACAGGAGGAATTGAATGTCAGTGCTGAAATGATAACCGAAATTCTGGAAGAATCCTATTCTGAGTCCCTCAAAAAGGTTGAGAAAGGGAAAGATCCGCTATGGAAGAAAGATCCAAACATTTTCTTTCCACCTCCAAACCCACGATTTCACCCAGGATCAGTGGATTTTGCCACAGCATGGTTTGCTCAGGGTAGAGAGGTAACACCTTTAGTTAGTCGTCTTATTTACATGAGCTGACCGTCTGTTTTTTTCAGCGACTTACCGATAGGTTGATCACGTCGACAACTCTTCTCACAACTGAAGCCACCATGTGGATGGCTGCAATCGAACCCAGCGAGCTGATCTTCAACGCAATTACTGCATTAACCCATCAGTCATTGTACACAGCTGGCCTTCTGGCTGTGACGAAAATCCGGGACGGCGAAATGATCAAGAATGTGGAAACACAAAATGCTAAGGAGTGGACATCTGTTTACACTGGAATCGCCATTATCATTAACAGGATTACACCTCGACACAGAGATGCTGGAGGGTGTCCAGAATGGTATGATTTGCTGGCGAGTTGTGGGACACATACGAATGCGGAACTAGCCATCCCTGAGTTGGATGCTACGTTCTCTTATTCGCCAGGAACCGTCATTGAAATTTGTGGCAAGGTTCTCAGTCACAGTGTAGGCAGATGGGAGGGCGGTGAAAGAATATGCATGGTGCATTATATGCAAAACATGGTACATGACCGTCTCAAGATTGACAAGCCCACCTGGAGCCGACACAATGTGTTTGCAAGGGAGATGAATGCAGAGTTTTGGGCATCACAGGAATGGAGATGGAATTAGCTATAGTGCCAAGGGAGATATCATCCTAATGTGAAAGTACAACAGCTACCGTTGCATGCTTTGTATGACTGTAGTCAGAAACCTCTGTGTGGAACTAAATCTCATTATCCTCATTCACAGATGACAAAGACCTATGAGTTTCAGCTGACAAATATCTAGACAGTGTCCGGAGAATTTCCCTGGCTTTACATTGACAACTCTGTGACATTGACAACTCTGTCAATTCGAAATGTGTACTTAAGTGTGTACTTACCAGGCAATTCACGTGATGTGGTCACACGGGCACACGTGATCACAGTTGATGTGTCATTTTTTTTTACCTTCTGCACCTCTACCATCTAGCCTCAGCCTCTCTTAAATTGCTCTCAGATACACTCAAATTAAACATTTTGCCAATGTCCTCATCAGCATGCACCTCTTCACCGTCAATCGCTTCTCTACATGCCTCTGTCATGTCTGGCAGTGATTTCCGAAGCATGAATGTGTTCCAGGACTTCCCATGGGTCAATGGCATGCCTCTTGCTGAAGATTCACTTGAGAAGGCTATTGTAGCCTTAATTGGAAATCAGTCTGCTCTAGGAAACACACTGTCCACCTTGGCTGTGATGGTGCGTCAAATCTCTCACCTTGTAACATTGACAGTCGACTTGTCTGCTAGGCCCTGGCAAAGCAATTGGATTATGTGAATCCCACAGGTGAAATCTCACGTAAAGGCCAAATCATCCAAGAATACCTCTCTGCTGATGGCTCTGTGATGCGTGATGTGGCAAGGTGGACTACTGTGTACCGGAATGACCTCCTTGTAGCGGCTCACTCAATCCTTCGCTATACCCTGCTAGATAAGCTCATGGATGCTGTTGGGCTGCCCCGTCATCCAAGTTTCAAAGTAATTCGGAGATCAGCAAAACCACAGATGAGCGAGAAGTTGACCAAGGTGAGTTGACCATTCACATTTGAGAAGGCATTTTGAGGTGACGTTTGCACACCATCTTGAAGCTCTACAAATTTCTCAGAGACTGGAGTAAGCCGATCACGAAGCTTCATATGACATGCAAAAGTCTATTAATCACGCAACAAGATCAAGAAGTGGTGGGTGTTTCAGCCGTCGCAGTGCCGCAGAAATTGGTGTCCAGTATGGACACCATCCCGATCTTTGCAGTCGCTCTCCCAGCACACTTGACACCAGCCCAAAAAGAAGTAGAAATGAGCCTCCGGATCCTTTACCATGCATCTGTCAACCTTGAATTCTCTGACGTCAACCAGATCCTCCTCAATCTAGAGCTTCTGGCATTCTCATTCACTTGGTTTGGTCAGGTATGTGACGTATGTTCTATGTTCTATGTGTGTCAGACTTTGTACAAAAACAGGGCAACTCATATGTAGACTGCGACTTCACATCATGGGTGGAGAAGCTACAGAGGTTGGGATTGCATTACAATCACATTACACCTGCTGCAAATAAATAATCCACATGGTTTCAGGATGGCCAAGAGTGTTGATCTACCATTGCAAGACTCATTTGTCAATTCCCTCACCACCAAGTCTTTCAGAGGTTTAATGTATGATCAGATGAGAAATCTATTCCACCTAAGCCTCACACTGTCGCCCATAATTACTCTTCTCCCACGACGTTTCAATCATGAAGCTCATGCACGGCCATCTCTCATGGCAGTGAGTCCATTATTTGTGCCAGCTTGGATGTAGTTGACATAAGGAAAAGATCATGTTTGCCTTGGGGAATGAAAGGCCTCCATTCCTTGCTCAAATGGAGAGGGTGCTTTGAAGGGCCATTACAAGAATATGTTTAGGATCTTCGGCGATGCAGGAGCTGAATGTATTCCTCCAAGAATACGATTTGTTGGAGGACAGCGTCCAGGGAACAGAACAGGACTTTAGTTGGTTTTGTTTTGACAGTAAGATACGCTGCCCGTCTCTACATTTATCACTGGGACTGACAACAGATGTTGCAAGATAAGGAAGTGGAGGACCTGACCAACTCTGCTAGTCAGCTTACGGTCGCACCAAAACAAAATGTTCCAGTAGACCCTAAGGCAGAAAAAGGCCCACAGGGAAAAAGTGCCAAGAATGACAAGCCTGCATCAGGCAACCCTCTTTCCAGCGATGATGAACTGCTTCAATTGAAAATTAACAAGAAGAAGAGGGGTGGACCATTGAAGGAGCTTGCTTCACATGGACAGAGCTCTATGTTGACCCAAAGCCAGGCCAAAATGTTGGACAAGGTCAGGGACTCTTCGAAAGGCAAGGAGAAGCAGAAGGCAGAGAAAGTCCAGAAGGAAGAGAAAGTCGTGGTCATGCCGGGGAGGTCATATTGGAGGAAGAAAAGATCCACTCGCTGGTCGACAAGAAGTTATCCCAAGTCCAAGAAATGTGATGATCCTGAGGATGAAGATGACGACAACGACAACGACAATGACAATGACGACTATAAGAAAGCGCCAGAGAAAGTGAACATGATCATTGACCTTACTGGAGATGTAAGTGATTCAAGATCGTCTCATTTGTCATGAATGAATATTTTGATAGGATTATGGGGAACCTGATTTGCTCAGCCATCCAGCACCCATTGTGTGTCTTTTGTTGTTCGATGACGTGCCACCCCACTGATGATTCATAAAGCGAGCATCAGAGGGTGTTCATCTCACGATGTATGATGGTGATGCTGTACACAAACCCGTTGAGCATGTGCACCATTCACCATCCATCGTTGTATGTTGATGTCTGATTTTGTACCATTTGATTGTTAACTGGTAAGCACGATACAGGCAAAAGTGGAACATGCATTGTTGCAGGAAACATGTGAAATGATCCGATCCAGTTACATTGATGGGGTTCCTCCACATCGGCTGCCTAGTGAAAGAGAAAAAATGTATGATCCTCATGCGTCATGTGTGTTCGTGGTGGAATGGAACATCTTCAAGTCGATGGATGCTGCAACAATTCAAGGAATCTTTCATCATCGTCACATCCTTGTGCTCAATTCCCCTGTAGAAACAGTGGAGTTTGATAGGGAAGGTTTGGAGACATTGGGGTCTTTGTCGTCCATTCGTTCAGTGCAAGGTCTGTTTCTGGAGTGATGTCTGGGCATAGCGACTAAAGTGCCTTTGTTAGTTGCTGAATTGCGATTGGTGCCTGACATCAAGAATATGAACAAACCTGGCGCATTGGAAACATTATATCAGGTTGCGCTTGACCCTGACAACGAAAGGGTTTTCAATTTCCTTGACCTTCCCATGAGTCATATGACGTTGGACCCACCTCCAAAATTTCGGTGAGCAACCTTGTTTCAAAGATCAAACACGTCATTTACCTGTCTATTCGTGAAAAGGTCCCTGTCATCATCTGAGGTTGCTTGGCACGAAACCCAGGGCCAACCGGGGTTTATCCGCGAGCAGCCTTTAAATGACGATTTGGCTTGGGGAACGGCGGTGACAGCTCGTGCCATTTCTTGGACACATGTAGATGATGATGGCTTTGGCACGGTGGTTATTGTCAGGACTGGCGCAAAGTACTGGGTCCTCATGAGGCCTCGAAGGGATGCCAAATGGGATTGCAAGGCTGGCAATCTTGCCACTAACAAGGCCTATCCTCAGGAGTGGGAGCTGAGAAAACATAGTGGGAAAGGCTTGTGGGAAGCAGAAGGATTACTGCTCACCAAGGGTTCTGTGCTGTAAGTGGGAATATATCTGTGACCACTGAGATGTGTGCTGAAACACACAGTTACATGAGGCCGTGCACCCTGCATTATGTCCTCGGTGTAGAGCACTCCATTGTCAATGGGCATTATCTCTATGCAACGTCAACTATACGGGATACCTGTTATGAAATTATCCATACTTTCGTGATGAGTCATACCATCACAAACGCGGAGCATAATGTGACACGTACATTTCTCCGCCGGCTTCTCACCATGTGGATTGAGTACTTCACAGGCAACCACGAATCATCATGTGAACTACTTTGGTCGATGTTTACAAACTCCGGAAGATTAAAATGCTCACTGCACAGCTACTGTCTTCACCAAGTCTCATATGCCCAAGATCGAACTGAAGATGGTTTCCTCGACCTTGTGATTGTGGGAAACCTGATCGAGCTTGCTGATATCATCAACAGGACGTCCTACAACCATACCATATTGGCTGAAATTCGTGAGGAACAGAATATCGCACAATGCAGATATAGACGTTTCCAAATCTGGTTTGCGGAACATTTTGTTGTCTTCATGGAAGACCACTGGATCAGCCCCTCTTACATTTTCCAACGAAGTCTTTTGGAACTATCTGCTGTGATTGTTGGGTATAAATGGGACAAGGATGGGGTTGTGATGGCACCAGCACATTGCACAGCGAAAGCTGTCGAGTCAGCGGTCTGCCGACATTTTCAAAACAATTGGCCAGATTTGGTGCCAAAGCTGAATGAACTTCTTCAGACCCCACCATCGGAATTCTTCTGGACTGGCCCAAAAATACACATTCAGACCTGTCTGGTAGAACCCATCAGTCCCATTCTTGTTGAATGCTTAGATTTTCCACCTCATCCAATTCTGCTAGTCAACGCAACTACCGGTGAAGGTGAGGTACAGGATAACACGGATACACGGGACAAGGGGAAAGACAATGAGCATGACAAAGGGAAGGGCACCAATGGTGAGGAAGAGGCGGATGATCCATTTAGGAAGGTGGGAAATTCAGTGGATGCAGGTGTGGAGGATGTGGCGATTGAGGAGAACCAGGATCCACCTCCAACGGTTGGATGTTCAAACGACATGGCTGTCGATGCTGAGAGGGAAGAGGATCCACCTGTAATGGTGGGAAATTCAGCCGACGTAGCTGGGGAAGATGCGGGAGAAGAAATGGACGTGGCTGGCCTGGATGAGGAGGATGAGGAGGATGAGGAGGATTCACCTGAGCAGGTAGGAAATTCAAATGATGGAGCTTGGTGGTACGAGGACAGTCTGATCGGGCTGCTGGATATGTCAAATGAGGAAGATGTGGACAGTGACGAGGGGAAGCAGCAGGAGAAGAAGGGGGGAGAGGAGGGGGAGGAGGAGGAGGAGGGGGAGGTGCAGGAGGAGGAGGATGAGGCAGACGGGGATGGGGCGCAGGAGGAGGATGAAGAGGAGGAGGAACCAACTGAGAAGGTGGGGAAGTCAAACGACCAGAGTGTGGACAGTGAGGAGAGAGAGGATGATGATCAAATGGACATCTCATCTGGCAGTGAAGCAGTGTATAGTGATTTCGCTGGATCACCCCGTCCCCCCACACCCCCTGTGAAACGTCATTGGAGGGAAGACTCAGGTACGATAAATTGCCTTATCAGCATGTATATACACTGATATCATCATTCACACAGATTTACCAATACCTTCCACAGACGTGAAACGCCGTCATAAATAGCTGGGAGGATCTTCCTACTGCTTCCTACTCATGTATATTCCTGACATCGCAATGCCTCATCTGCCTTCTCTGCCAAATGTTGAATGTATTCTTTGTAAGCACCAAACTATTAATAGGTATGGGTAGAGTCTCAAGTTGTTATGTCACTTTGGGATGTTTTGACACATAATACTATATATATATTTGTTATTTGTTCAATACATGAAGCTTATTTGCGACGTGTAGATCATCGCAAAGGTTGACCGCTGTTGGTAATGTAAATTGTGAGCAGCATCCCCACCTTTGAAACAGGACAGCTTTACCTGGCATTTTTACCAGCATTTCTTGAGCTGTCCAACTTCCCTGGGCATCGTTGTTGTTGAACATCCCTGTCCTGTGTTTCTTTTTCCTCCCTGTCCCACGCTTCTCGTGCCTCCCTTTCCTCCCTCTCCCGTGCCTCTCATGCCTCCCTCTCCTGGGCTTCTCGTACCTGTTTCTTCCTGGCCTCCTCCTGGGCCTTTCGTGCCTCCCTCTTCTGGGCCTCTCGCCTCTCCCGCTCTTGTACTTCTTGTAACTCTGTTGTCACCTCTCGCTCCTGTGCCAGTAACCGTTCTGCTTGCTCCTTTTGCTTCACTTGTCTCTCTGTTTTCTTTTTCGTCCACAGAAGCTTTAACGTCGATGTATTGTCATCCATCTCGCTGTCACCACCACGCCCATCAAGGCTACCACTACTTGCACTCTCGTCACTCCAACTATCGTCGCCCTCTTCGCTACTGACTGCTTTTTGCTTGCCCTTGCTGGAATTGGCAGCATTTTGCATTTTCTTCTTGGGGTGGACTTTCTTTAATGGTGGAACATTCGATTTGGATCTACAGGCTCCCATAGCGCTCGATTCTGCTGGGATAGATGTGGTTTCCCTACTGGAGTTTGACGGTGCTGAACGATCGGTCCTGGACAAAGCGGCAGCAGCATGGAACTTCTTCTTTTTTGGCACGAATGCATTTGGTGCTCTCTGGTCGGTCTTCAGGACAGTTTTAAATCGGAAGGGTTTTTCACTGAGTTTCTGCCGTTGCAACCAAAATTGGTGGACCGTCCGAAGTTCATCGAGTTTCATTTTCCATGGTTCCTTCAGTTCTATGTGAGGGGGAAAGTAGATGTCCTCCATGTATTGGTTTCGATTTTGTCCAATTTTGCCCCATGGAACAGCGACGATGCTGTTGTTGCACATCCGACCTTCATATGAATATGAGTACAGTAAGCTTGGCCAACGCCGAAGTACGTACAATAGGACATGGTCACCAGTGATCTAAACATGTTTCTTATGTCAACCAAAGACATATTTGTAACATTGGGTACAATAGGAAAACCGTCCTCATTAATCTCAAGCTTGAATGGCAGGCTTTTGTCGTATCTGGTCGTTGGACCGCCATCGTTGTCTTCACTGTCGGTCTGTGCTCCATTGGATTCCTCTGGAACACATTACATAGGACATATGGAAAAATGGCTGATCGTACCGTCATGATTAAAGAGGGAACCCAAATGTTCATCCCATTTGGTCCAAATGTCATCCCTGTTATTTTTGAAGAGGCCGATGAACTTCTTGTGTACTGGGGCCGGTGTCTCAAACCTCACAGGAAATAAAGATAAGTATGTGATTGACACCAAGCAGGAATCAACCCACTTTCCTTTGGTCACAGTCCCATCTTCATCTTCATATCCCACCAACATAAATACTTTCACTCCCATCTGCTCATCTATGTCCTTCATAAACTTCATCGCTGTCTTACCAAAATCTTTTGCTGCTCGGCTGGATAAGGTACAAGATTAGCATCATGCAGGCTAAAGAAGATGATTAGTACCATCTTTTGACTTCCAGGGGTGGACCTTGCTGGTTCCAAGCCTCTGCAAGAGCTTCAAATTCTTGTTTTTTTGCTTCCATCAAGGAACGGTAAATATCACTCCAGGCTTTGCCATAGTACTTGATGTAGCCTGGCTTTCCTCCGGTTTCACCAGACAGCTCCACAGTCCTAGCGTCGATTTCCTTGGTCATTTTTTCTCTGGTAACCAACCTTGCATTCCACTTCCTTGTATATTTTGGAGCATCCTCCATGTTGCTCTCCAATTTTGACCGATGATTGTGGTACCAAGTTTGAATTTTCTGAATTCATGGTATAATGCCATTAGATTGATCTGAAGGGTAGTTTTAGAATATACCAACCTTTTGCATATTTGGGGGCCATGGTGTGTTGGTTTGTTGTGCCGATTGTTTTAAAAGTTTCCTGATTCCTTTCAGGACATGAATACGATCTTCACCAATGGATCTCCTAAAATCAGGACAACCGTCTTCGAGGATCTTAGTAAATTCTGGGCTGATCCACTTCATTTAGGCAAATAGTGAGGAGAATGAAGGCAGATGTCGTTGTCTGGAACAAAGGAATAATGCCTCGTGTTTAACATGATGTGATGAGAAATCACGTGATGTACAGCAATGTGGATTACAAATAGATGACACAAGGGATTGCAAAGTTTGCCTAGGATGTGATTAGTAGAATATGATGAATTGTGAATATTGATAAATTCCAGAACAAAGGGATAGAGGAGCAAGTACAAAATTGGTGGAACGTGGCAAGTGGTGGGTAAGAGTGCAAAGATGTAATGTGTAAGATTGCAAAGATGTAAGGTGGGTATGTTCAGAGATGCCGGAATGAACAGATATAAACCACCTGTTGCATGTGTGGCAACACTATTCTATGGCCAGCCAAAATACCCAGGGCCGTCAGCCAACCCATGTTCCATGGCGACCCGACATACCCAGACTGGTCGGCCAACCCATGTTCCATGGCGACCTGACATACCCAGACCAGTCGGCCAACCCATGTTCCATGGCCAGCCAAAATACCCAGGGCCGTTGGCCAACCCATGTTCCATGGCCAACCAAAATACCCACACTGGTTGGCCAATCCATGTTCCATGGCCAGCCAATATATCCGTCTGCTTCAGCCAACTCATGTCCACCAGAACATGGACCCCTCAGCCAAGCCATCTGCCCTGGAGAAAGATATTGGTTGGCTGAGTTTGGCTGGCCCACTTGGAGTGGGAATTGTCCATCTCGGCTGACCCATGTATCATGGGAAAGATACGCTGAAATGGCTCACCTTCACCCCACAGCGTCAAGCACAACCAGAAAAGCGAACAACTGGTGCTGATACATCAACTGCCCACAGCCATGTAGTGACAATGGAGGAAATGGAGGAGATTTGGTCGGATATCAGGAACATGGTGACGCCATCCTGGGCAACTTCTGTTCCCCAGGACTTGGGCTCTTCAAAACATGGAAAGGTGAAGGCAGACCAATGGCGCATGCTGGGAACGACCTATTTGCCCATTTCACTTGTCTGCCTTGGGGCAAAAGTTCACAAGGGGAATGAACGAACAGAGTGATGTAGCAAGATTCTTTCTGTTTCCGTATCCCTTCTGTCCGTGGTCATCATTGCTGCCTCTTGAGTGACCTCCCACCACCGTGCCAACCTGTACCTTCAGCATATGCAGTCGTACCTCAATGGGGTCCGGGATTTGTTCCCAGCGTACCGTTTTCACCCCAAATCATCACATGGCATTGCATTTACAAGAGTACCTGTTACTCTTTGGCCCCCTCCATGCATGGTGGACCTTTCCTTTCGAGAGAGTTATTTGTATGCTTCAGTGGATTTCTACCAGCAGCAAAATGGGTAAGCAGTGCTGCAGCAACTTTTGCAAACATACTTATATACTCCTAGGAGAATTAGAGCAGACGATGTCAAGGTCATATACTCAATCTGCAAACCTACACGGCGTCTTATGCAAATCACACTGTCCACAAGCTCTGCAACATTGTCAAGCAATGTTTGAAAAGCTTTTGAGCCCCCAGGTCCGACACGCTCATCACCGACATGCTCAGTGAATCCATGGGCTGGGATGTGGCCCACGATGAAGCAGTTACTTGGAATGAAAACACGGCTCATTCTATCCCAACAGGCCTCCGTCGTGCCCTGGCTACATCCCTGGGCTTTGACCCACCGCAGAATGCACAGCTCCTCTCTCACCTGAATGTCCATGGCATCACTTATGCTGTGTCATCTAAACACGAAGGCAACTCTTGCATTCTTGTAGGGACAAAGGGGGCAAGCAATCCAGTTCCTGCTCGCATAGAATGTGTTGTGCAACTACCCACCCCAGAAGGAACTTCCACCCACATTGCCATCCGATGTCTTAGGCCTGTGCACAACGTCCTTGATCCGTTTACACCCTTTCCTGTACTTCAAGCTCAAATGTGGGGCATGCAACTGGCTGATCTGGAAATCATCTCAGTCGACCAAATTCGAGCCCATTTTGCCTATTTATTCTTGAAATGGGAAGAGCAGGATGTCACGGTTGTTATATCAATGTCTCGGGTAAGCCAGCATCACCTGTCTTAAGTGGTGTGCTCTAATGCAAATTCAGGAGTATTGAACAGCGTTCTAACAGTATCGAAAAGCTAGCACTAGTAGTCGTCATTGAGGTGTCATACATACACGAATATCATCTTCATGTCGCTCAAGTGTTCAATAAATGTCACTCAAGTGTTTACTAAGTGTGTGCTAAGTGTGTGATAAGCGACACACTTGAGTGCGCGAAGCATTTTGTGGTCTGCAAAATGTTTTATTTCGGAAAGATTTTGCAAAGGTGCAATCTTATTGTGAAATATGAAATATTGTGACATGCAAAATCTGTCTGCAAAATTCTTCATTTGGTGACATTGAATTGATCATATTTAGACGCATTGCAAAATTGATTGAATTTGATACATTTTGCAACTATTTGGAGAGTCAAACAAGGTGTGGGAATAGTTTCACTTTTGTCTACATTTTCACCTAAAACAAAGCATTCATATTTTTAAAAATTTTCCACATCATAAATCCTTGCAATTTTTTTGGTTTAGATAGTATTTGATGGGTTATTATATGTGAAAATTTAAATGGATTTTGCATGGTTTAAAATCATATGCAAAACTTTAACAAGCTACCAAAGATTTTGCAATCATTTTGCAGCACACAAAATAGTGTGGTGTCAGCAGTGTATATGTACTTCTAGCCCTTGAAAAACTAAACAAGTTTCTCCCTACAATCTCCTTCATTGGAGTTCATTTGATGCCATAATTTGACAATATCATTTTGAGTGTCAAAAAGTACTAGTTTACCTTTAATTTCACCCACAACTTACTACACACTCGATATTGTCCAAATGTAATTACAGGGCCTGATAGCCCTTCAAAAATAGTACAACTTTCCCTCTATCACCATGTCAATCCATGCAATATTTCATGAGATACAAGACAGAGCACAGAAGTTTTTTCTAAGTCCATTTTTTCTTATTGAACAAAATTCTGTGTCTATGCCATAAACAATGCAAACGGCTGTAAATTAAGTCGAAAAATGAAAGGAGAAAAGAGCTCTAATAAAGTGCCTGCCTTCTCATTGTGTCCATCACCCTAAGTTAATAATATTTTCATAGTACTTGATTTTTCTCTTGCACCTTTGGCACAACAATTACACTATATTTTGCTTTGAAGGCCAAAAAGAAAACAAAAAAAGAAAATGATATGACCTGTTGCCAGGGTATAAAACTCTCTATTGGTAAAATATTGGACCTTTTGGTGGCAAACAATTCTTCTGTTCTGCATTTAGCTTCTCAAGACCTAAAAAAATTACATTATTAGATAACACAGGTCACTGACAGTTTCTACAAGTTTTGTAAATTTCATAATGATTTTCAATTACAGCCGATTCAGAAATGGATGACCAAATCAACTTTTTTTTTTTTGTAACTTTTTTTTTTTTAGACCAGCAACCACCAGGCCAGCTGTATTACCATAACCGTTCATGTCATGTGACACCAAGAGAATTGCTGAAATCACATAGAAATTCAAGTTATAAATTCATTGAGGGACATAGGAGAAATGTGAAGCCTACAAAAATTGGAATGTGGCTAGGTGAAGGGCTGAATAAGTTTAAATTATCTTTTGGTGGTGTATTCAAGGATGACATGGATTTTTGGTGTCCAAAACATGACTTGTGGCCTGAAATTGGCACCAAAAATATTTATTACACCACCAAAAAATAATTTAGCCCTTCACCTAGCCACATTCCAATTTTTGTAGGCTTCACATTTCTCCTATGTCCCTCAATGAATTTATAACTTGAATTTCTATGTGATTTCAGCAATTCTCTTGGTGTCACATGACATGAACGGTTATGGTAATACAGCTGGCCCGGTGGTTGCTGGTCTAAAAAAAAAAAAGTTACAAAAAAAAAAAAGTTGATTTGGTCATCCATTTCTGAATTGGCTGTAAATAAAGGGTAATTCTATTTGGCACTCTGGGGTGGCAATGTGCCCCCCAAAAAAGCATGCATCCCTACTGGTATAGATAGGTATAAAATTTATTGTTTTCACAACCAGCCAGAATCTGAGATCTATGGAGGCCACAAAACAAGCACATTGTATGGCAATCAAAGCTGGCCTTAGGTCATATGGCTGCTGAATACTGTCATGGACATGTAGTATACTACCACTACCCATAATAATATCTGAATGGGGCCAGTATGATGGGGAGCTACCTTTACAATGTGTTGACTGATTCAAGTACTACAGAGCAAAGACAAGGTTATATAATGCAGTGATATGCATAGTATATCTCTGACCTCCAATTCTTATATTTTTAATATTTTATTACTTTGATTAGTTAGTTTTGTTATGTACTTATTGTAGTATAATAAGTACAAACCAGGATTGGATTTCCCCCTTGCCTTTCCATCTACAAGAGCTCAAAACTTCTCTCAGACCCAGAACTCATCCCACACCTGGACCAACTTCTGGTGTATCATTTTGGAGCCCACCATGAGGGGTCAAGGTTTCAGCACTTTTCCAGCACTTTTACCACTTCACACAGTGGCTCAGCCCTCTTATGCCATCTTTCAGCAGCACCCCCAACAATTCTCCACTTCTCAGCTTTGCCCAGGCTCCCCCACCAATGTCTTCCACAGATTTTTTTACATATCATAGATATATTGTTCTACATGCTGTATATAGACTAATATACATGACAGTAAACAAAATAAAAGAGAAATAAAAGAAATAAAAAAATAATGATACATGGGGCACTGCCAACGAATAGGACCTTCACAGAGGCACTGGATTGGGTCTGAAATTGGTGGGGAAGGGCACTGGAGGGTGAGTGAGGGGTGGGATGGATTATGGGGGGTGGGGGGTGGCAATGCGTGGTGAGGAAGGGGGCCAGGAAGCAAGGTGGATGGGGGAAACAGAGAGGGAATGGATAGGGGAGGGCTCCCAGCCCCAAACAAATGGTAGGAAGGGGTAAGTACATGGGGAAAAAGCAGGAGGGAGGTGGGTACTCACCTTCACCCTTGGGGCCCCCCACAGTCCTCTCCACATTCCACTGCTGATAGAGACAATGGAGATGTCATCTACGACATCCCCATGGTCCCTGTTGTGGGTTTTGTCATCCCGATTGGTCCTGCCATCAAGTTGCATGAGGATGGAGGTGACGGCAGTTCTGATATCTTGACAACAATGATGCTGTTGATGACACCTTCATTGTGGGCAACTCTCCACATCGCCCTTGTTGCTGTGCACCCAGTCCACCACTGCTGGTTCCCATGTTCAAGGCCAATGGTTGAAAAACCTGGGCGCGCTCCTGTGCAGCTTGGAGGATGTCTAGGGAGGCGATCTTGGTGTGTATCATTGCCATAGTGCTCCTCCTCCTCGTTTCTGTCATTGTTGAGGGGGTGGGGAGTGGGAGCATAGTGGGAGGCAAGTTGGAAGGCAAGTGGGTGGTGGAAAAGCACATGTGACTGATCATATGGCTTTCAACGTTCCACCACCATCACCCCCCACCATTTGCCATACTCCCACTCCCTGCCCCCTCAACAACGATGGACATGAGGAGGAGGAGCACTATGGCAATGATTCACACTGAGAACACCTCCCCAGATGTGCTCCAAGCTGCGCAGGAGCATGCTCGGGTTTTTCAACCCTCGACCTCGAACATGAGAACCAGCAGTGGCAGACTGGGCGCACAGTGACAAAGATGATGAAGGTAACATGGAGGGTCGCCCATGGTGATGGTGTGGTCAACAGTGGCAGCAGCATCGAGATATTGCCACCATAACCACTGCTGCAGCCATCCTTGTGTGGCTTGATGGCAGTGGCAATCTGGACTGCAAAAACCACGGAATAGATGATGGGGATGTTGTAGATGACATCTCCATTGTCTCTATCAGCAGTGGAATGTGGAGAGGACTGTGGGGGGCCCCAAGGGTGAAGGTGAGTACCCACCTCCCTCCTGCTTTGTCCCCATGTACTTACCTCTTCCTACCACTTGTTGGGGGTCAGGAGCCCTCCCCCATCCATTGCCTCTCCATTTCCCCCATCTGCCTCGCTTCCTGGCCCCTTCCTCACCATGCATTGCCACCCCCCACCGAATGCATCCTTCCCCACCCAACATCATCTATCCCACCCCTCACTCACCCTCCAGTGCTCTTCCCCACCAATTTCAGACCCAATCTGGTGCCTCTGTGAAGGTGAGTACCCTCCTGTTCATTGGCAGTGCCCCATGTATCATTATTGTTTATTTCTTTTATTTCTCTTTTATTTTGTTGATTTTCATGTGTATTTGTCTATATACAGTATTTATAAGAATATACAGTAATCAATGGCTCCTTGAAACACCCAACTTGAAATCAAATTTTCTGGGCCAGTGCATCCATTGAACAAAATTCTGAATAGACAGAAATATCTGGATGTATTCAGAGACCACAGATACCAATTTTCAAAGAAAACCATTCAGATTTGGTTATTTTATGATCAAAATACTGCTGTTTCAAGGAGTGGTCATGATATTCTCTCCTACTTAAAAAAGTATTTTCTAATTTTATTTGGTGCATTTACATGGACACAACTATCTAAACATATTCATTGGATGTACAGGATTGACCAGCATTATATTTGGCCTTAGGGAATGTGTGAAACAAATGATATGGAGGTGTTTCATGGAGTGGTAGTGTTTCAAGGAGCCATTGATTACTGTATCTCTGATATGTAAAAGATTCTGCAAGAAAAGATGGTGGGGTAGTGAAATAGTCATGCTCAATGTTGACGCTGATGAGTGTGCATGCCTGTGAGTGATGGGCAGGGCGATGGCAACAATGATGCAAAAGCCCAAGCCCATCAGCACCCTTGTTCTTGACATCAGATGTGCTTCCGGAGCCAATGTTACTGTTAGAGACGTGCAACTCCAGGTGGAATGGAGTTGTCGGAGGACCGGAGGTGCAAACTCTTGAAGTAGTTATGCTACTTCCTTGAGTCATACTGAGTAAGCACAAACGGATGGAGCAGAATTAGTCCGGAGGTTCGGACTAAGAATGGAGACTATAGTGAGCTTAAGGCGAAGCTCTAAGTTTGAGGATGAGGGGAACTCAAGTTGATTTTTAGAACGGAGTTACAGGACTTGTAGTTCTAACTTATATACTTGGTAAACTAATTGTTATGTCCTTAGTAATGTAAAGATAATAAGAATTCTGGAAGGGGAACCAGAGTTCGGAGAAGGATAAAAGTAACAAAAGGTTGCGACGTACGGTGACAAGTAAACAAAGGGAAAGAATGGATAGGAGTTCGGAGAAGCGGATGAAGAAGAATAGAGTATAAACAAGGCAAGGAACAGTAATGTACACGAGAGGATAAAATGGCCGAAAAGTCCAGAGTGGAGTTTATCGGAATCCTTTGGAGTTGCATGGATATGACAGTATCTCCCCCTTACCGTTGAACCATTGAGATGCCTGTGGAACAAAGGGAGAACTGAAGCGGAGTTTGAAGCAGAAGTAAGGCGGTATAAAACCAACTCCTGGACCAGGAGACAACTCCACAAAAAAATGTTGTCCTCCCAGGAAATCGCCGCCCGCATCAAAGCCAAGGAATGTGAGTTTGCCGAGCTGAAGGTGAAGGAAAAGGCGGAGGAATGGAGGAAAGTGGAGGAAGAGTGAAGAAAGTTGGAGGAGGAGGAGAAGAGAAAGAAGGCAGAAGCAGAAGCAATGAGAAAATGGGAGGAGATGAAGAGGGCGGAGGAGGAGAAGAGGAGAAAAGCAGAGGAGAGGAAAAAGGCAGAGGAGGAGAGGAGGAAAAAGTGGAGGAGGAGCAAGGAAGCAAGGCCACAGCAGGGGGGTCTGGAGCTGAACCAGGACCCACGAGCACAGAGAAAGGGAAAAGAGAAAGAGATGGGTAAGTAAAACAGTGGCAACTAAGCGGACCTGGAGGTGATGAAGAAACAGGGCTGTCCAGTGCAAGGCGTGCGCAGAGCGTTGGGAGGATTGTGTGCGGCCGGAGAATGGCAAGACAAGGAGTTGCATGTCATGCCAGAAAAGAAAGGTGCAGTGCGAGGTGGAAGGAGAAGATGGCGCAGCGTGGTGAGGAAAAAGAAAAAGAAGGAGTAAAAGGAGGAGTTGGGATCGGAATACTGTGAAGTGGAGCCAGCAATGAAGAAAAGCAGAAAGTCCTCAGTGCGGGTGGAGGAGTTGCTCCTGAAGCTGCTCCGGGTGATGAAGGAGAACACAGCGATGCTGGAGCGGGTGGCCATAGCATGTGAGGGGACATGGGACACCATGGAGGACATCCATGGAGGCCACTCAAATGGCCAACCACCTAGAGAATGTAGAGTTCTTAAGGGACAACTCCTATGAACTCCAGGAGTTCACTTCAGAGTCTGAGGACTTTGAGTTGGAGGAGGTGGAAATGGAGTAGGAGGAGGGAGAATATTTGGGAGAAGGGGGTAGTAAATAGGCCAAAAATTTAACTTCACAGAAAGCAAAATGTAAATAGATTATAGAAGTTAATAAAGCAGGCCGGGTTTGGAAGGGTATGCAGGGTGAAAGTCCAAAACAATTTCAGAGGCATGTCCAAGTTCGGAGGCCAAGATCCAAGAGGTTTCCTCATCAGTGCCTTTGTAACCTTCCCAACTTATGAGGTATAGCAATTTGCAGGCACGACAATGGTTATCAATTTTCGAGTCAAGGATCTTGGAGATCTCGAATTCTGGTTCTCCGTCAACAGTGACTGGAGGAGGTGGAGGTTGGACATGATTGGGGATGGTATTCAGAATGGCAGGCTCGAGCTGAGAGACATGGTAGATGGGGTGAACAGAGCAGAGAGTTTCTGGAAGACGTAGTGTATAGGAGTGGTTTCCGGCCTTAGCAATGATATCAAAAGACCCTAAGTTCTTCTCGGAGAGCTTCTTTGAAGGTCTAGTAGTCCGGAAATGTTCAGCCTTAACATAAACGAATTCTGATACCTTGAAATCGGGTGCTGGAGTGCGCTTCAAGTCCGCATAATGCTGGTAACGTTGTTGGGCCTTGGAGATGGTTTGACAGAGTTGCTGATGCAACTCATTGAGGTCCACGGCATACTTTCATGCGTGAGCGGAGGAGAGGTCATGCTCCGAGTGAACAGAAAGGTTTGGGTGATAACCCTTATTAGTGAAGAAGGGTGAAACTCCAGTGGTAGCATTCGGAGCATTGTTGTAGGCAAACTCCACGAGAGGAAGGAGTGAAGACCAATTGTCTTGCTGGTAATTGCAATAAACATGGAGGTATTGCTCGAGAGTTTGATTAACACATTCAGTTTGGCCATCTCCTTCAGGGTGATAGCCAGAGGTACAATGGAGTCTCATGTTGAGAGCTTTTCCAAGAGACCAGAAGAAATGGGAGACGAACTCTGTGCCTCTATTGGAAGTGACATGACTAGGAACTCTGAAATGTGAATAAGAAAAAGGTAGGTGAGCTGAGGGGAAGTAATCATATGGTGGGTTGGAATGAAGATCCCTTGCTTAGATAGATGGTCTACTACAACCAAAATGGCTGTAAATCCTTTGGAGTCCAGAAGTTGTTCAATGAAGTCCATGGAGATCGAGTTCTAGGGCTTCTCTGGAATTGGAAGTTGCTTGAGCAATCCATAAGGACAATGTCGAGGGGTCTTGGATCTTGCGTAGGTTGTGCAGGATTTGCAGTAGTCGCGGATGAAGGTTCGGAGTCCAGGCCAGGTGTATTCCCGCCGGATAATTTCGAGAGTTTTGTTCTGTCCAAAATGTCCTGCAGTAGGATGGTCGTGTTAGGAGCGTAAGATCCGGAGTCTGAGGTTGTTGACATCAGGGACGTAGATACGATTATCGAGGCATAAAAGGCCTAAATCGTCGATAGACCAGTGAGGATCTGGGTCGGAGGTGATACGGGAAATGTGTCTGGAGGCAACAGGATCAACCTGAAGCCTGGAGATGATATCAGAGTGGAGGGATTCGACGTCCATGGTGAATCCAGCACCAAGGACAATGTCTTTGAGGGAGGTAGCTCTGAGGGATGAAGCCAGTTGTTCTGGTCTGAAAATGGGGCAGAAATTGTGTGGATTGGCTGTGGCGTAGTCGCTATCTCCCCCTTCTGAGTAGACGTCCCAGCATCGAGTAAGGGTATCAGGCTTAGTCCCCAAGCTTGCCCAGACGGAAAGAGATAACAAAATTAAAATGGGAAAGGAACTCCGACCAACGAGCTTGATGGTGAGTGAGCAACTGGATGGTAGAAAAGTACTCCAGATTCTTGTGATCAGTGATAACGTCAACCAGAGTAGCAGTACCTTCCAAGTAATGTCGCCAAGTAGTGAAGGTGTTGAAGATGGCAAGGAGTTCCTTGTCATGGGTATTGTAGTTTAACTCCAAGTCCGAAAGCATATGAGACCAGAATGCAACCAGGTGAATTCTGCCGTTAGGATGTTGAATGGAGAGAATGGAGGCAACGGCATAATCAGAGACATCCATCTCCACCAGAGTGTCAAACTCCCATGACCAATGGGAAAGGACTGGAGCAGAAAGGAAAGGAGACTTCAAGTCATTGAAAGTGGAATGACACTTATCATCAAAATTCCATTGTAACCCCTTGCAGGTGACGCGAGTAAGCGGAATGGTGATGGAGGAATAGTGCGGAATGAAATGCCGGTAGAAGTTGGTGAATCCGAGAAAAAATTGAACATCCTTAATTTTCCGGGGCTCAGGCTAATCCTGGATGGTTCGGACCTTGGGGGGGTCCATAGAAAGGCCTTGTGGAGAAAGAATGTAACCCAGGTATTCCACTGTATCAATGCTGAAAGAACACTTCTCGGCATTGGCATACAGGCCGTGCTTCCGGAGTCATCAGAGGACTTCATGGACATGCTCTGTATGATCAGCAGGATCATCGGAGTAGATAAGAATATCGTCAAGGTAAACAATGACGGAAACGTTGAGGAGATCGGAAAAAATGTCATTAACAAAGTGTTGGAAAGCTGCCGGGGCATTAGTGAGACCCTCTGGAATAACCAACCATTCAAACGAGCCATAGCAAGTATGAAAGGCTGTCTTCCACTCATCGCCTTCAGCAATCTGCACTAAATGGTAGGCGTGTTTAAGGTCAATTTTGGTGTAAATGTGTGCAGTCCAGGGAGTGTCAAGAAGGTTCGCTGTGAGGGGAATAGGATAGTGGTCTTTCTTTGTGATACAATTGAGTCCTTGGAAATCCATGCAAAGTTGGAGGCTACTGTTTTTCTTCTGAGAGAAAAGAATGGGAGCCCTGCAGGGAGATCAGGAGGAGCAGACAAAACCAGCCCAGAGATTCTTATCAAGGAATTCCCGGAGGGTTTTGAGCTCCAAGGGCAAAATAGAATAGATGGGGCCAAAAGGATGTTGAACACCGTCCTCTAGATTAATCTTGAGGTCGTAAGGATGGTGTTCGGGGAGGATCCAAGCCTTTGTCTTGCTAAAGACGTCAGCAAATTCGTGGTACTCTTCTGGGAGGTTGGGAAGGTCCATGGAAGGATTGGAGGGTTCCAGAGGACCATAGCTTGCAGAGCGTCCAGTGGCATCAGGTAACTGGACTTCCATGCAGAAGACCTGAGTTCCTGGGACTTTGCAACCACATAGAAGGGCGTGAGTGCTGTAGTAGATGTACCTGGACAGTCACGTGACTAGGATTCCCACGGTTGTGTTTCCTTAGCAGTACAGATCTCGTGTTGCAGCAATTATCATCACTATCATCACTATCATCACTATCATCACTCGATTCCATCCCCGTTCTCTCAGCTGACTCCGTCCCTCCACAATGTGGTGATGAGAGCGAACTTCGACACCTATGCCATCTGAATGCTTCCCACAGAACTGAGCACCGAGCACCGAGCACCGCGAACCGTGAACCGAGTACCATGAACCGAAACACCCACAACCGAGAACCGCTGGAGTAGTGGGACCTGCCAGTCACGTGACCAGGTTCCCACGGTTGACCTAGTTAGTAGCCTTCCCGATGTAGTAGTCAGTCCATCCTTCCTATCCAGTCGACCTTTCCCTCGAGTCCTGCATGAGCCCCCAGAGTGGTACCTCGGTACCACTCCACCGTGCACCGAGAACAAACATACATTACCCAACTACCGGTACCACAAAACGGCGTCATCAAGCCGCCCACGTAATACACCACCCAACCGTAGGATCATCCTATGACCCCGAGACAAAAACGGCAAATACTTGAGCTCACCATCATCATCGTCCATCTCCTCTGTCACAACACCATCAACAGGCTCCGAAAACCCACAACCGACCACACCACCAACATCGCCAACCGTTCCCCAACCACCCACACATAGAACCAGAATGGGCGAGTCCGGTTCCCTACGCTGGGACGGCGGCCCTGACGAAAAAACGACTTCCGGCCAATTCCTACGCGAAATCAACATCAAAATCGAGGACAAAGAGTACACGACGGACAAGAAGAAAGTCGACTGCTTTCGAAACAACCTGGACTTCGGCAGCACAGCTGACCAATGGCTAGATGGACTAGCCAACGACATTAAAGACGACTGGGATAAGTTGGTCAAGGCCTTCGAGAAACAGTGGCCGAAGAATACCATTCCCAAACCGTCCAAGGCCGAACGCATCCGGGAGCTCAAAGAATGGACCCTCACCATGGAAACCCTCGGCACGAAAACCGAGACGACGGGATCCAAAGAGGTCTGGACCCACATCAAATGGGCCAACGGGCTCCTTCCCAAGGCGAAGGACGTCGACGACACAAACGGCCTCCTATTACAAGACGTGTTCGACTCTCTACCAGCACCGGTCCGCGACCTCATCAGACACAAACCCCGCACTACATATGAAGAGCTTGCCGACACCGTGCGCGGTATCGACGTCATCCACCTGCGAGAAACCGTAGCCAAATACGAGAAAGACGAGGAAACCGCCCGCTTAGCACGGATCCCAGCATCCCCAACAAAAGCCCTACGCGAAGCCTTCACCGGCACTCACATCCACCACCCGATTAACCCCCCACAACAACACACCACTATCCAGCACTACCGACCACACCCCGCCAGGGGAAACCCACTCGACCCATTCGTCAACAACACGGGAGGCAGGGGGAATCTGTTCGCAGGCCGGGGGTTAACCCCACGCTTCCACAGAGGGGGACCGGAACCCACGAACATACCGCGACACCCTGCACCACTTCCGCCTGGACCCAATACCAGGGGCCGTCCGATCGCTGCTCGATACCAAGACCTACAAAACCTCGCCATACAACAGCACCCCGACACAGACGTGGGACGCACCACGTACAGAACCCAGGTTGATGAGTGGCACCGCGCCAACGGTAACATACAACCGGACAAATTACACCCATACCCGTTGAGCCCTGGTACTGCACCACTCAGATCCCGCGAATGTTGGGACTGCGGCCAGGCAGGCCACCGTGCGGCAGCCCCGGTTTGCAGAGGGGTCACACTCTCCGAACACGAACGTACCTGGCGCAGAATAGCATCTCACATTGCCCGCGAATCGTGGAAAGAACGCCAAACACAAAACCTGAACTACGTGTCCCACGGACACCAAGGTTACGACGGGTTCGACAACCACGTGCACGACTATGGCGGATACTTTTACTCCAACAACTTCGACGACAGCCAGGGAAATGGAAGGGGGCCGTCTGCATAAGTGGAAGTCAGACGGCCCAGACAAATCAATGAGCGGATACGCCGGTCCCCAACCACTGCGCGGGATGGGTTGGGGACATGCCGGTATACCCCCCTAAATTCACATTGCATACAGAAGACACTCAGAACTCTCTAGTCAGTACAAATACTCCATGTCAAAGTCTCACAACGATCAAACACGAAATCGTTGACCTGTATGCGGTGGGAAGGGATACACCAGCTGAAACAGACACGGCAAGACCATTCATCCAAACCATACTCCTCCAAGGCCCAAACGGGTTTGACCAATGCGCCCGCGGCCTCGCCGACAACGGCGCAATGGTAAACGCAATATGTACATCTACATACAACAGACTACGCCACCAACTCGGCCACCTACACCCATCCACCAAAATCCTGCGCATGGCAGACAGCACCAAAGTGCTGTCGCACGGGCGCTGGGTCGGAACCATCCAGCTCGGAAACACCTGCAAGAGGGTGACATTCGAAGTATTCCCCAGTGGGGGTTGTTGGTCCATCTTGTTGGGGAAACCCATTCTCCAACAATACGGAGCCACACACGACTACAACGACGACACCCTACGCATCCCAAACGACGTTGGGTGGGAAATCCTCCGGAACGAAAACGACCGGCCCGGAACCCCGTTCTGCACAGCCCCAAACCCTCAACAAGCGAACTGCACCAACCCCAGTCAGATAAAAATGACAGCGTCCTTCAACACCCCAAACCCATTCGCCAGGCTCGCAGACCTGCCAGACACAGCACTTTGCAACACCTTGGGAGTCGAAGACTCGGAAGAACCCGACTCGACAGAAACCCCACCAAGGACAACTGGCCCCGTCCACACACCCGAACACCACAAGCCCCACCGGAAAGGGAGACGCACACGACATCGACTGCGACGCACGGTGTTGCCCCCACGGAACGCTCACGACAGACAACAGTCCCAAACAAGCGATGAACACCCCCACACACACGACGCACCCACATGGGCCATACACGACGGTGGAGGCCATACGGACAACGAGGACGTCGGAGACGCCCAACCGGAGGTCGAGATCGACGCCGACCATTCCATTTTCACCCGGAAGATGGACCTGTTTAAGCCGGCGAGAGTGGCCGAAGTATTGGCCCAAGTCACGATAAGACTGGACTTGGACGAAGACCAGAAAGCTAAGCTACGTGCCCTAATAACCGAATACGCTGACTGTTTCGCCCTGTCCGTAGGCAAAGTCAACCCCATGCCGGGCGCTGAGCATCGCATACACATACCAGAAGGCACAACATTTCCCAAGCGCATACCGAGACAACGACCCCTCACCCCACCACAACGCGAGTTCCTGCACAAAACCGTCGACACGCTGCTCGAAGGCAACATCATAGAGCCCATACGCCCCGAGGACGTAAAATGCGTGTCCCCCATCGCACTGGGCCAGAAAGTTCACGATAACCCGGGCCTCCTCCTGGACGAGCTCCGCCACAGAGTCAACGAAGAGTGCGCAGCTCACGGCTATCCCCCTGCACACGATCTCGGCCCTCGACCCCCACAACCAGACACTCCAGTCGAGCCGCCAAAGCCCCAGACCTGGCGCTTTTGCCAAAACTACAATGCCCTGAACAACGTGACCCACGTCTTTCCCATGCCGCAGGGCAACGTCCGGTCAAAACAACGACGCTTGAGCGGACACAGATGGGTCCACGGTTTCGACTTCGCATCCGGCTTCTATGCCGTGATTATTCCCGAGGACAGCAGGCCATACCTGGCCTTTTATATCGAGGGCCGTGGGTCCTTCACACAGAAACGTATGCCCTTCGGCCTCACGGGTGCCCCGTCGACGTTTGCACACGTCACGGCCGAGAAGCTTGGTGATATACTTTTGGCCCTCCAGCTCGAACTCTTTGTCGACGATGGCGGCATGGCAGGCGACGAATTCGACAACATGATGGATCGCACCAGGCGCTTCTTCCAACGCGTCCGTGACACGGGCTTATCACTCTCAGCAAAGAAGTCAAAATTCTTCATGACGGAGATGATCTTCGCAGGGTCCAAGCCAACGAAGCCAAACTAACTGCAGTGGTCAACTGGCGCCCACCCCCCGACCTCCTCGCTCTTTCTAGTTTTCTAGGCCTGACCGGTTATTTCAGGGATCTCATCCACGGCTACGCCACGTAGTGTTGCCGTAGTTCGGTTCCGAACCTAGCCGAACCCGGTTCAAACCCCGAACCGAACCCGAGGTTCAGTCTAAGTTCAGCCAAGTGCTGAACCGGACCGCGGGTTCAGTTCCGGGTTTCAAGGCCCGCCGGATTTCCTGAACGGCTCCAAACCGCGTCCAAACCGCGAACGCAGCTATTTTTACGGTATTTATTTCATTTGTTTTTCGTATTTCTTGACTTACTATTTCGTGTTAAATGGTATCATGTGACCGGCCGTGACCGTGTAGCTTTCACGCAACACAACATCAACACGCAACACAACATCAACACGCAACACAACATCAACACTCAATGCGAAGGTCAGTTTCAAGCTTTTCTTAACTTTACTAATGTCATTTGCGACAGGGAACTCGACCGCGACCACGTCGCGGCCACACCCATCTTGGCACAAGATGGATGCCAACGCCAACCCAATGCCAACGGACGCGCGACAGCTGCAACACCACCACCACCACCACCACCACCACCAGCGGCGGCAACAGAAATGGGAACGGCTATGGCAACCAGGCAACGACGATGGCAACGGCCAGCAGCAGCAGCAACAGCAGAAGCAGCAGCAGCAGCAATAGAAGCAGCAGCACTGGCAGCAACGGCAGCAGCAACAGAAGCAGCAGCGCCGGCAGCAACGGATGCGCGACAGCTGCAACACCACCACCACCACCACTACCACCAGCGGCGGCAACAACAACGGCAACGACAACCACGACGGCCAGCAGCAGCAGCAGCAGCAACGGCAACGGCAACGGCAGCGGCAGCAGCAACGGCCACGACAGCAGCGGCAGCAGTGGCAGCAGCAACGGCGACGGCAGCAGGAGCAGCGCCAGCAGCGGCAGCAACGACGGCAGCAACGACGGCAGCAGTGACGGCAGCAGCAGCAACGGCGGCAACAGCGGCAACGGCGGCAACAGCAGCAACGCCACGGCAATGGCAGCAACGCCACGGCAATGGCAGCAGCAGCAACAGCAGCAACAGCAGCAACGGCAGCAACGGCAGCGGCAGCAGCAGCAGCAGCAACAACGCCAACGGCCGCAGCAACAGCAGCAACGCGACGGCAGCAGCAGCAGCAGCAGCACCGGACGGCTCCCCCGCAGCCCAACTACCTCGCGAAGTGTAGCGCCGTATCAATTGATACGTGCCTGCCATTCGCGAGGAGAACGGAGCTCACGGGGTGAGCCAACCTCGGTCTGGGTTCAGACGCGGTCTGAACCCAGACCGAACGCGGCGAGACGGTTCAATGCCGTCCGGGTCCAGGTTTGGCCATGCGCCAAACCGGACCCGAAGTTCAGTTCGCGGTTCCGCCAAAAAGGCTCGGAACCGGACCGAACTGAACTTCGGCAACACTAACGCCACGTTAGCTCAACCTCTGTCCGACTTATTACGGTCCGTGGACGTTCCAAAGAACGCTGGGAAGTCCGCCTACCGCGCAGCATTGCGTAACGTCAAGCTGGCCGACGTGTGGACCGAGAAGCACCAAAAGTGCTTCCTCGACCTGAAAGCAGTCCTAACGTCCTCACCCATCCTTGTCGCCCCCAGGTTCGATGGAACCCCATTTATCGTCACATCCGACGGCTGCAAGGAAGGCTTCGGGGCCGTCCTGGCCCAACACATTCCCGTGACGAGACCGGGGGGCAAAGTCATCACGGAGCTACACCCCATAGCGTACGCCTCCAAACGCACTTCCCCGGCGGAGGAGCGCTACAAACCCTTTCTGCTGGAGTTCGCGGCCCTCAAGTTTGGCCTCGACAAGTTTGACGACATCATATGGGGCTTCCCCGTTGAGCTGGAGACAGACTGCCAGGCCCTCCGTGACGTCTTGCTGAGCACCGACCTCAGCACCACCCACACCCGTTGGCGCGACGGCGTACTCACTCACCAGATAGTCAGCGTCAGGCACATCGCGGGTAAGATCAACTTCGTGGGCGACGCGCTCAGTCGAAAGGATGAGGAGCTACCCCGGGTACCGACAGACGGCAGCGACTGGACCATCCTCCCTGACTGGGAGGTGTCGCGCAGCCTCACCTTCGACCTGTTCACGGTGGGAGAGTCCTCGAACGACCTGCACTCATCCCTACGTGCTCACTTCCAGGCTGAGCGCGTGTTCCTGGAAGTTATAGACGCGTTGCTCGGGGTCCCACAGGACGCGACCGATCGCGACCACAAACGTGCGGCACACCAAGCAAAGGACTTCCTAATCGACGACGGCTGCCTATGGAGGATCAGTGGCGCCACTGTCACGCGAGCTGTCTCCCGCCGAGAATGCGTCACCAAGGCTGAAGCCACAGAACTGGCCAGGGTGGAGCATGCAAAGACGCATATGGGCCGCGATGTCATCAAGATGCAACTACTGGACCGGATATTCAGCCCATTCCTCGACGCATCCGTGACCGCGGCCATCCGCGAATGCGGCCAGTGTAAGAACTTCGGCAACACCCACCTGCATGCCCTGCTGCAGCCAATCGTCCGACGCAGGCCCTTCGAACTCCTCGTAGGGGACTACACATCCATGCCCCTCGGAAAAGGTGGGTTCTCGAAGATCGGCCTGTATGCTGACGTCTTCTCTAGGAAGCCATTCGCCTTCAAGGCCAAGTCCGCTTCAGGAAAAACAACGGTCGACAGCCTCAGCCGTATAGCCAACACGTTCATGGCCCCGGACGTCTTCATGTCCGACGGCGGCTCCCACTTTGACTGCGATGCGGTGCGTGACCACTGCGCTGATATGGGTACTAAGCATCACATTGTAGCCGCCTACTCCCCGTGGATCAACGGCCTCATTGAGGGCTACAACAAGATCTTGCTGAATACCCTTAAGTGTCTGTGTGCCCCTGGCCTCGGTGAGGACGACTACGACCAGATGGCAACGAAGGCCATCCCAAAGAACTGGCCAGACCACCTTGACGCGGCCGTGAAGGCGTTATCCGATCGCATACTACCCTCACTCAAGTTCTCGCCCAATGAGCTACTCTTCGCACTTCCCATAGACACACCAGTCGCCGAGGACCCAGCGGCAATCCCTCTAGCCTCTGAAACCGACGTGGCGATTCATATGGCATACGCAGACCAACTACGGCTGGACGGCTGGTCCTGCGCAGTGGACCACGCAGCTCGCCGGAAAGCTATCTTTGACGCGAAGGTCATCAGTCGGGCCCCAAGAGAAGTTATATTTAAAACTGGTCAACTTGTTCAAGTATACCGCAGCGATCTGATCAATGTATTTGCTAGTGAACGCAAGCTCGTGCCCTTCTGGTCTCCCCCGCGCCGCGTCGTAACACGCATCCGCAACTCATACACTCTGGAAACTATGGACGGCACCTCACTCAACGGCACCTTCAACGCCAGAAGGCTTAGGCCTTTCGAGCCCAAAGATGGCACCAAGATGGCACAGGATGAGGTCTCGAGACTGGCAGACAGAGCAGATGGGGAGCCGACGGAGCTGGACACCGGGGACACCGATGACTTTCCCTTCGACAATTCCGTGGAGACAGCGGAGGAGGATCGCCTTGCCAGTAGCGACGAGGGCGTCGCTAAAGAAGGGGGGGCACTTGTAGTAGATGTACCTGGACAGTCACGTGACTAGGATTCCCACGGTTGTGTTTCCTTAGCAGTACAGATCTCGTGTTGCAGCAATTATCATCACTATCATCACTATCATCACTATCATCACTCGATTCCATCCCCGTTCTCTCAGCTGACTCCGTCCCTCCACAGCGCTGACAAAGGAAATGTCAGGCTTTGAAGCTGAAGGTGAGGGAGGATTGGGCAGAGTAGGTGGAGTAAGTGCAGTAGACAGAGGGGACAGAGGGGACAGAGGCCATACTGGAGGGTCCGGAAGTGGTGCCTCAATAGGCACCGGAGTCGACAATGGAGGTGCAGAATCAGAAGAACGGAATTCGACGCTATGCTCAACCCAGTCAATCAACAGATTGTATTTGGCGAGCCAGCTATATCCAAGAACTGCGGAGACAGACAGATCCAACAGAGTGACCAAAAATTCTAAAATTAGAATTTCACCAGTAGGGAAATGGACAGAAATAGATACAGATTTGTTGATGATTCCGCCATAGGAACCATCAAACAAGCGGAGATGTTTTGGAGCAGTAGGAAATACAGGGAGATCGTGAAGGGAGCCGAATTCCAGATCAATGAAACAATGCATCAATCCCCCATCAACAAGGGTAACGACCAGGATAGAGGAATGATAAAGGGAAATCGTCAAGGAATCGTTAGAGAGAGCGGATGTGTTGAGTTTTACTTCCAGGAGTGCACAGTCAGGTTCAATGCAGCCTACATCCTGTGCTGGAGTATGCAGACTGCTCTCTATTGTTCTGACTCCATTGGAGAATTGGAACTAGAGATGGGGGGTGCAGAGGAAGTAGAGACAGCGCGAGCAGCAACACGAAAAGACATATACTTGGCTTTGGTACAATCCTTGGCCATATGTCCTGCTCCTCCACATATAATGCAGAGTTTGTTGTTGATGTGGCATTGGTGTTCCACAGGCTTGAGTTTACCATCCTTGCCTAGCTTATCGGTGTAGGCAGGAGGGGTTTTCGGAGTGGTGGAGGAGGTGCTACCGGAGTTGGTAGCTTTGGTGGGAGATTTTTTCTCGGAGGCCTTATCCATTGAAGACTTGGCCTCGGAAGTGGAGGCTTTGGTGGAGGAGGATCCAGAAGTGCGGGAAATCTCTGATTTCTGTTCCCAATACCTGGCGTCAAGAAGTTGAGCCTTATCCTTCAGCTTGTAGAGATTTCTTGGTTTTGCGGATTGGGCTAGTTGGTCTTTGAGGTGATCTGGAAGTCCTCAATAAAAAGAGTGCCACAAGGCACTGACGTCCCATCAGTCTGCATAGCAAGATGGTTGAAATTAATGATATACTTCGCAATTTGTTGGTTGTCCTTCATTGCGAGGTTTTCTAACTCATTCTCGGCACTACCCTTAGGATCCAGGGGTCCGAAATTATTCTGCAACTTGGTGCAGAAGTCTCCATAATGGGACATGAAGTCCGGCGGATAGGAGTTGGTGTCCGGATTCTCCAAAAGGTAGGGCTCGAACCATGCGAGCACAATACCTTTGAGGTAGGACATGGCGAAGTTGACTTTGGTGCCATCCATTTGGAAAGCGGTCAGTCGAGCATTGAAGTTCAGTTGACACTGAACCAGGAAGGGACAGTGTTGTGTTGGGTCGGAGGTGTCGAATGTATCCAGTTCTTGGACTTTGGTATGTTGTTTATCATCTCCTTTATTTCAGAGGGTGGTGGCTAGGAGGGCGATGGCCTCCACGAGATTAGTGTCATTGTGGTTGGTGTTGCCTGGTCCGAGAGGATTGTTTGCTTCGAAGACGGGGCATGGAAGTGGTTCATTTGTTGGAGTGTGGGTTCCTCCCAGTGGAGAAACCGGAGTGACGGTTGGGCGTTCAAGGAAACTCTCAGGTTGAGAGAGTTGGTAATGTGTGGGGGTTCTTTGTTGCGAGAAACCTTGGAAAGACATGATAAAAAATACAGAGAGTATGGCTCAAGAGTTGTTCTAAAAATACTGTTAGAGACGTGCAACTCTGGGCAGAATGGAGTTGTTGGAGGACCAGAGGTGCGAACTCTCGAAGTAGTTATGCTACTTCCTTGAGTCATACTGAGTAAGCACAAATGGATGGAGCAGAATTAGTCCGGAGGTTTGGACTAAAGACAGAGACTATAGTGAGCTTAAGGCGAAGCCCTAAGTTTGAGGATGAGGGGAACTCAAGTTGATTTTTAGAATGGAGTTACAGGACTTGTAGTTCTAACTTATATATTTGGTAAACTAATTGTTAAGTCCTTAGTAATGTAAAGATAATAAGAATTCTGGAAGGGGAACCGGAGTTCGGAGAAGGATAAAAGTAACAAAAGGTTGCTACGTACAGTGACAAGTAAACAAATGGAAAGAATGGATAGGAGTTTGGAGAAGCAGATGAAGAAGAATAGAGTATAAACAAGGAAAGGAACAATAACGTACATGAGAGGATAAGATAAGATAAAACAGTGGAAAAGTCTGGAGCGGAGTTTATCGGAATCCTTCGGAGTTGCATGGATATGACAGTTACCATATTTAGAATACTATCTACTCTATGCTAGGTATTTGGGCAAGGTTTAATGCCAGGGTTGGGAAAACAGACAATTTTAGCCAAACAATAGCTGCTGAGACACCTGCTCAGGAGCTATTCTTAGGCTTAGGTAAAGGGACGACCAGGTGTCAACATCCCAACCTGTTCGCACCTCCTTCATATTTCATTAACCCAACCTCCCCACACTCGCTTACAGAACATGCTCACGATTCCACATCTCACTGATTCCAGTCAGAACGTAAATAAGAAAGACAGAAAACATGTGCCATGCAATGGCTGTTGCATGTGCACATCCAGGTATGCCAGTTCCCATTCTCCCTGCAGTTGTAGAGCAGGAAAACACATCCATGCCCAGCAGGCAGCACTTTCGATCTGTCTCAATGCATCCCCTCTTGCTTGGTCCCTGTTTGGCCCCACATTTGCATCTTTGCCCTTGCCATTGTCCCCAGACATGAACCATTGCATGCCCCCACCCTTCAACCCCACATCAACTCCCAAAACCCTGTTTTCAAGGCATCCTGACACATTCCCCCTTGTTTCACATCCAAATGACCCCCTGCTTGCACCTACACCCTCGCTGTCATTCCCAGAAGCAAACCATGCCACACCTGCACTGTCCCCAGAAAAATGTGTCCACATATGCCCCACACCATTTTCAAGGCATCCCAGCACACCTGCACCTGTTTGGCCCCCATTTGGCTAGCTTTTCACATTCATGGACTTGCTGTCTTCCCCAGCAACAAGCCCTGACCTGTCCCCAGCATATGAACTCATGCAATTCCCAGAAAACCATGCCAGTGTGCAGTAGACCTTGTTCCTGACCTCATTGTGCACCCATTGGGCCCACCATCCTCACTTATGCCCTCTCTATCATCCCCACCAGCAAGCCATGACATGCGCTGTTTTGCGTGGGAAGTGTTTGAACAAATCCACACCAAGGGTTTCTGGAGTGCATCGTTGATCGGGAAATTACCTTGTTGTCCTTTAGGAACAAGGATTTAGCTCTTTAATAACTCTGGGGTATTCCTGTTGGGTGGTTGGGTTGTGGTGTGAATCCTATCAAAGGTTAGCTTTGAGGGATACAACAAATACTTGACAATAATATAAGTCAGATGTATGACTTATAGAGAATGAGTGAACAGTGAGGTCTTCCCTACTAAAGGTAAAGACTTTGAGTGACAAGAGGTATGCAAGAGTATAAGCAGATAATAACTCAAGCAAGTATGAACAGTGTAAGATGAACGAGTGTACAACAGTCAAGTATACAAGTAGCAAGTATACAATGAGCAGAGGTACAACAGAGATGAGCGATAGGTGATGGATGATGGGTGATAGACAATGGGCAATGGGCGAGTGTAACAGTAGATGTCAAACAAAGGGAGGTGTGACAAAATACTACACAGGGTGCACAGTAGCATACCATGTCACACAGTATCTTGAAAGTACTTGACAAGTATACTAAATATCATTACCAGAACTTTCAGCATGGTATTGTAACAGTATTCAGATATAAACTACAATACTTGTGCTCAAATTCATCTGAAAGTATGAAGGAAAATGAGACTTATACCTTCTCAATAACATCAAGCCTTTTGTTTCACTACTTTTACTGTATTTACAGCAAAGTGCTGTATAGTTTGGATAGAATACTTGCAGCCTAAGATGAATCAAAGTATTAAACCAGTAAGGAAGTTGGGGCACTTTTACTATTAGGATACCTTTTGAATCCTATCAAGATACAGGATGAAATAGTATAGTACTGTTGCCATATTTTGGATTTAAGATACTTTGTCAATACTTTTAAGATACTGTTTCAATACATTCAAGATACTGTGTCAATACTTTTAAGATACTATTTCAATACTTTTAAGGTACTGTTTCGACGCATCTAAGATACTGTTTCAATATCCTTAAAGAACTTTGAAAAATAGTATAGTACTGCTTCAATACTGTTCAGATACTTTGCAAGATGGTATTGGACAGTTATTTAATGCTAAAACCCAGGGAAATATGGGGCTGGGAATTAGGATTCTGAAGTTCTGGGAATTCTGAGAATTGGAATTCCAATACTGGGAATGCTAGGAATGGGCATTTCAAAGTGCAGGCTTTGGGATTCTGAGAATTGTAATTCCAAGTGTTTGAGAAGTTTGGAAGGTAGAATTCTGAAATTGTGGGAGATTAGGGATTTGGAATTCAACAATTATGAGATTTGAAATCCTGGAAATGGGCATATTAATGAAAATACCAAGAATGGGAATCCAAATTCAGGAAATTGGGAATCCAGATTCACGAGATTGGGAATCCAGATGCAGGGAATTGGGAATCCATTCCATACAATTCCATACAATTCCTCCGTCCTCGAGTGGCTCAGCAGTATTTGTGATGTGTCCTGTGAGCTCAAAAGACAATTCCGTGCAAATTCCAACCAATTCCAGACAATTCCGAGCAATTCCTCGGTCTACGAGTGGCTCAGCAGTATTTGTGTCGACTGCAGCAAGCTCAAAAGACAATTCCGTGCAAATTCCAACCAATTCCAAACAATTCCATGCAATTCCTCGGTCTACGAGTGGCTCAGCAGTATTTGTGTCGACTGCAGCAAGCTCAAAAGACAATTCCGTGCAAATTCCAACCAATTCCAGACAATTCCATGCAATTCCTCGGTCTACGAGTGGCTCAGCAGTATTTGTGTCGACTACAGCAAGCTCAAAAGACAATTCCGTGCAAATTCCAACCAATTCCAGACAATTCCATGCAATTCCTCGGTCTACGAGTGGCTCAGCAGTATTTGTGTCGACTGCAGCAAGCTCAAAAGACAATTCCGTGCAAATTCCAACCAATTCCACACAATTCCATGCAATTCCTCGGTCCACGAGTGGCTCAGCAGTATTTGTGTCGACTGCAGTGAGCTCAGAAGACAGATCGAGGAATTGCACGGAATTGTTTGGAATTGGTTGGAATTTGCAAGGAATCGTCCTTTGAGCTCACACGACTCATCACGAATACTGCTCAGCCACTCGAGGACCAAGGAATTGCATGGAATTGTTTGGAATGGCTTCCCAATTCCCCGCATCTGGATTCCCAATCTGCTGAATCTGGATTCCCAATTTCCTGCATTTGGATTCCCATTCTTGGAATTTGCATTAATATGCACATTTTCAGGATTTCAATTCTCATCATTGTTGAATTCCAAATCCCTAATCTCCCACAATTTCAGAATTCTACCTTCCAAACTTCTCAAACACTTGGAATTACAATTCTCAGAATCCCAAAGCCTGCACTTTGAAATGCCCATTCCTAGCATTCCCAGTATTGGAATTCCAATTCTCAGAATTCCCAGAACTTCAGAATCCTAATTCCCAGCCCCATATTTCCCTGGGTTTTAGCATTAAATAACTGTCCAATACCATCTTGCAAAGTATCTGAACAGTATTGAAGCAGTACTATACTATTTTTCAAAGTTCTTTAAGGATATTGAAACAGTATCTTAGATGCGTCGAAACAGTACCTTAAAAGTATTGAAATAGTATCTTAAAAGTATTGACACAGTATCTTAAATGTATTGAAACAGTATCTTAAAAGTATTGACAAAGTATCTTAAATCCAAAATATGGCAACAGTACTATACTATTTCATCCTGTATCTTGATAGGATTCAAAAGGTATCCTAATAGTAAAAGTGCCCCAACTTCCTTACTGGTTTAATACTTTGATTCATCTTAGGCTGCAAGTATTCTATCCAAACTATACAGCACTTTGCTGTAAATACAGTAAAAGTAGTGAAACAAAAGGCTTGATGTTATTGAAAAGGTATAAGTCTCATTTTCCTTCATACTTTCAGATGAATTTGAGCACAAGTATTGTAGTTTATATCTGAATACTGTTACAATACCATGCTGAAAGTTCTGGTAATGATATTTAGTATACTTGTCAAGTACTTTCAAGCTACTGTGTGACATGGTATGCTACTGTGCACCCTGTGCTATGTACAGAATGAATGAACTGAACAATATGCAAGTAGGATTGATGATCAAGATATCGGACTTTATTCCAAAGCTTCAAACACACATTGGCTACTAGTGCAGAATAAAGTACTGGGATATTTTTGGTGATGACCAATAGAACTTGAAAGAAATTGAATGTGACTGTACTACATGACAGAATACAAAGAATATATATCAAACAAGTAATAAGGGAGTATCAATATATCTGAGATTGATAATCCTTAGACAAATGAATGATGACTTGAACTGCAATTGGTATTTGGGTACTAGCTACTACCAAAGTAGGTAATACAAACAAATACAGAGGGGTGAATCAGAATCTGGGAGAGGGACTGTCCTGTGACTGGGCCATCTCCAGCAGAAACTGGGCTCTATATATACCTATTCTACAGCAGGAGTTAAGCATAGGTTATGACTCATACGGAGTCATATAAGGGAGAGGCATAGGTTTATGACTCATAAGGAGTCATAATAATGAAGGGCATTGGGGGGTTATGACTCATAAGAAATCATAAGAAAGGAAGGTATGGGTTTGTGACTCATACAGAGTCAATTAATGAGTCACATAGGTACTATAATCAAAGGAGGGGGCATAATGAGTCAGAAATCATCATAATGAGTCATGGCTTGTCATAATGAGTCATGGCTTGTCATAATGAGTCATGGGTATTGGAATATATAGTTTGCAGTGGTTGTTGACCGCTAAGTTATTTTGTGTGGAATGAATTATATTTGCCTCTCTCTGAGAGGGCTTTTATACTACTAGCTAAGTCTACTAGAAGTTTCCTGTGGTGAGTAGAATACATGCTGCGCTTCAGCATTATTCATTAGACAGGTGGGTTTGAGTTCCAGGGTCACGTGATATGGATTACTAATCCTTTCCGCAACTATTCAGCCACTATTCCCAACAATGGGGGGTCATGAACATGTCATAAGGGTCATAATTTGTCATGGATAGACCAATGAGTCACATTTTATGGGAGTGAGTCATGCTGCTGGTCTAATCTTGGGTGTGTGAATCAAAGGCAAGAGCTGTGCCAGGGTGTGCATCTAGAATCATCTTCCTGAGGCTGTGCTTCTTTATCAATTGATGCCATGCCATGTGTGTATCCTTATCAGTTAAGAAAAAGATAAGATCAGGGCTGGGCTGTATTTGATCAATTGATGTGAAATATGATGTGTTTCTTGATCGGGAAATGATGGGTGGCATGTGTTATCTCTATGATTGGAGATAAGGATGTGGCTGTGCTTCTTGTGCTTCTTTGGCCTCTGATAAGATGTTTTTGGGGGCCTTATCAGTTAAGATAAGGGTATTCCTTCATTTCCTCTGCATAGATAAGGGTTTTCTTGCATGTCCCTTGTATAGATAAGGGTTTCATGTATGTCCTATGTGCAGATAAGGATTTCCTGTGTGTCCTATATGCAGATGGGGGCATTCCAGTATGAATGGTCCTTGTAATGTGATGTGTGCTGTAGGGATGGTGACTAGTGACAGCATATTACTATGTTTTGATCCGAATCCTGTTTGGATCATGACAGCGCCCAGTGCCAGAACATGCATCACCCACCCAAACACCATTGCCATTGCCTAGTGTTGCCATGGCCAAGGCTAATGGTCAGCTAGTGGCCAGTAGCTTAGCTGAATTTAGTTTAGCCAGGGCCCAGCTAAGCTAAGGCTAATGACCTGCTACCAGCTATGGCTACCCCAAAATTTTAGCGACAGCTGGCAGCTAAGCTGCAGCTAATTACAGTACAATGCCAACCATATCCTAGGTAGTATACAATTTATCCACCTAGCATTTTGAAGTTTAAGTTAGCAAATGATAGGTTTTCAAACCAGGTATGTGTATGAGTTGCCATACTTGAACCCATTCTAAACATATACCCAATGACACTCGCAAAACAAACAGGCCCAAAAACACAACAGCAGCAATACCCACACAACCACATGATGGAAAAATGCAGCAGGAAGTGGTGCAGCCACTCTTGCTGCCATAGTTATGTTTTGTTAACTTAGTGCATTTATTTTACTATGTTACTAACCACAAACACTACAACAACAACATCAGCACCAATGTCCACACCTACACCCACACACCCTTATATATGGCTGTGGTCAATCCAAACACAGCCAATCCCATATCTCCCAGCTCTGTGAATGATGTGGAAGTCCAAAATGAAGCTGAGCTTGTTGTGTTGAGGGTTGACCACAGGTATGGGTTCACTTGCGATATTCCTTATATAGGTTGATCAGGTATGGCTACAGTTTTTGGATCCAATACCCAAGGCTATACCACCCAAGGGCACGGTGTATGGGTCTGATATGGGTGTGACATACAGATCCAATCATCATCAATCTGTTATTGTTCTTTGTTCTTGGTCCAAGTCTGACTGACTGTGAATGACCATAATGGTCTCCTTACTCCTGCGACTGACTCTGTCTCCCTCATGTTGACTCGCTCTTCCTCCCACACTCCTTTATCTTGACTCTCTTTTATCTCTGACTCTCACAATGTCAAGCCTGGATCTTTTTCATGGCTAGTGTATATAAGAGGTCTTGATTCTCCTGGTGAGTTCATCTCCAAATGGTGAAATGATCCACTAAATCTAAGAAATCTTCCATCTCACAGGCTTCTTCAGCTGCCAAGAAGACCTTCTCTTTACTGAGCTGCTCTCATCCCACTATCACCACTGACAATGTTCCTTCTTCTCAACCTGATGAAGCAGTCAGTAACCCAGACACCAAAGGTAATGCAACAAACTCAGCATCACTCTGAGTCCCTGGAGGAGCAGCTTAGTGAGCAATCTTTGGTTTTTCTCTCTCATATCCTAACTTCTATCCAGAGGCACTACAGAAGATGTGGAGATTGCCTGTCTACAACTTTTTTAAGCCCAACATCACCATTCATTACCATGATGGCCAACTTTGCCATTCCTTCCCTTGTGCTGCTCGCCTGTGCAAGACCCCGATCGGTGGAGTGCAATGCTACCAAGATTTGAAGGACAGGGCTTCTACAGCCAATCTCAAGGGCCATGCAATCAAGTTCTTTGGTGAAGATGTGGTGAAGCTCAGAACTGGTGCCAAGAGTGCCCAGAATGGCTCTGAGTTTGCTGCTTTCGCTTTACAATGCCAGCAACCTCAACAGCTCTCCCATCACCCACATACAAACACAGAGGTTCAGTAAGAATCATATCCTATTAGTTTTATAGCATTCAACTAACACTAAAAGTCACACAGTGCGCATCTCATGAGATGGCTCACTGAGAACCACTGACCTACCAATATCATCAATGATCGCAAGCTTCTTATGGCTGGATGGCTGCATATTTCCCTTCTGGGATGCACAACCATTGTATGCGACGTCAATGCTGCCTATCTCAAGTGCCGTAAGAGGGTCACAACCCTCCTCTGTGTAAGTACCAATTCAATCTTGTTTACCTGCCACTGATGTATTGCAACAGGCATACCAAGGCCATCTACACATTGCCACCAATGTGTGGACCTCACTGAATGACTGACCATACACTTTCAGTACAAAGGTGAGATGCTTTGGGTGTTGATCAACATCAACAAGGTTCCTGAGGTGAGCCAGGTGACTGGGTCACACTAATTGATTATCTAACATTCCAGCAGTCTCACATAGGTGTGGCACTTGCATCTGCTTTCCAGGACAAGCTTGAGCAGCATGGAATTCAGTATAGTGTTGCTGAAGTTTGGTTTGGACTGGTTTTCTGACTTTTTTGGAAAACCAAAACTGAAACTGTCACTTCGGTTCTGCCTTGGGCCAAACCTGAACCGGAACCATGTCAAACGGTTTTGATGCGTTTGGTCTGTGTTCAAGCGTGGTTCAAACCGTGAACCATCCCTCAAATTCCTTGCAAGCTGCAGTGCCACGTCAATTGACATGGGACTGGGGTTGTGAGGAGCTGGGGGGGCAAACAGACAAGTAGTGATGTGCATGGCCTGGCCCAAAGCCGGGAGCCAAGCCCAGCCAGGCCCTTTTAGGCCAGGCCAGGCCGGGCCAGAGGTGCCAGCCCAATGCCGGCTTTGGCTTGGCCCAGGATCGCTGAAAGCCAAAGCCGGCGGCCTGAGCCACCGGCTTCTGTATGAAGTATGTACAAATATATCAGTGTTTCCGCGTTTCCGCATGTCCTCTTCAATGGCCACAATGTCTAACCGCCCACTTTGTCCACAGGGTTTTCACTCCACACGAAACACGTTCACCTTGCCACAATGGCTTCAATTTATCCTCTTTGTGTATATCCTAATCCCTCCCGCGTTATATAGAACTTGTTTCTATTTCCCAACATTCACGGCTCCTTCACTCATTTCAAGCATGTCGTCCATTGCTGCGATCAAGGGTCTCGTTAAGGACATCACTTCTCTCTCAAGTTCTCTCCCACTCTCTGTTCCTAAAGGAACAAAAGATGACAAAATCTGGAGTGTTATGCACGCGACGGAGGGTGAGACGGCTCATGAAACGTTCAACAAAAGATTTGACACGCTCTTTGCAGAGGATTGCCGCAATTCAGATGGGCGCCTGCTCCACATCCGCCAGGGTAAATTGGGACTGGGTCTTATTTGTTCGTACCTGGCAAAAATCAACTGGGCCGCCAATTTTCCTTTGGATTTAATAGAAAGAAAACTGCTATGCCTTATGATGGGACTGAGATATCTATGGTAAGCATGATGATTATCTATCCATGTAACCTTCTGACCAGTATCTAGGGAATCGGATGCAGATCTGCTGAGCCGCAAACGACCGGCACGCAACACGGTACTCACCTCCAAGCTGAAAGATTTGGACAATACCGAGCAGGCTCAACTTTCATTCCAATGCAAGGCAGTTCAAGATTATCACATCCGCCAGTTACAAGATCTTGAGACCCCCTCCTCGCGACTTTCTCCCTCATCACTCGACGAACCATCTACTTCACCATCCAAGCGTGCTTTTGTCACTATTATCAATCCAGACTCAGAGCATGATAGCAGGGACGAAAGTGGGGATACTGATGAGCAGCCCAAGCCACGTAGGTACTCGTTTTAATTTCGTGACTTCATCTGAATGTCATCATAGCCAAAAAGCAACGTATCTCAGCCAAGACAGCTACACTTTCGGAGTGCAAGCGGTCCATGGTCATCGATAAGGATACTGATGATGGGGGCAAAGCTGATGTGGAGCCCAGGCCACGTTCGTTTTCCATCTCCATCTTTTTGTGAATTTGTTCTGATATTCCCTACAGGCAAAAGAAAGCGTGTCACATTAGGAAACCCGGGAGATGTCGATGAGGATGGCTTGCTCCTGGATGTTGACGTACAGTCAATCCAAGAGGATGCCCCGACACGTGAGGACAAACGGCGCGATGTGGATGCCTTCTTCCATGCCGCAGTCATGAAGGAGGTCAAGGGCAAAAAGAAGAAGTACTGTACCTGTAAACTTTGCGTGTATGTCCTTTGTGTTTCAGTTTTTTCCGTTCTCACATTTGAATTGTTTTTAGGGACAAGTAATGTCTAGTGGACGAAGTTACTACTCTACGGCATCATCTTGAAGCGCACCACCCTGTGAGTGAACTTGTGATTGCTGTGCATCACCTACTGATTTCCCACAGGCGAAATACCATAACTGGGCAAAGGGTGCTGACTTCGAGTCCAAGCTACCCGGCGATGTCAAGAAGTGCAAGATGGCCGCTGAACAAGCCACTCAGATGCTGGATCGTGACCTCAGGGAGAAGCTGTCGGAACGAGCTATCCCCTACACTGACAAGATTTTTTGGTGGGCCACGATCGAGTGGCTGGTCGCAACTGACCAGGTAGGCAACTTAGTCTCGCAGCTAAACCTCCCACTGATTTCACACATTTGTAGCCAATCCGAGCCCTCGAACATCCCAAATTCAAGGAAATGATTGATATCGCAGCTCGTTCTACCAATGGTGTCAAGATTTGTTACGTTTTACCCCGATTTAACCCCCGCTTCCGACCCCGACGTCCCTGACTCGACGTCACAAGACAATATCATAACCTGGGTCCGGAACATCGTCGAAGACAACCAACGATGGTATCCCAATCCTCATGATTACCCTCATCAACCGATCACCGCCGATACATCATACACGTTGATTCAAGCACTCAATAATACCGCGCAACACAATCATCGGATCAGCTGTCTGCTGACACCGGACCTGCAACACAGCCGTTGGCCACCTCGTTGGCACCCCAAAACGTATAGACCACGAAGCCAAGCAAGACGCCGTTCATCCCGGAGCTTATCCTCCACGCAGCCACGCATGACGAAGAAGCCGACCCTGAAGTTGTTCACCAGTATATAATCATTGACATTCGTAGTCAGTATCCCCAAGTTTAGTATAGCTACTCTTCCCCCGATCGCTACCACGAAACCCAGATACCTCTCCTCCTCTATCCGTTTGTACTTGCTTTCTTCTATAAAAACACATCCTCGTTTGGTTTATTGTTGCCGGAGTTCGCTGCTATAAGAACAGCGATCCGTAACATAATACTAAACTTTCTCTACTCTCTCGACAATAAACCAAGACATCCTGGAACCCCGACAATACCGAACTCCAGATTCAGAACGAGACGACGAATATCATCTCGCACCCGAAACGTCAGATTCCTCTGACGACGACTTCGACCAATACGTCGCAACACAGACTAGTGTCCGAACCGCGCCTTTCCCCTCGTCATCATTTCCTCCTCCAACAACTGCTTCTCACCATCAATCTCAATTCCAAACGCAAACCAGAATGTCAGACACCGAAGAGAACCACGAAATCCAAGACACCACCACTGTTGCACCCGCAGCCCCGTCGCCTCCAAAATCTCATATTGCTCCGCCAACTAAGTACGATGGGAATAAAGAAGGATTCAAAACATTCTTCTGCAGTGCCTTCATCTACATCCGTGCAAACAGAGCTGCGTTCGACAGTGAAGAAAAACAAATCCTTTTTATCCTCTCGTACCTGCAAGGCGGACTCGCTGGACGATGGGCAGACGAGTACGTCGACATTGCCCTACAGCACTCCCCCATCAACTTCGGATCCCTGGAGGACTTCACCAAGGAATTCAAACGGCACTTCGAGAAACCGGATCAGAAGAAGGACGCATTGACAAAGTTAAACGACCTGCGCCAAGGAAAAATGACAGCCGATGAGTTTTGGATTGAGTTTGACACTCTCCGACGCATCGCTGGACTCGGCGAAATCATGAACGACAGTTATCTCATTCAACTCGTTGAACTGCATATGAACAAACCACTGATCGACCAGATCTATACCGGTATGAAGATCCCAACCACCGTCGAAGAATGGCGTACGCAGACGGTTCGATTGGACCAACAATGGCGACGCCGTCAGGATCAAATACGATCCATGAACTCACCCGTAAAAACACGATATAACCCAAACACAGCAACCGCATCGACAACTCCCCGACCACAACAAACAACAACACCTCGTCCGCAGTCGGAATCTGTCCCGATGGACGTCGATACACGACGAACGCCACCTCGACAGCAAACGTTTACTCGTTTGACGGACGAACAACGGTTGGATTTCATGAAAAAAGGAATCTGTTTTAAATGTCGACAGCCCGGACACATCTCGTGCAACTGTCCGGAACAACAAGGACGGCAACAGATTCGTTCTATGGAAACCGTTCAACAAACTCCGAGACAACAACAAGACGATGGTAAAGACGCTCGGATTGCCGCATTGATGGATGAGTTGGCAGCGATGAAGTTGAAGCAAGAGGGTTTTTAAAGAAGCGACGTGAAGCACAGGAGGCCACGATCGCACAACTCGAGAAAGATGTACACGTATGCAAACAATTTAATGGTGTATTTTCTAAACTCAAAGACCTCCGTGATGACCTGAATCAACAACCGAAAGAACAACCAGAAACAAGGCCGAAACAGAAAAGTAACACGTGGCGAGATACCCATGTTACAGCTGATGAAGACAAAACAACAAAAAAGAAAACAACGGTCGAATCTGAATTCAATGCCATGGAAACGATTGTGGCTATCCGATCGACCACAATGGGTTTTGCCCTCGACCTCCTGCTTGATTATGATGTATACGGTCGATGGACCGAGAAGATTTCACCGGGTCTGGTGCTTTCTCTCAATCGTCGTTCAATTGACGAAGCCGTTCAATGGTTGGTACAAAACATGCCTCAGGATTCGCCACAAGAATCACGAACTCTTGAACCAATACGAGCAGTAACACAGAAAGATTCTGAACTCCGTATGGCGTTACTCGTTCATGGTTTCGTCTCGGTCACTCAAGATGGTCGTCAATATCCCATGACCGGTTTGATCGATTGTGGTTGTACGATCTGTGCAATCGATATCGGCTACGTTAAAGCACATAACATTCCCACGAAGCCATACGTAAACCCGTTTAATTCGCATATGAGCGATGGAACACAACCGAAAACAGGACAGATCACTGAATATTGCGAGTTGCAAATGCGACTTGGGGATCATCAAGAATTACTTCGTTTCGCGGTAACAACGTTAGCGAAAATGGACATCTTCCTCGGATACGACTGGCTCAAAAAACATAACCCAGAAATTGATTGGCGTGAAAACGAAGTCAAGTTCTCGCGATGTCTTTCGGGTTGTGGCAAACCATCGACGATACGGTCAACCGAATTCAATACTGTGGTCTGGGAACGACCACTTTGGTTCGATCAAGTGATGGAAGAAACGATGAGCCCAGCACATTTTTGTTCATTCATGACCAAGTCAACAGAACTCGCGATTGCAGCGCAGAAACAACAGAAAGAGAAATCATTTGAAGAACTAGTCCCCGAAACGTATCATGAATATCGCGATGTCTTCGAACCCTCTGGTTTTGATGAGTTACCAGCACGGAAACCTTGGGATCATGCGATTACCCTGAAGCCGGATGCGCCAGACCACCACGACTGCAAGCTATATCCGTTGTCTCCTAACGAAAAACAAGACCTCGACAAGTTTCTCGATGACAATCTCAAAACAGGACGAATTCGACCGTCGAAATCACCTTATGCATCCCCTTTCTTCTTTGTATCGAAGAAGGACGCTGCCGAACGACGACCAATACAGGACTATCGCTGGTTAAATTCATGGACGGTCGATGACAAGTATCCATTACCGTTGATCAATGACATCATCAATCAACTCGCTGAAGCAAAATTCTTCACAAAACTCGATGTTCGGTGGGGTTTCAATAATGTTCGGATCAAAGAAGGCGATGAGCACAAAGCTGCTTTCCTAACCCCGAAAGGTCTTTTTGAACCAACTGTGATGTTCTTCGGGTTAAAGAATTCACCACCAACGTTCCAACGGCTGATGAACCATGTCTTTCGTTATGAAATCCGTGAAGGCTGGCTTTTGGTGTACATGGATGACATCTTGATCTTCTCAAAATCACTGGAAGAAAATCAACAACGCACGAAACAAGTTCTGAAGATCTTTCGGAAAAACAACTTATTCCTGAAACCCAAGAAATGTACATTTGATAAACCGAAAGTCGATTATCTCGGCCTTATCGTTGGTGAAGGACAAGTCCAAATGGATCCCGTTAAAACCAACGCAATTACGGATTGGCCAGTTCCTACAAATCTCACCGAATTACAACGGTTTATCGGTTTTCTGTATTTCTATCGTCGTTTCGTCGAAAACCTTTCCCAAATCGCTGCTCCTCTACATAGGTTAACAGGAAAAGCAAAATGGGATTGGACAGAAGAACAACAGAACGCATTCGATCGATTGAAGACAATCATCACAACCGATCCTATCCTTGTCCTACCTGTACCCGATAAGAAATTCATCATCGAATGTGATGCCTCCGATTATGCCATAGGTGCTATTTTGTCACAAGAACAATCCAATGGGCTTTTTCGACCTGTCGCATATATGTCGACGACAATGTCACCAGCAGAACGTAACTATCAAATCTTCGACAAGGAATTGCTCGCAATCATACGAAGTTTTGAGGAATGGCGTCACTTCCTTCTCGGAGCAAAAGAACAGGTTGATGTTTTCACCGATCATCGAAATCTTGAATATTACCGAAAACCACAAGACCTCACAAGGCGACAAGCACGATGGATTGCATTCCTGCAAGATTACAATTTCCGCTTGTTGTATAGAAAAGGATCGCAAAACAAAAAAGCCGACCTCCTTTCCCGACGTGTTGATCACAAGCCAAAAGAAATGGACAATAAAGGTATGATTGGTCTTCCTAACTCATTGTTCATCCCACCAGAACAAGCAATCCGACAAATATTGCATACTTCTCCTATGAACGATAACATTATTGCCCTCCATCATGACAATCCCACCGCCGGTCATCCCGGCCGTGACAAAACAATCGAGTTGATTTCACGGACAACAACATGGCCAACTATACGCGAAGATGTGGAACGTTATATCAATGGTTGTACGGGATGTCAACAGAATAAACCACGACGTGGAAAACAACTTGGACAACTTTTCCCACATGACGTACCACCCTATAACTGGCATACAATTTCTGTCGACATGATTGGTCCCCTACCGGAGTCACATGGCTTTGACGCCATTCTGGTTGTTGTCGATAAACGGTCGAAACATCCCATATTTATTGCCACAAATATGACATTGACTTCGGAAGGATGGGCACGACTATTCCGTGATCATGTCTTCAAGCGTTTTGGCATGCCACGCTTTGTCATCTCCGATCGCGGTTCTGTTTTCGTCTCACGGTTTATCACCGAATTATATTCCCTGATTGGTATCAAAGGATGCCCAACGACAGCATATCATCCACGTGCTGATGGACAAACGGAACGAATGAACCAAGAACTCGAAATTTTCCTTCGATTCTTCACCAATTACCGACAAGACGATTGGCATGAATGGCTTGCCCTCGCAGAATTTGCATTAGCCAATCGCGAATCTTCCGCCATCAAAACTTCCCCCTTCTTTGCAACACAAGGACAACATCTGTGGACAGGCCTCGTACCTGACATACACACACCCATCGCAAACGAAGCCGTTCATGATTTCATTACACGAATGAAAACGATACAACAAAAGATTGGCGAAATAGCAGATGTCATGAAGCAAACAATGAAGGATAAGTATGACAGTCATGTCAAGAAAATTGTCTTTTCCCCTGGTGACAAAGTCTGGCTAAACGGAAAGAATTTAACCACAGATCGACCTAGCAAGAAGCTCGATAATCAGCAATTCGGTCCGTTTACCGTTCTCGACAAAATCGGTTCTTCATCGTACAAACTGAAATTACCGAAAACCTGGAAAATCTTCCCCATATTCAACGTCGCTCTCCTCTCCCCATTCCGACCTCCTTCTTCTCCCATCCAACAAAAATACCATCTTCGACCTCCCTCCGAAATCATCAACAATGATGACCATTATGAAATAGAACATATTCTCGACTCCCGTATTCGCCGAAATAAGTTATATTACTTAGTTCATTGGCTCGATTATCCCCGCGACGAAGATTCCTGGATCCCGGCATCCGAAACCACATACTGCCAAGATCTCGTCAATGACTTCCATAGATTACATCCCAAAGCTCCATCTTCTTCATCTTTCCGTTCCCTTTTTACTCTTCCCCCTTCCGTTATCCTCCCTTTTTCTTCTTCTTCCATTTTACTTGCTATATATCCCAAAAACGCCACCCTCATCGCCAATCGTACAAAAAACCACGAATTCCGAAAATACATCTTTCCCAATAATATCACTCACGCCTATCTTTACGAAACCGCCCCCGTCGACGCCGTCACCGCCATCATCGAAATCGCCCCCCCAATCATTGCCCCTGCCTTAATTGCCGACGTCAACGGCATTGGCAATTCCGACTTCAACACCCGTGTCAAAGTTTGTCCGTACGCTTTCCCTATCTTACATTACTATCACCTTCCATCACCTATCCCCTCCGCCGCCCTTTCACATGACTATGACATTTCTACTCCTCATCGTTTTTCGTTGCTTCCTTCTTCTTTCACACGCGATCACCCCGTAAACCCCGATCACCTCGTTTATTAGTTTTGCCGGCCCTAATCTTCCCTTTCATATATATAGTCTGTTCTCTTTTATTTCCTTTTTTCGCTCTTTACCTTCTTCCCCCATGTCTGCCTCGGATGTTTATCTCCCTTCTTCCCCTTATTACCGTCTCCTTCCTCCTCGCTTTCGCATCCCTCGCTCGAAACGCCGCCTCTGTGATCGTAGTGTTCGCTTCGCTGTTGACCTCATGCAACCCTCTTCCTTTGGCTCCGTTCATCCAACGACGGCTATCGCCCATCTTGGCGTTGACCCATTCTTCGCCCCGCGATCCTTCTACTCAGTACATCCCATTGGGCCTCCCCCTCCTGCTGTCCCTCCCACCGTTCCCGTCTGGTTTACCGATGATCCCGTCGATCCCTACCGCGAATTCATCGACTGCGCTGCCGTGTATGATTCCGTTTTCCCTCCGGGTAATCGGGACGATTCCCCTTGTTCCGGGGGTATTGTTACGTTTTACCCCGATTTAACCCCCGCTTCCGACCCCGACGTCCCTGACTCGACGTCACAAGACAATATCATAACCTGGGTCCGGAACATCGTTGAAGACAACCAACGACGGTATCCCAATCCTCATGATTACCCTCATCAACCGATCACCGCCGATACATCATACACGTTGATTCAAGCACTCAATAATACCGTGCAACACAATCATCGGATCAGCTGTCTGCTGACACCGGACCTGCAACACAGCCGTTGGCCACCTCGTTGGCACCCCAAAACGTATAGACCACGAAGCCAAGCAAGACGCCGTTCATCCCGGAGCTTATCCTCCACGCAGCCACGCATGACGAAGAAGCCGACCCTGAAGTTGTTCACCAGTATATAATCATTGACATTCGTAGTCAGTATCCCCAAGTTTAGTATAGCTACTCTTCCCCCGATCGCTACCACGAAACCCAGATACCTCTCCTCCTCTATCCGTTTGTACTTGCTTTCTTCTATAAAAACACATCCTCGTTTGGTTTATTGTTGCCGGAGTTTGCCGCTATAGGAACAGCAATCCGTAACAAGATTCCTGGTCGAAAAGCAACGCGAGGGGAGATAAAGCGGATCTTCAAGGACCACCTCATGAAACTGAAGGCAAAACTCAATGTATGTGCATTCTGTTTGACATCAGCCTTTCTTCTTACCATCTCCAGGGTCTGACTGTCACCGGCGAAGTAAACATTACCTGTGATGCATGGCAAGCGAGCAACTCTGATGGATATTTCGCTGTTACCGGGCATTTGATAGAAGAGACGACACCCACACAGTGGGAGCTTAAAAGTGGCCTGCTCGGCTTCACACGAGTTAGTAATGCTCACAACGGTGAATGACTGGGTCAGGCCCTATTCAAAATTGCCAAACGCGTAGGCATTGAACACAAGGTATTTTTTGCCGTAGCTTATGTTATATATTTCTCATTGTACCTTCCAGCTGGGACACGTAACTTGCGATAATGCATCAAACAACATAACAATGATGAAGGAATTGGCTGTGCGGTTGAAGGCTGCCACTGGCAGAAAATAGAACTGGCGCAAGAGGAAGATTAAGCGAGTCTAGTCAATGTTTGCTCGTAAATATTTGTATTCACCTGTGTGATAGCTGTCTAGCGCATGTCATCAATTTAGCAACCCAAGCTCTCATCTCCATGTACAGCAAGTCGCCACATTTTGATCCAAAGAATCCCGAGGCCCACGTTCCAACAAGTCGTGATGAAGTGGGTTTAGTAAGAGCGATTGTAGTCAAGGTATGTACCTTGTGTCCTTCATGCTGCTTTGGATGCCGACTATTAACTCAGGAGCAATCATCTTCCAAGCGCAAAGAGATCTGGAAGACTCTTCAGGTCAAGGCAGGTATTAAGAAGCCAACACAACTTCTCATTGACATGAAAGTGTGATGGTCGTAAACGTATGTAATGCTCCATCGGGCTGAACAAAAGAAAGATGTAAGCACATGGGAGTTTCCTGATTATGGCTTCTCACTTTCCATACAGATTGTCAACTGCTTTGTGGATGAACTTCGTTGGGAAGAGGTCGACTCTTCAAAACGCAACAAAATTCGTGAGCTCAAGCTGGATGGTGAGGAATGGACATGAGTCAACATCTTTCTAGGTCTATTATGTGTATGTGCACGATATTTGTTGTGGTGCTACAATTTTTGATCATGCCGCAGCATGCTGATAATGCTCAGCAATCTTTTTCGTCTGATCAAGTGTCAACCCTCCATCTGGCAATCCCCGCCCTTGAAGCCCTTCACAGGGCATGGTCCTCTCGTGTTGAGTGTCCCAAATATGAGCAGTTTGCTGCCGCCCTTAAGGCGGCATATACGAAGATCGATGATTATTATGAGAAGACAACTGAGTCACCTGCGTATATTATGGCAATGAGTATGGGTGTGCTTCTTCCATCATTGTTGCTCACTGATGTGATTGTTAGTCCTCAATCCGAAGGAGAAAATGGCGTATTTTAAGAAGCATTGGCCAACAGAACTCCAAGATGAGGTCTTGACGTGTGCTGAAGAAATTGTATGTCCATCATTTTTATCCTTTTCAGCTGCTAACTTATATCACTCAGTACAAAGAACGATATTTTCAACTAACTAAAGGTGTCAGTATGAAAGTATTGACGCAAACCAAGAAGAATAAGGGCATAAATGCTCTGCTTCGCGAGCTCAGTGATGATGAGGAGGCGGTTGACAATACTGGTCCTGACATACCGGAAGATCCCAACCGGCCATGGCTGCGAGGTTTCTGCACATACATGGATAGTCTCGAGCAGGTACCTGATGGCTGGACATCCATTAGATGGTGGGGGGTAAGTAATCTCAATATTTTGCTGATAGATGACTATCCAGCAATTTTACAGGTTAATTCCCAGTGCTATGACCCTGTCTGGGCTGCTCTCGCTCATGACTATTTATCCATCATGTCATCTTCAGTATCGAGTCAGCGTGCCTTCTCACAAGGTGGCATTACGATCAGCAAACGACGAAACCGACTGAAAGGTGACATTGTCGAAGCCCTGCAATGCATAAAGTGCGCAATCCGACATGATTTGCTATTCCGGGAAGCAGCTCCATCATCCGCACTTGAGCTTAATGAGGACAAAGATGAGGAGGCCGAGGAGGCCAATGACGAGAATGAGGGAGAAGAAGACTCCGAAACTGGTGAGGTGGGTTGGGATGATTTATTGATTGAAGTATACGAAGAAGATGCTACTGCGGGTGGAGGAATTGATTCAGATTGATGTAATGTCACCTACTTTACAAAATATATGACTTATTCCTACAAAGCCGGGGCTGGGCCAAAGCCAGGCCAGGGCCAAGCCGTCATTGATGACTTTGGCTTAGCCTGACCATTCACAAAGCCGGGGCCAGCTCAGGCCAAGCCAAAGCCCTGGCTTTTGGGCCAAGCTGGGCCGGAACATCACTACAGACAAGGAGGGGGGCAAACAGACAGGCCATCGTGTCAGGTCTTGGTTGTACCTCTCCTTGCGCTGGCTGTTTCCATCTGTCTTCGTGCTTGTCATCCCCTTCAAGTTCTCTGTGCTCGACCTCACCCTCACCTTGCCGTCATCGCCATTTGCCGGGGGTCAATTGACCATCGTCATCATCGTCATGTTGGTGTTGGTGTTGTAAGTGGTGGTGGAGGCAGCAGTGGTCACGATCATCCATGTTTGAGGTGGCAGGTTGCTGCTGCCACTGGTGTTGCTCTGCTGCTGCTGCTGGCATTGCTGTTGCTGCTGCTGCTGCTATTGTGGTTGCAGTTGTGGTTGCTGCTGCTGCTGCTGCTGCTGCTGCTGTTGCGGTTGCTGTCATTTGGCTGTCATCGTCGTCATCGGGGTGGTGGCATTGGTGGTGTTGCCACTGCCATTGCTGCTGCTGCCACTGCTGCCATTGATTCACTCCAACTCGCAATGGAATGTGAGGGAGGTTGTTGGGTGGAGTTGACCGTGGGCGCCTTATTTATGCGGTCAAGGTGGGCCATGGGGGGCTGTTCTATGTAAGAAAATGTCAGTAAAATATGAAATCAAGCCATTACTTACCATGGTTGTTGAGTAATGTTAGTCTTCAGTCAAAATTGAAGTGTCACGCATGTATGTTTAAGGTCACATGATCTAAGTTCACACGACTGCATACAAAAAAATGCAAAAATTGAGTATCTAAATGAGTATCTATGTAGGTAAATATATATTACAGTTCATGGTTTGAACCACATGTCAGTGCCAGAACTGCAAACCGAACCAGTGGTTTGGTTCAGCCCTTTGGCTGAACCAGAACCGAACTTCAGCATCACTAATTCAATATAAGGTCAGTTCAGTGCTATTCACTAGTTCATGTGGTACAATTATTATATAAATATACCATTGTACTATAGAAACTAATGTGATCAGTCAGATACATGCAATAAATGCAGATAATGCATCATCAAATGACACCCAATCTACATTGCTCACTCGTTGCAACAATTCATATGAAGAAGATAACCACATATGCTGCTTCAACCATACCATCCAGCTCTTGGCCAAGACACTCCTTGCACCATTTAATCCTGCCCTCTCATCTTTGGTGCCTCTTGACAGGACTGAAGAGAATGATATCAATATCGACAAAATCCCCAAACTTGAAGGTGTTAGCAATGAGAAAGATGAAGGAGAAGAGGCAGGTGGATCAGACAGTGAGGATGTGGATGATCACAATGACAACAATGATTTCACTGAGCTTACTGAAGAAGAATGTGAGGAGATCTTGACCAAGACAGCTGCTGTTCGTGAGATGGTTACCAAGGTGTGACAAACTGGGGGCTCTTTGTCTGTTACTTCTCATGTTTGATTTGACAGCTTTGAAAGCTGTCATTTGCTGTAATTCATTCCACCACCATTGTTCTCCCTGCCTGGTGATGTGCCTGGACATTACATGACCTCAAGCCAAGACTCATTCCTTGCAATGTCTTCACTTGTGGAACTCTACATTAGATATAATGGATTTTGCTTGGAAGTATTGCAAACCCATTGACAAAATTACAGCTGACAAGAAGTTGAAGCTGCATCGCTATGAGTTGGATAACAAAGACTGGTTGATCATTCAAGATCTCCTCACCCTTCTGTGGGTAAGTCTCTTTCATTGTTGGTCTTATATTATTCTCAATGCTGTGTTTTTCTAGCAATACAAGAAGGCAACAATCTTTTTCTTGGGTGCCTCAGCAAGTGTCGTGTCCATCATTCCTGCCATACTATGGACTTGGTGAAAATTTCTGTGCTCTACCTTGTATCTCATGAAGTACTGCATGGGTTAACATGGTTACAGAGGGAAAGTTGTACTATTTCTTAAGGGCTATCTAGTGCTATCATTACATTTGGACCATATTTTGTATTTGGTGACTTGTGGATGAAAGAAAAGGTAAACCAGTACTTTTTGACACCCAAAATGATATTGTCAAATTATGGCATCAAATGAACTCCTATGAAAAAAATTGTAGGGAGTTTTTTTTTTTTCAAGGGCTAAAAGTGCATATACCATGTTCTTCTTTATTTTTGTCCTTTGAGCTCATAATCATGATTCTTGTGGCATTTCATCCCTAATGTGGATAAACATAGCACAGATGAAATATTGCCTCAAAGGACAAAAATAAAGAAAAACATGGTATATGTACTTTTAGCCCTTGAAAAAATGAACAAATTTCTCCCTACAATTTTTTTCATAGGAGTTCATTTGATGCCATAATTTGACAATATCATTTTGGGTGTCAAAAGTAATGGTTTACCTTTTCTTTCATCCACAAGTCACCAAATACAAAATATGGTCCAAATGTAATGATAGCACTAGATAGCCCTTAAGAAATAGTACAACTTTCCCTCTGTAACCATGTTAACCCATGCAGTACTTCATGAGATACAAGGTAGAGCACAGAAAATTTCACCAAGTCCATATTATTTTAATTGATCAAAAAATTTCCCACAAGTGTCAAGCTCACTACAAATGACTGTAATTTACTGACACCATTTTATGAATCTTCAACCAATGACAACCATGATTCTAATTTAGCTCGAAATCCTCAGCCTTTGCAGGCAAAGTTGTAGCAGGATATGTGGAGAACCTCTTACAATTTTATAGGAATTTATTTAGTTGTATGCCATGGACAGGGTGCAAAGTCTGAACCCCAGGTAAAAGCAATTATTTTTTAATTATTTTTTTAATTATTTTTTCCTGCAGCCTAATAAATAGCCGCTTCCACTCTCGTCCTTTCTAGCAAGTTCTAAAGCATTCGGAGTGTCTCGCACAGCTCCTCTCGTCCCTTACCCCCATCTGCATTCGAAATGGTCAGAGAAAGGTTCGTGTTCCGTAGTCCTTTACAGTCTGGTCTTAATTCTGTGGTGCAGAAAATATTACGATCTCCTTGAGGTTCCCGTTGATGCCTCTGAGTCAGATCTGAAGAAGGCGTACCGGAAAAAGTGATGTAATGAATATTCTGGAGTACCGTGCGCGACCTAACACCTCCTTAGGGCGCTGCGGTTGCATCCCGACAAGGGGGGAGATCCCGAACTTTTCAAGGAAGTCACTCATGCGTGTGTTTCAATTGCATCCTTTTCTATTCGTGGTCTTTTATCACCTCCGAACAGATACGAAGTTCTGTCTGACCCAGGAAAGCGGAGCATATACGATTCACGTGGAGAGGCAGGTCTGTCTGAACAAGGTGGAATGGGAGGGATGGACCCCCAGGTCCGATCAGCCAATGATACCAGTTATTCCTTACTGAATTGTCATTCCCATGGCAGGACCTCTTTAGTCAGCTATTTGGTGGTGGGGGGTTTGGCGGGGCACCTTTCTTTGGCGGTGGCGGTGGCGGCGGCGGCGGCGGTGGATCACGAGGACCCCGAAAGACTAAGGATCTAGTTCATCGTGTCAACGTCACCCTGGAAGACCTTTACAAGGGTAAAACCACCAAACTTGCCTTGACACGGAACGTCATCTGCACGAAATGCAAAGGGAAAGGTGGAAAGGATGGTGCCGTTAGATCTTGCAGCACCTGCAATGGTCGGGGCATCAAGATCACTCTTCGACAAATGGGGCCCATGATTCAACAGATACAATCTCCCTGTGACGACTGTGCAGCCACTGGGGAGGTCATCAATCTCAAAGACCGGTGTAACCATTGCAAAGGAAAAAAGGTGACCCCGGAGAAAAAATTTCTGGAGATCCATATCGACAAGGGAATGAAGGGAGGACAGACAATAACCTTCAGAGGCGAGAGTGACCAGGCTCCCTCTATGGAATCTGGAGATGTGATGATCCTTGTCGAAGAGAAGCCGCATGAACGGTTCAAGCGACAGGACAATGACCTGTTCGCGGAATTTGAAGTCGACCTACTCACGGCCTTGGGCGGGGGAGAGTTTGCGATCAGGCATTTGGACGACCGAGCTTTGATAATCAAATTAGAACCTGGAGGTGTTGTTAAGCACGGTTCGTCTCATTTCATTCTCAAAATATAATCTAATGGTGTTCGTCTCATTGCAGGTGACCTCAAAGTCATTCATGGACAAGGTATGCCATCTCAACGTCACCACGAGCCAGGCGACCTGTATGTCAAACTCCTCGTCAAGTTCCCTGACCGCGTGGATGTGTCCTTGATCCCGCTTCTGGAGCGTGCGCTTCCGCCCCGAAAGCTTTTGGACAAGTTTCCTAAGAACTTCGTGTTGGAAGAGGCACGCCTGACCGAAGCGGACCTCCATTCCAAGGCAGATATGAGAGAGGATGCGATGGAAGAAGATCAGGAGGAACCCCGTGTACAATGTGCCAATCAGTGATTCACGCGTGGCGAGAGTTTCGTCCATATCATCATACGTGCCGCATAGATCTTTGATTACGCTTTGCTAATAATAAGCCGACTCCCAGTCTTTGTTATGGATTTCAACGAGTCTGCTCAGACATGGGTGAGGGTCTACCACCGGAATCAAGCTGGATTGGCTGTATACAACATTTGATTCACGGTTGGAGAAACTGACTTCATTTTCATTTCTACAGCCCTTTGCGCAAAGGATAGTAAGGTCACCATGCATCAATGGCATGTGCTGGGAATAGTGGCCGGATAGTCGCAGAAAGGATTAGTAATCTGTATCATGTGACCCTGGAACTCAAACACACCTGTCTGATGAATAATGCTGAAGTGCAGCAGTTATTCTACTCACCACAAGAAACTTCTAGTAGATTTAGCTAGTAGTATAAAAGCCCTCTCAGAGAGAGGTAAATATAATTCAATTCCACATAAATTACTTACCGGTCAACAACCACTGCACTACAATAGGTTATGAGCCCTGAACGGCTGTAATGGAAACACGATCACGCACCTCCGAACATTGCACTACCACCTCGTATACTAAGCTGACTATGATGGACAAAGTCACGCACACATCGGGATCCTACCGGATCGAGTTATTGAAGGGGAACAATTGGATGCCATGCGGGTTAGAGATGTACATCGATGCGGAATCAAAGGCCGCTGTTCTGGCAGACACTTCCTGTCTAACACCAGCGGAATCCGAGGCGATGCAGAAATGGTGCAGCAGAGATGCCAAGATGAGGACGTGGATCGAGCTCACAATTGGCGATGCGGAAATGATACATATTGTTGGTGCGCACACAGCAAGTGAGATGTGGAAGCAGCTAACCTTGGTAAAGGAATCCAGGGGGAAGCTCGGAATATTAGTGACACAACATGCATTGGACCAGTCGATTGCTGAAGAAGGATTTGACCTAATTGAGCACATATTGAAGCTCCAGAAACTGCAGGAGGAGCTCCACTTAATGGGAAGCTTGATTTCCGATGAAGATTTCACTATGATACTTGTATCCTCCTTACCGGAAAGTTGGGACTTGTATACATCGGCGTACTTAGGCTCAAAGAAGGATGGAACGTCACTGATGTCACATGCACTAGTCATGATCCTAATAGAGGAAGACCACAGGTGCCGTGAGCACAGTGGAGATCCTAACAACATTGCTATGCTTGGGAGGTTCACTGGAAAGCGCAATGGAAAGGGTAACGGAAAGCAGAAGGTGGCCAATTCTGAGACGGAATGCTTCAACTGCCACAAGAAGGGACATATTGCGAAGGACTGCATGTCTACAGGTGGTGGAAAGGAAGGGCAGGGGCTGAAAGGGAAAGGAAAGGGTGCTGGAAAGGGTGGAAACCACTGGAACTGATCAAATCAAGCTGCAGACAATGTCAATAGTATGTTACAGGATGTAGCATACGCAGTGAATACAGAAAACGATTCAAACTATGATTGGTTACCGGATTCCAGAACAACAAGTCACATCAGCAATTCCCGAAATGCATTCATCACATACAAAACTCTGGATGAAGCTACCATTCAAGGACTAGGAAAGGTAGCCACTCGAGCTCTTGGTCATGGAATCATCATTTTACACTTCACAGTGGATGGAAAGGACATACAACATTAGCTACGAGACGTTGTAGAGACTCAACATCCCTCTGAGTCTGAATCATCGATATATCATGAATCCAGTGCCTCCAATCGACTCCCATTCCAACCCGATGTAACCCGACATGATGTGACCCAATGTGACCCAACATGACCAATGTGACCCGACATATGCCGCTTCGTGACAGCCACTTTCAGACCAAATCCAGCAGCCTCAGAAGCCCTGGAGTTCTAATTATAGGAGATGGATCTCATTGGACTGGATCCCCGCCTTCGGACTTGCCTTATATACGCATCCCCTACACATCCCCTGGTCCTTTCAGAGATATGTAGGAGATTTTAGATTTTTCTCTTGGACATTCATTTTCCCCTCCATTTTCCTGTCTTCGTCGCATCACAACTCCCCTTTCCACATCCCCATTCCATCTTCTCTTTGTAGTTTCTATCGGCCGAAATAGACATGTCTGAAAGTAGACTACTCACTCATGTACTATAAAAACGGTCCCCAATGACTGTACCAAAAAAAAAGATACCCTTAGTCCCCGTTTCCTCATAGTCAGAATCATGTTTTAGTCCCTTCGAATCCTCGTCCTTGTAGACCCTTAGCTTTTCATAGTTCACTTCATTGTCTTTAACCTTGTTCTATTATTTGTTCATCGTTTCCGACCTGACCCGACCCGACCTGCCATACCCAACATCGTTGGCATCATCGGGTTCATCGTTATTTATCCATTTTCAGTCTGTTCATTGTCAGGTTTGATATTATTTGTCCAGTTTTACACAGTGGGTTTATATTTTACTTACATTTCACCTTTTACTACTATTCCAAACACTGATTATCCACAGTCACTTCTACGCTGACACCCCTAGGTTAGGATCACTTCCTTTATTGTTCCGAAGCCACCACGAAGCCACAACTACAATGTACTACATGTACTGGAGTCACGTAACTCGCTACTATCACTGAGCCAATTTGATGAAAGCAGCAGATGGGTTAACTTCTGCAATGGAATATGCAGGCTCTATACAAAGGAGAATAAACTCGTTGGAACAGGCTGGAAAGATGGACGACTATATCATCTGAATGCCCAAGCACAATCCCACATGCCAGAAAAGGCAAACGTAGCCACACCAAAGAAAATGTCTTGGGACGAATGGCACTGCCTCTATGGACACATTGGAGTGAGCAGACTTGAGACCCTGCAGAGAAAGGGGTTAGTCACAGGTCTAGAAATTGACGAAGGAAGTATCCCTTCCCAAACCTGTGAGGCTTGCATTCAGGCAAATCAAGCTGTCCAGCCATTTCCTGAAGAGGCCGATGGATGATCAAAAGTTGCTGGAGAGCGGACTTTGAGTGATGTCTGAGGCCCAGCATGCATAGAGTCTATCGGAGGATCGAGATACTATATCTCATTCACGGATGATGCGGTATGCACCATAACCACTTTATTCATGAAATGGAAAAGCCAGATGACAGAATGCATCAAGGCTTACATTAACACGATCAAGAAGAAGTTTGATCAAAACCCTAAGTATTTGTGGTTCAATAATGGAAAGGAACTCGTCAACAAGGAAGTCGAGAGATGGGCAGTGGAGAAGGGAATTGTTGTCGAAACAATGGCCCCTCACAACATGGAACAGTGGAAAGATTTAATCGCACGTTACTGGAGTTAGCCTGCACAATGTTGATTGCTAAAAACCTGCCCGCATTCCTTTGGCCAGAAGCCATTGCACATGCGCCATACATTTGAAACCGATCCCCCACCAAGGCTCTAGACAGAATGACTCCACATGAAGCCTGGACTGGCAAGGAGCCAGACGTATCGCATTTCCAGGAGTTCAGATGTGATGTTTGGGTCTTATATCAAGGTGGAAAGATATTGAAGCTGGCACCACGATCAGCTAAGATGAAGTTCATAGGATTTGTGGAGTCACATAAGGCTATCCGATACTACGATGTCACAATGTGGACTGTTAAAACATCACAGAATGTTGCATTTCATGAGGATGGGGCATTGCAGGAAGTCCGGATTGTATCTGACTTACTGGGTTTGCAATTCAAGGGGGAGCAGAGTGAATCCAACAACTCACAAACTCTGGAACCACCGGAACCAACAACAGAATCACTGGAACCCACCAGAACGGCACCAGAAAGGGCTATTCACAGACCAGAAAATGAAATAACATACCCACCAAGAGCAACATGTGGAGTCGACCGTGACTACTGACAGTTAAACAACCAATGTGCACAACCGACACAACGCCAGATACATGAACCGCTTGATGTACCAAGACCAATGGAATCATCTGAAGTGAAACAAAAGGAAAAAGTCAGCATGGAAACAACCATAGCATATGCGTTCTTGAGCGCAATGCAGCAGGATAGCAGTCTCACTGACAAGGACCCATGGGATTTAAAGGAAGCCAGGGAAGCCATAGATTGGGAGAACTGGAAGGTAGTGATGATCAGCTACAAGAAATGGGCGTTTGGAAACTTGTAGACTTACTGGAGGAGCGGTAAGCCATTGGAAGCAAGTGGGTTTTCCACCGGAAATGTGATGAGACCAGTGCAATTGCTAGGCACAAGGCCCAAATAGTAGCCCAGGGGTTTTCACCGAAGCCTGGAGTGGATTTCAGTGAAACTGGAACATTTGCTCCTGTGATGCAGTTCGAGATGTTACAGACATTGCTCACATATTCTGCAGTCAGTCTCCACCAGAGTATTAAACTCCAGTGACCAATGGGAAAGGACCGGAGTGGAAAGGAAAGCAGATTTCAAGTCATTGAAAGCAGAACAACACTTATCATCAAAATTCCATTGTAACCCCTTGCGAGTGAGGCAAGTAAACGGAATGGTGACAGAGGAGTAGTGTGGAATGAAACGCCAGTAGAAATTGGCAAATCCAAGAAAGGATTGAACATAATCTTCTGGGGTTCAGGCCAATCCTGGATGGTCTGGACCTTGGCAGGGTCCATAGAAAGGACTTGCAGAGAAAGAATGTAACCCAAGTATTCCACTGTATCAATGCTGAAAGAACATTTCTCGGCATTGGCATACAGGCCATGCTTCCGGAGGCATCAGAGGACTTCGTAGATATGCTCTGTATGATCAGCAGGGTCATTGGAATAGATAAGAATGTCATCAAGGTAAACAATAACAGAAATGTCAAGGAGGTCGGAAAAAATGTCATTAACGAAGTGTTGAAAAGCTGTGGGGGCATTTGTGAGACCTTCTGGAATAACCAACCATTCAAACGAGCCATAGCAAGTATGAAAGGCTGTCTTCCACTCATCGCCTTCAGCAATCTGCACTAAATGGTAGGCGTGTTTAAGGTCAATTTTGGTGTAAATGTGTGCAGTCCAGGGAGTGTCAAGAAGGTTCGCTGTGAGGGGAATAGGATAGTGGTCTTTCTTTGTGATACAATTGAGTCCTTGGAAATCCATGCAAAGTTGGAGGCTACCATTCTTCTTCCGAGAGAAACCAATGGGAGCTCCGCAAGGAGAATGGGAGGAGTGGACAAACCAGCTTGGAGATTCTTATCAAGGAATTTCCAAAGGGTCTTGAGCTCCAAGGGCAAAATAGAATAGATAGGGCCAAAAGGAGGTTGAGCACTGTCTTCTAGATTAATTTTGAGGTCATAAGGACAGTGTTCAGGGAGGTTCCAAGCCTTCGTCTTGCTAAAAATGTTGGTGAATTCATGATACTCTTCAGGGATGTTGGGAAGGTCCACAGAGGGTTCAGAGGGTTCCGGATGACCATAGCTTGCAGAGCGTCCAGTGGTGTCAGGTAATCGGACTTCCATGCGGAAGACCTGGGTTCCCGGGACTTTGCAACCACATAGAAAAGCCTGAGCGCTGACAAAGGAAATGTCAGGCTTCGAAGCTGAAGGTGAGGGAGGATCGGGTGGAGTAGGTGGAGTAGACGGAAGGGATGGAGGGGACGGAGGCTGTACTGGAGGGTCCAAAAGTGGTGCCTCACTAGGCACTGGAGTCGACAATGGAGGCACAGAATCAGAAGAGTGGAATTTGACACTATGCTCAACCCAGTCAATCAACGCATTGTATTTGGTGAGCCAGCTATATCCAAGAATTGCTGATACAGATGGATCCAACAGAGTGACCAAAAATTCTAAGATTAGAATTTCACCAGTAGGGAAATGGATAGAAATAGATACAGATTTGTTAATGATTCCACTGTAGGAACCATCAAACAAGTGGAGATGTTTCAGAGCAGTGGGGAAAATAGGGAGATTGTGAAGGGAGCAGAATTCTGGATCACTGAAACAATGCCTCAATCCACAATCGACAAGGGTAACAATAAGGACAGAAGAATGATAAAGAGAAATCGTTAAGGAATCATTAGAGAGAGTGGACGCATTGAGTTTTACTTCCAGAAGTGCACAGTCAGGTTCAACACAGCCTACATCCTGTGCCGGAGTATGCAGACTGCTCTCTATTTTCTGACTCCTTTGGAGAATTGGAAGTAGAGATGGGAGGTGCAGAGGAAGTAGAGGTGGCACAAGCAGCAATACAAGAGGACATATACTTGGCTTTGGTGCAGTCCTTGGCCATGTGTCCTGTTCCTCTGCATATAATGCAGAGTTTATTTTTGATGTGGCGTTGGCATTCTGCAGGCTTGAGTTTACCATTGGAGTGGGCAGGGGAGCCCACTCAAAGTGTCATGGGGTGAACATCATGGTATGATAAGCTGAGTCTCTACTACAGGAATCTCTACTAGGTAATCCTACAAACCGTGGGATCCTATCATGTGACCTCCTACTACACCGCCCTTGCCCAGCTTATTGGCATAGGCAGGAGGGGTTTTCTGAGTGGTGGAAGGGGTGCTACTGGAGCTGGTAGCTTTGGCAGGGGACTTCCTCTCAGAGGCCTTGTCAGTCAAAGACTTGGCCTCAGAAGTGGAAGCTTTGGTGGAGGAGGATCTGGAAGCACGGGAAATCTCTGATTTCCATTCCAAATACCTAGCATCAAGGAGTTGAGCCTTATCCTTCAGCTCGTAAAGGTTCCTTGGTTTCTCGGATTGGGCTAGTTGATCTTTGAGGCGATCTGGGAGTCCTTGGTAAAAGGAGTGCCGCAAGGCACTGATGTTCCAGCCAGTCTGCGTAGCGAGACGATTGAAGTTAATGATGTACTTCACAATTCGTTGGTTGTCCTTCATTGCAAGATTTTCCAACTCATTCTTGGCACTACCCTTAGGATCCAAGGGTCCAAAATTATTCTGCAGCTCTGTGCAGAAATATCTATAATCAGACATGAAGTCCAGCAGATAGGAGTCGGTTTCTGGGTTCTCCAAAGGTAAGGCTTGAACCATGCGAGCACCATGCCTTTGAGATAAAAGAGGGCAAAATTGACTCTGGCGCCATCCATTTGGAAAGTGGTTGGTCAGTCATTGAAGTTCAGTTGGCACTGAACCAGGAAAGGATGGAGTTTTGTTGGATTGGAGGCATCAAATGTATCCAGTTCTCGGACTTTGGTATGTTGTTGTTGTCTCCCTTATTTTGGAGGGTGGTGGCTATGAGAGCAATGGCCTCAGCGAGATTGGTGTCATCATGATTGGCATTGCATGGTCTGAGAGGATTATTTGCTTCGAAGACAGTGTGCAGAAGTGGTTCATTTCTGGCAGTGTGGGTTTCTTCCAGCAGAGAAACTGGAGTCATGGTTGGGCGTTCGAGGAACCTCTCTGGTTGAGTGAGACAATAACACATGGGGGTTCTTTGTTGAGAGAAACCTTGGAAAGACATGATCAAAATAAAGAGAGTAAGGCTCAAGAGTAGTTCTGAAAATACTGTTAGAGGCATGCAACTCCAGACAGAATGGAGTTGTTGGAGGACTGGAGGTGCAAACTCTTGAAGTAGTTTTGCTACTTCCTTAAGTCGTACTGAGTAAGCACAAAGCGGACAGAGCAGAGTTAGTCTGGAGGTTCAGACTAAAGACAGAGACTAATAGTGAGCTTTAAGGCAAAGCCCTAAGTTTGAGAATGAGGGGAACTCAAGTTGATTTTCATAACGGAGGTACAGGATATTGTAGTTCTAACCTATATACTTGGTAAATGAATTGTTATGTCCTTAGTAATGTAGAGATAATAAGAACTCTGGAAGGGGAACCAGAGTTCAGAGAAGGATAAAAGAAATAAAAGGTTGCTACGTACGGTGACACATAAACAAAGGGAAGGAAATGGATAGGAGTTCGGAGAAATGGAGATGAAGAAGAATAGAGTATAACAAAGGACAGGAACAATAACATATGTGAGAGGATAAGATAAAATAAAGGGGCAGAAAAGTCCAGAGCGGTGTTATGTGAATGTTTGTTTCACCAAGAATTACCAGAGTTGACTTTGTTCAGGTACCTTCTTGTTGTTCGTGGGTTTCTAATATTTAAATAACCTATCAGGAAGGGGTTTGTGGGTATATGTACTATATGAATCAATAGAATGTAATAGTGAGGTCTCTTCAATTAAGAATTGAGACTTTGAGTAGGGATGAATAGCAATTGGGTGTGTGATGCACTGAAAATACTAATATTCACTACTGGAATATAAAAAATATGAACCAATGAATACTGATAACAATATTCACTAGTTGAATATGGACAGTTTTGGCTACAGGGCCTATTCAATCAAGAGTATCTCTGGGTATTATAATATCTGACTTAAATCCGAAGCTTCAAATGCACATTGGCTACTAGTTCAGGGATATCTTTAATACCTTTTGAATACTCTGTTTTGTTTAGGATGAAACCTTAACCTTAGAAGTGTATCTAGCTGACTAATGCTGACTAATGAATTGATTGGACTGAGTGAACTGGGTGAATTCTCCTTGATGACAAGGGGAACTCAGAGAATGATAGAATAAGAGTGAACTAGACTGGATTGCAAGCACTAGCTACTACAATGAGTAACTACTAGTACTAAGAGAATGAGGGATCACACTGTGTGAACCCAACTAAGAGTGACTACTGAGTGGTGAGGGGAGAAATCCTACTGACTACTGGAATTTGGGGGCCCTATTTATACTGTTGGAGAACAATGGGGGACTGAGAACAATGGGAAAGTGAGAACAATAGGACTGAGTCATGAGAACAATGTATGGCATCAAAGAGGCTGTGAACAATGGGCTCTATCTCCATTTGGACTGTTTAGAACAAAGGACTGCTCAGAACAATAGACCATTGTCTTTATGTAAGCAGAATATCACAATCACTCTCTGATGCATCCTATCTTATCATTATCTTATCATCCTCTTGTTCACATCTTATCTAATCATTTACCATTATCTAGCTGAGCCGCTTTTGATCAATACAAGTAAACAAGATTTGTAATCAATCCATTACTGCTAATATAGGTAACAATGCTAGTTGGGCTTGTCTCCTTGCACACGCAATACAGAGAAATATATAATAAATACTAATGAGTGGGGGATGTGCCTCTGTGCACCATACATAAACGGCTAGGTCTGGGCATTACTAGTGAAGCCATAATAAATGATATAAAGGTAAGCATATATGCTATTTGTGTCTGTTCACTAGCATGCGTAATGTGGAAAGGCATAGAATGGGTACTAATGAGTGTAGGTGTGCATCCATAGTGTTGCACTTAAATATCTAAGTCCGTGGTCCGATGGCAAACCCATGACATTACACCCAAAAACACTTGGGGTCATGACAGTGGAGTTCATCGGAATCCTTCGGAGTTGCATGAATATGACAGAAGATTGTTGAGAAGGCACAGGCATATGCAAACATAAGCCGGTGCAGTGATTCTCAGATGTCGTGGATTGGAGGGGCCAGGGAGGATGAGCATGCAGCTCTTCTTGACATTTTAGATGATGGTATGTCATCCTCTTTCTGAAATTGAGAGACAACTCATTCTCTCATAGTAGTGTTGCCACAGCTAAGCTAGCCTAGCCACGGCTAAATTAGTTGCAGCTAAAGCTAAGCTAATTCATGAAAAATGTCTTAGCCTTAGCCACTAGCCAAGTACTAGCTGCAGCTATGGCTAAGCTAAAGTCAGCTAAGCTAATGACTATTAGTCAGGTATGATATCCTTTTTAGGTATTTCTAGGCTGTTCTGAGATGATATTATTTTTATCTTCCCTTAGCTTCAGCTACAGCTAAGCTAACTTTCTGAAATACTTTAGCCTTAGCCATTAGCTGGAGATTAGCCATTAGCTTAGCTGGCATCAGCTAAGCTAAAATCAGCTAAGCTAATGGCTAGTAGCCAGCTATTAGCCTTAGCTGTGACAACACTATCTCATAGATTGCCCAATCCCATGCCACTGACCCTTTTCCCCACCACCTTCCTGCCATGCTGCATCCATTGAGTTACACCAGGCCTTTGGCCCCATGTCCCCCATCATTCCCTTGTCTTGTTTTGGCACCCTTAACTCATGCCATGTGGCCGTTGCCATTTTTTGTTCCACTATTGTTTTTTCTTCATGTTATTCCTTCCATATTAGTGCTGGTAATGTTACCATACCTTCCGAGTCCCCTTTATGCCCACCCATAATATAGTTATCCATTTACATCTCTCCTATTAGCATTCTCCTTTGTACTATGTGAGTCATAGTATTACAGTTGTTTGTAGTGAGCTTGACACTTGTGGGAAATTTTTTGATCAATTAAAATAATATGGACTTGGTGAAAATTTCTGTGTTCATAGGAGTTCATTTGATGCCATAATTTGACAATATCATTTTGGGTGTCAAAAAGTACTGGTTTACCTTTTGTTTCATCCACAAGTTACCAAATACAAAATATGGTCCAAATGTAATGATAGTAGTAGATAGCCCTTAAGAAATAGTACAACTTTCCCTCTGTAATGATGTTAATCCATGCAGTACTTCATGAGATACAAGGTAGAGCACAGAAAATTTCACCAAGTCCATATTATTTTAATTGATCAAAAAATTTCCACAAGTGTCAAGCTCACTACAAATGACTGTAAATTGATTTATTTGTTTTCATTCTGTTGGAAACTTGAATAAGAGACAACTAAGAATATATAAGAGAAAACTAAGAACATATAAGAGGATAATAAGACAAAGTAAGAAAAATAAGTGGAAGGATCATCTTATTCTGTCTTACCTAAATCACATCATGCTGTGACTTATCCTGTGTCAGACCGGTGAACCAAGGTTGAAAATGTTAGGTTTGAGATGGGCCAGCCGATCTGGGCCAAGAAAATATTATTGTTAGGTACTTGACAGGGCAACTCAGGAATGTCATAGTTATGATGTTGGATGGGTGGGCTGAAGTTCTGCTGGGGTATTGTTACCTGTCTCAGACCATTGGGCCAAAGTACTTCAGGGGCATTGTTACCTGTCTCAGACTGTTGGGCCAAAATTCTTGTTGCCTGTCTCAGACGGTGTTTTGCATGGGAAGTGTTTGAACAAATCCACACCAAGGGTTTCCAGAGTGCATCATTGATCAGGAAATTACCTTGTTGTCCTTTGGGATCAAGGATTTAGCTCTTTAATAACTCTGGGTTATTCCTGTTGGGTGGTTGGGTTGTGGTGTGAATCCTATCAAAGGTTAGCTTTGAGGGATACAACAAATACTTGACAATAATATAAGTCAGATGTATGACTTATAGAGAATGAGTGAACAGTGAGGTCTTCCCTACTAAAGGTAAAGACTTTGAGTGACAAGAGGTATGCAAGAGTATAAGCAGATAATAACTCAAGCAAGTATGAACAGTATAAGATGAACGAGTGTACAACAGTCAAGTATACAAGTAGCAAGTATACAATGAGCAGAGGTACAACAGAGATGAGCGATAGATGATGGATGATGGGTGATAGACAATGGGCGATGGGCGAGTGTAACAGTAGATGTCAAACAAAGGGAGGTGTGACAAAATACTATGTACAGAATGAATGAACTGAACAATATGCAAGTAGGATTGATGATCAAGATATCGGACTTTATTCCAAAGCTTCAAACAGACATTGGCTACTAGTGCAGAATAAAGTACTGGGATATTTTTGGTGATGACCAATAGAACTTGAAAGAAATTGAATGTGACTGTACTACATGACAGAATACAAAGAATATATATCAAACAAGTAATAAGGGAGTATCAATATATCTGAGATTGATAATCCTTAGACAAATGAATGATGACTTGAACTGCAATTGGTATTTGGGTACTAGCTACTACCAAAGTAGGTAATACAAACAAATACAGAGGGGTGAATCAGAATCTGGGAGAGGGACTGTCCTGTGACTGGGCCATCTCCAGCAGAAACTGGGCTCTATATATACCTATTCTACAGCAGGAGTTAAGCATAGGTTATGACTCATACGGAGTCATATAAGGGAGAGGCATAGGTTTATGACTCATAAGGAGTCATAATAATGAAGGGCATTGGGGGGTTATGACTCATAAGAAATCATAAGAAAGGAAGGTATGGGTTTGTGACTCATACAGAGTCAATTAATGAGTCACATAGGTACTATAATCAAAGGAGGGGGCATAATGAGTCAGAAATCATCATAATGAGTCATGGCTTGTCATAATGAGTCATGGCTTGTCATAATGAGTCATGGGTATTGGAATATATAGTTTGCAGTGGTTGTTGACCGCTAAGTTATTTTGTGTGGAATGAATTATATTTGCCTCTCTCTGAGAGGGCTTTTATACTACTAGCTAAGTCTACTAGAAGTTTCCTGTGGTGAGTAGAATACATGCTGCGCTTCAGCATTATTCATTAGACAGGTGGGTTTGAGTTCCAGGGTCACGTGATATGGATTACTAATCCTTTCCGCAACTATTCAGCCACTATTCCCAACAATGGGGGGTCATGAACATGTCATAAGGGTCATAATTTGTCATGGATAGACCAATGAGTCACATTTTATGGGAGTGAGTCATGCTGCTGGTCTAATCTTGGGTGTGTGAATCAAAGGCAAGAGCTGTGCCAGGGTGTGCATCTAGAATCATCTTCCTGAGGCTGTGCTTCCTTATCAATTGATGCCATGCCATGTGTGTATCCTTACTTGTTTAGTGGGCCAGTGCTGCGCATGGCATGAACGAGTTCTTTTTTTCCCCTCCTCACTTTCATGATGAAGTAAATAATAATATTAAATTGCATAAAGCATGTTACATGTGATATAAGACATATAGCATATATTATATATTAATAAGCCCACCTCTCACCATAGCAACATAAAATGTAGAAAAAATAAAACTGCATAGCCTGTCTCAACCTCCTCTCCCACTGTCATGTCTTCTTTGCTTCATCATTATGCATTATTCTCAGCCAAAAAAGCAAGCAACACGTCAACTGTCACATACAACTGCCTTTAAGCAGTATGATAACAATTGACTTACATTTGCTCAACCTTACTTCTCCATAACCTTGCTGCACAACAGATGATGACATGAAGATAGCTGTGCTTGAGTGGGCCAATGTTGCATATGGCATGAACAAAGTCTTGTTTCTGTCATTGGATTTTTATTTGGATGATTGTTATGAATATCGATAAGTGATTTTACTAGAAATATATAATTAGCATATAATATATACAGTGATATCACATTGAATTATATGTTTTAAGTAAAAATATCATTATATCATCTGAATTACACTAATTTCTGCTTATATGGCTGATATTTCCATATATAGTAACAGTGGTCACATGTGACTATAACTCCTGTGATCACCTCAAAATTTAGCATATTTGATGTAAAATTGCCTTATATGGTTAGACTGGTCACATGTGACTGTCATCGTTATGATCAGTAAAAAATTTGCTATACAATATCAGAAATTGCCTTATATGGTTAGAGCGGTCACATGTAACTGTCACACCTTGACCGAAATGGTTATATTAGTCAAGAGTTTAATTTTCAGCTGAATCTGATAAGAATTGAGGTCAGTATAAATATTTTGAATATAATTGCATTTATGTAATAAATATGATGAGCAGTATGTGATTTAGCATATATTACACAAAATTACCATATATGTTTAGACTGGTCATATGTGACTGTCACCATTGTGATCAGTAGAAAATTTGCTATATAATATCAAAATTTGCCTTATATGGTTAGATTGGTCACATGTCACTGTCACACCTGACCCGAAATGATAATCTTAGTCAGCAGTTCAATTTTCAGCTGATTCTGATAAGAATTGAGACCAGTACGAATATTTTGAATATAATTGGAAGGTAATTTGTCTTTTTTGCACCAACCCATATTGGGATGCTTATGTAAGCTTGTCCACACATGGCCCCAACTGTATCTGATTTTCCAGTATCAGAAGTAGAATCATATCTGTTACCTAAAAAAATTTTGTCTATAGGCGATCAACTTTATCAATTAATCAATTAATTAATTAATTAATTACGAACCCTCACTGAACCAGGTCTGATAAAGAACGAGTCTTTTAATAAATTAAAAGAACTCGTAATCAGTTAAGAAAAAGATAAGATCAGGGCTGGGCTGTATTTGATCAATTGATGTGAAATATGATGTGTTTCTTGATCGGGAAATGATGGGTGGCATGTGTTATCTCTATGATTGGAGATAAGGATGTGGCTGTGCTTCTTGTGCTTCTTTGGCCTCTGATAAGATGTTTTTGGGGGCCTTATCAGTTAAGATAAGGGTATTCCTTCATATCCTCTGCATAGATAACGGTTTTCTTGTATGTCCCTTCTGTAGATAAGGATTTCCTTGCATGTCCCTTGTATAGATAAGGGTTTCATGTGTGTGTCCTATGGGCAGATAATGGTATTCCTCTCTACTCCATATGCAGATGGGGGTGCTTCAGTATGAATGGTCCTTGTAACATTGTGTGTGCTGTAGGGATTTTGACTAGTGACAGCATACTGCTATGTTTTGATCCAAATCCTTTTTGGATCATGACAACGGTTGGGCTGAGGTTTTTCAGGGGTATTGTTACCAGTCTCAGACCATTGCGCCAAGGTTCTGAGGGGGCCATTGTTACTCATGTAACACCCTGCAGCAAATGAGATATCATTGATACACTTCCTTGTGATTGGCAGCGGTATCAGTGTTCACTGCAGCATCAGCATTTGCATCAGCATTGGTGTTCCCACTGACATCAGTGTTCACATCGGCATCGGTGTTCACATCAGCATTGGCATTGGCATGGGCATTGGCATCCTCAATCAGTCTCATCAATGCCATGGTTAAGAGGTTATACACAGGCATTGGATGCCATATAGACATTAGAAACAGTGGCAGTAATGACATGAGAATGGGCATAGGCATAAACCTTGGCATCAGCATCAGCCCTGGCATCGGCATCAGTATAGTGTCAACATTAGCATTCTAATAAACATACTTGCTGAAGGGTCATCACAATGCCATTGGAGTCAGAATTATTTTTAGCAGCAGCTGCCGTATTAGCCCAAGCATGAACATCAGCTCAACATCAGCATTGGCACTGGCCTTGGCATCAGTCTTAGCATTGGCAAAGCAGCATTTGCTACTACATTTACATCTGTATTCGCACAGGTTGGGCAGTGAACATTTGTCCAACCAACCAACACTGGACTCACCACGATGCTGATGCCAATACTGATGCTGATGCTGATGCCAATGCCGAGGTTGAGGCCAATGTTTGATTGTAGGTTGTCAGAAAGTGCATGAAGCTGTTGGTGCACATACAGCCCATTGTATACCAACTGTCTCTCAGCAAATGTAAGCCAGCTGGACCCATGGTTCAACTGAAAAGCTAATGCTGAGGTTGATGCCAATGTTTTGTGGCCTTTATTCATAACACATCAAATACCTCTGGATAGCTCATGGAACTGTTGGTGTACATAGAGCCCATTGCATACTAACTGTCTGTCAGCAAATGTAAGCTGGCTGGACTCATGGTTTCAATGCACAGCTAACACCGAGGTTCATGCCGAAGTTTTTTGGCATTTGTTCATAAAATGTAAAATACTGCCAGAATGGTCATGGAACTGTTGCTGGACATAGAATACATCATCTACTAACTATCTCTCAGCCAATGTAAGCTGGTGTTAGAGGCATGCAACTCTGGATGGAATGGAGTTGTCAGAGGACTGGAGGTGCAAACTCTTGAAGTAGTTTTGCTACTTCCTTAAGTCGTACTGAGTAAGCACAAGCAGACAGAGTGGAGTTAGTCTGGAGATTTGGACTAAAGATGGAGACTGATAGTGAGCTTAAGGCAAAGCCCTAAGTTTGAGAATGAGGGGAACTCAAGTTGATTTTCAGAACAGAGTTACAGGACATTGTGGTTCTAACTTATATACTTGGTAAGCCAATTGTTATGTCCTCAGTAATGTAGAAATAATAAGTACTCCGGAAGGGGAACTGGAGTTTGGAGAAAGATAGAAGGAAGAAAAGGTTGCTATGTATGATGACAAGTAAACAAAGGGAAGGGATGGATAGGAGTCTGGAGAAACAGAGATGAAGAAGAATAGAGTGTAACAAGGGAAAGGAACAATAACATATGTGAGAGGATAAGATAAGATAAAATGGCGGAAAAGTCCGGAGTGGAGTTTCATCGGAATCCTTCGGAGTTGCATGGTGTAAAGGCGAGGTCGGGGTGGCTGCAGAACAGTAATCCTAAGCCTGTGGTAGTCAGCGTGAAAGTGACAAGGAATAGTCTAGCGAGCTTCAGTAAGATGATAGGATATAAATGGTAAGAAGCTGCCGAGTAAACTACTGAAATCTATCGAGGCCGGTCGAAGCCGATGGTGTTGGGTATGGTGGGTCGGGTGTCGGGTGACGAGAGACGTAGAGATTAAGACGGTAGAAGGACGGGGAGAGCGTTGAGGAAACCAACGAGTAGTATGTGCGATGGATTTTACTGAGAGGCTGATTCTCAGAGAGAGGAAACGGGGGAACTGGTTTCTTATTCAGAGATGGCGCTTGGGCACCGTTTTTATACTACAAATTTCTGTACCTAGATTTGGACGAGAGTCCTCAGCCGATGAGAGGAAACAAAGGAGAATAAAAATGGGGAAGTAGGAAGAGGGTTGCGAGGTGACCATGACAGGGAAAATGGGTGGAAGATATAAAAACCGTAAAAGATGTAATATACTTTACTGTATCTCCATAAGGGAGACGCTAGGCACGAATAAGGCAAGTCCGATGTTGGGATCTCAGTCTGATGAGATCTATCTTTGATATTTGAAGTTCCGTGAGTTTAGGAGATGGACCGACCAGGTATGTGAGTGGCCGTGCTAGTCGATATGCATTGGGTTGCGTCGGGTTGCGTCGGGTTCGAGCGTAGATTGCTAGAGATGTCGGGTTCGAGCGGATTCGCGAGATATCAATGTTACGGCCTCAGAGGGTCGAGGACCCTCTACATCTCCTTGGGTCTTCTAATAGAGACCATCCGTGGTCGAGAATATGGGGTCTCCAAATGCAGGTCGCAAGTGTGGCCAATCACATGAGTGACCAAACAACTGCACAGTAAAAATATATAAAAAATCTCGTTGTTGATCCGACCTTTCCTCTACACCATCACACGCCCACCATGTCCCAAATCTACGACAATTTCCTCGCCTTCGTCGAAAGCATCGAACCCGATGTCTGGGCAGACTACGAAGAGGCTGTTAACATGGTCACCATGTTTCACAGCGACGATCTCGTTACAATGGTAGACGGCAACGAGGGGATGGCCCAGCAATGGGTAAGCAGCCGCAAGAAAGCGCTGGTGAGTTTCCCGATTGATTATGCATGTCCTAAGATAGCTCATGTCGTCCCACTAGCGTGCTTATCATGGAATCGTCGCAGAACTCCGAGCTGGTGGTATGAGGCCAGTAACGCCACCGCTATGGGCCGACCACCAATCATACGCTAACGATGTCGAAGAGTGGCTGAAAGAAGCAGCGGACCGAGAGAGGCAGGAAAAGGAAGAAGCTAGATGGCAGGCGGATGAGGAAGCGGCTATGTGGGAAGAGGAGGCCAGACGGTTGGCAGAGGCAAAGGCAGAAGCAGAGGCGGAGAAAAGGCAAAAGGTGGCAGAGGAAAGGCAGGAGCGGCTTAGAATAGAACAGCACGGGCAGCACTGGACTCAAGAAGCGGACCGGTTGAAAGGGATGGAGCCGCATATTGGTGGCAGCTCAGCGAGGAATGGTGAGCTGAAGCAAATGCATTGGTCGCGGGTGAACCAGGGACTGAGTCGATTCCGGAAGGCGAAGTTGCAGTTGAGCCAGAGGAAGGCCCCGTCAACCCGGCACCAGAGACACTGGCCAATGTAGAAGACGTAGATATGCCGGGCGTAAATATCGGAGATTTGGCTGGTACGACGGTGAGTTCCTGTGTCAGTTCATTTGTTCTTTAGTCACTGATCCTAGTAACAGTTCACCGGGCCGTTTCCCCTTCAAGCCTGCACCAACTGCGTCAAGGCTCAAGAGGCGTGTCGAGGCGTCACGGGCTATGTGTGCAAACGATGCCAGAGGCTGAAGAAAAGATGTACTAATGCTACACACCGAACGGGTGGGGGTCGGCGCAAGGTGGATACCGGAAAGGGCAAAGAGGTTGCGGTGGGCATGAGGAAGCCATTGTCATTCACGACAAAGCCGATCTGCAGTAGGCCTGCCCGGGCCTCAACGAGCAAACCACGGGTCGAGGATGTGGAATCGGTCGAGGACGATGACGAAGACGAGGAAGAGTCGGAGGAAGAGCGGCCGACAAAAAGGCTTAGGGCGGCCTCGGTAGCAAACCCGTTTGTCTTGATGATGGAGAATTACGAGCAGGTGTCGGCGTGGCTGGCGGTCCTTACAGAGGAGCTGGGAGCCCTGGGCACCAACATCAACCGTCACCTCGTCCACTTCGGTCAAGAGTTCCAGCAGCTCTGCGTCGATCTCGAACGGTCAACCTCAAGGTTGGCGATGTTGAGGCGGGACTACGAGACCGGCCGCCTGTAAATAAAAAAAATTAACGAGCCCGTGTATATAAAAAAATATATCGTGTACATAAAAGACGTGTCAGCTTGTTCACCCAGCTAAGGAAAGCCGATCGGCTCCCGAAGACATAGGACTATTCGCATCATTCGTCACCGTCAGAAAAATAAAGGAACAATATACACTAGAGGTCACGGGGTAGATAAGGGAAACGCCTAATCATCGTCGGGTGACAAGTCTATGGAGGGCGGGTATGTCGGGTCATCTAAATTGCTTGACTCGGAGTCTTCGGTATCGGGGTATTGTAAGAAATCATCCAACGGTATCAATATCTTCAAACGGGCGTGGTAGGGTATGACTCGGAAAGCGGCAAATTGGGATTTGGAAACCGCACCGTCGAGTTTGGCGAGTATGTAGGATCCACCTTCTGTTTTCCTGATGACAACCATGCGTCCAAAGTACCGTGGCTTTGCTTTACGATTGAGAGACATTTCGATACATGAATTTCGGACGAGAACCAGGTTACCGGGTTCGAAGTCGAAAACTTTGATCGTGTTGGCGTATTTCTGCTCGAATTGCCGGGTGGACGCAAGCCAAGATTTGGTAAGCTTTTCTTTGACCCGATCGAGGTTGGCTTCTCGTTTATGAAGTTGTCGGGCGCAGATGACAATGAGGTCAGTCGTAGACATTGTATCTTGCGTCGGAACCATGTACGTAGCTTCAGCAAAATCGAATGGAAAAAGTGGTTCTACTCCATGTGCAATGTAGTAGGATGAGTATCCAAGGCTTTTGTGTGTAGTGACCCGTTCGGCCCAAAATACGGAGTGGGTTACAGTATGCCATTTCTTTTCATCTCCGTCACAACTGTTCATGATGGCCTCCCAGACATCTAGGTGGCGACACTCAACAGGTCCATTCGCTTGTGAGTTATAGGGTGAAATGCGGATGTGCCGGATACCATAGTGGGAGGCGAGATAGTCGAGCACTTCTACGAATGGCCTGCTGTTGTTGGTAATGATTTCTTCGAGAGTGCCCCAACGGCATAAGATATCCTCGAACAAGAACGTGCCGATGGTGGAGCCGGTCTCACGGCGTAACATGCGGAACTCAGGGTAGGCGGACAGGGAGCAATGGGCTTGGACAATGTATCGATAGCCGCCGGATCGTGGCATAAACATTGTGTCGACATGCGCTTTACGAAATAGCGAGGCCGGTGTAGCGACGGTCGGCGGAATGTGGTGATAACGCATTTGGCATACTTGGCACTGATGACAAGACTGGACGTACCACTTAATGTCATGGTCAAGGTGCGGCCACCAGAAATGATCGAGCAGCCGGGCGTGGACGGAGAATATACCTTTGTGGCCGAGAGAGTCGTGAGCATCTTTGAGTAATTGAAGCTGACGGTCGGGGGCGGTATGATGAGTTTGTGTTTTCCATGATGGTCTTTGCGCCAAAGCTTGTTATCGGTGACGAATAACTCAAGGGAGTATCTCAGGAACAGACGGTACTCATCATCCGTGAAGTTCGCGGGTCAGGTTAGATCTCGTAACCAGGTCTCGATGAGAGCAAGATGAGCGTCGGCCGCGCAGGCTTTATCGGATCGCGGTATGTCAGAAACGGCTTCCTGATTTGTGTAGACGAGGACGGCGGGTAACTCGTGGAGTCGGTCGGCTGTGGCATGGCAGCGGCCACATACGGCAATCGGCTTAGATGGTGTCGGGATGGGTTGGTAGTTGATGACTTCCATAAAGAAACCGTAGGAGTGGTCGAGCCAATTGTCGGAGTTGTCGATCTCCTCGGGGTCTTCTGCAGCACGGGGGCGTCTGGAGAGTCCGTCGGGTGCACCGTGTGCGGAAGCGGGTACGTGAATGAGTCTAAAATCAAATAAGAGCATGCCGGCTATCCATCTGTTGATCGTTACATTGGGCTGAATGTCGGGGTTGTTGAGCATCCCTTTTATGTACTTCGTGTCGACTTCAACGGTGAGGTTGCAGACGCTGATAATGAAAATCCGGTAGGTGTGGAGGGCCCTGAAGAGACTGTAAAGCTCGAGCTTGGACTGAGAGTATCGGGCTTCGCGTTCGTTCCACGATATTGAACCAAAATGATTCGGATAGCGTTTTCCGTCCGCGCAGATTTGCATGAGAACGAAGCCGATGCCAAGGACAGAGGAATCAACGGCGAGAATAACTTCCCATTCATGCGTGTAGTCGATAGCGCGTAGTGCTGGTGATGTGATGACGGCATTTTTGAGGTAGTCGACGGCAGTCTCTTCTTCTTCGCCAAATTCGAAGGGTGTCCCTTTGCGGGTAAGGCGGATGAGGGGTCGGGAGTGGAGCGAGAGGTCTTTGATAAAAATGCGCAAGACGCCGCAGATACCAAGGAAGGCCCGAACTTCAGTGAGGTTGGTCGGTATAGGCCAATCGTGAATCTTCTGCACTTTGGACTCGTCGGCTACTTGTCCTTCGTATGTGCATCGGTGTCCAACAACGATGACTGAGGGTCGACACAACTCGAGTTTCTTGCCATTGAAGGTACCGCCGACATAGCGGAAACGCTGGATGATGCGGTTGACACCTTGGAAGTGCTCCCAAATAAAACGTCAGATTGCCGGGTTCTCGGGTATGGTCTCGTAGGTACCGTCAGGTTGCTCGTAGCAGGTTGGAGGCCCTTTGACGGGAATATCGTCCATATACGGAACGGCAAGAAGAGGGATTTCGTCACAGAGGATGTACGTGGAGTCACTGTGTAGGATCTGTGGGGAATTTGTGTATCCCATAGCGATCCGCGTAAGTCGAAGCGTTCCAAGTGGAGACTGAAACGTCATATAGTCCCGAGACGAGGCGTGGACAAGGCATTGGTCGAAAGAGACGAAGAGGTCGAAAGCAGCGTAGCAAGAGTGGCCGCCAAAGGCCTCAGCCAAGTGCTCAGTCATGGGCGGTACGGCGGGATCGCGGATAGTGACGGCATTAAGCGGCTGTAGATCGTGGACGATTCGAAGAGACTTCCCATCCTTTTTCAAAACGCAGAACCAGCGGGAGCAGTATGACGAATTCGAGGGTTCATAGGTACCGGCGTTAATTTTGTCTTTGATGATGCCAATGACTTCGTTAAGGATGCCGGGTGAGATTGGGATATTTTGATGGACCCACGGGTCGTGGGGAATGGTGGGAATGTGGATCGGCGGGAAGTAGTCCGTGTTGAACTGGCCTTTCTCGGATTCATTCCAGGTGAAAGCGGCTTCTTGCATTTTGATGATGTGGTGGCCAAGTTTCTCTTCCTCAGGCCAAAGGAATCCATCCGGGTTCATCGGCATCGCATTGTGTCATTCCTGGGTATAGCGGGTGCTGGGTGTAAAGTCGGGCGGGTGAGTCAGGAGCATGGGTAAATCGGCTAGCGGGTCGCCGGTGATCTCGCGTATGATTCGGTATTCGTCGGTGAGAGTGGTAGAAATTGGGTGGATACGATCGGCTACCTTCCTATACTTTTTCTTGGTGACGACTCCTTTTAGGTCCCTGGTAGGGGGGGTGGTATATGAGATATAAGTAGCGTGTTCAGTAGGGGCTTTGTTACAAATATTCGAAGAAGAAATAGGTGATGCGGGAGCGGAGACGGAACAAGACGAAGGAAGGGTATCGGTAGTACGTATCTGATTTTGTACATTGGTCAACAATGAAATGTACTGGGCGGCAGTCTGAGGCTGAGATGAAGAGAAATCTAAATCGATAGAAAAACATAAGTCCTCTTCTAGGGGAAACGGCAAAAGGGAAGCATAGTTCGTGGTATGGGTGTGGTTGCTTTCGAGTGGCAGCTTCTCATCTCCCGGTGTGTCCTTCCCAAGAGGTATCTCTGGGTCCTTGACTTTTAAAAACCCGGCTTTCCGGTGTCAGACCGCTCTCGTCGGTTCTTCTGGTTGTGCTCGATGGTGGGCAAGGTGACGACGGCGCCGGTGTTTGGATCCGTGATTGTGACTTGTTGCTCTCCGTTTTTCATAAGGGCCTCGGAAAGCGTGAAGAATGGGCGGCCGATGAGAATCTCATAGGGGGCGTCGTCGACGACTTGGACTTGGAGGAAAAGATCGATGTCGCCAAAAGTGAATTTTAGGTTGGCAATCCGGCCGAGGGTGTCGTTGTCGCTTTTATTTGCCGACTGCATCCGCATCTTCATATTTTGGAGGCCGTAACCGAGTTTTTCCCAGATGTCGCGTCACATGCCGATGATCATAGAGCCGTTGTCGAGGACGCACTCAAATACGAACTTGCCGTTGATGAGCGGGTAGACTGCACGAAGAGGGACTGAGTCCCGGCCGATGACGAGCGGGACGTTCTCCTGACAATGTTGGCAGGCACAGGTAGGGATTTCGGGTGCGTGGAAATGGAAGACCTCGACGTTGTTACTCTCGGCAGTGACCTTTTTCAAAGTAGTAAGGTCCTTCATGTGACGGCGGGCGTCGGACGACATGGCCAAAAGTTCTCGCTGCGAAATGCAGACTTGAGAATCGAGCACGCGGTCGATGACGGATTTGGCGATACCGGGATCTTCGATGGGGGCCTGGTAGCGGTACTGGGGGTGCGACGCGGGAAGGTTCTGGGGAGTGCACGGCATGAAGGCGGTCGGCTCGGTCAGCCGTGTGTTCGAAGGGGGGACTATGGTGATCGGCTGCTCATTGATAGGTCTGGCCGTTTTCTCAGCGGGTTTCTCGGCGGGGATGGACGTGGAAGCGGCGGGCGGATTGGGATACATCTCTCTAGACTTGCCTTTCACTTTAGAGGGGATTTCTACGCTGTTGAATCTAACCTGTTTACGAAGCCGCTGCACTTCGGCTTCCAGAACCTTAATCTGTTCATTGTCATTGTCGATGTCAGACGTCGTGGACTGAAAGATGTCGGCGTACTCAGTGGTGACCTCTGATTCATAAGTCGGTACTTCGACGGCGGAGATGAAGTTAGTTTTGACATGAGGCGGCAGGTTGCGTTGGAATGGTTCTGTGGGGTTGCGGGCAGGGGGAGCGCGGTTGCCAGGGTTCTGTGCATGCCATGCGGTGCTTGCGGTCACGAAAGGTCTGACAAAGAGCTTCAAGAAAGTATGTGTCTTGAATCGTGATCTCCGTTGAATCAGCTCGGTGATTGTTGATGTCATGTCTGAGCAGATCAAGCATTTGATTTTCGTGGACTGTATGAAGCCAGTCTGACGTGATGTATTGATGCAGTTGTATGATGTTGCCCCCATCACTGAAGCCCTGGACAGATCCAGACCGCGGCAACCAGGCTAATGCCTTGTAGACCTGGTCCACCAGCTCTAGGCTGCCAGCACCTTGTGTACGAAGAGCCTGCAGGGTCCGATCCGCCTGCTTCCAAAGTTGTTGGTTGTCGTGGATGTCGTAGGTTTTGTGCCAGTACGTGATGATCCAGAGTGGGAATGATTTACTGATGGATTCATGTGCTACAGATCTTGCAGTCGAGGAGGATGACTCAATGCAATTGATCAGATCCTTGAGTATGGAGTACATTGGAGTTCATTGGAGTACATTTGAGTTCATTGGAGTACACCAGAGTACATCGGAGTTGCACAAATATGACAGTATCTCCCCCTTAGCATCAAACCCATGAGATGCTTTTAGGAATAGAGGAGATTTGGACCAGAGTCAGAAACAGGGTTCTGGTGAGCAACTCCTGGATGCAGGAACATCTCCACAAAAATATGCCATCCTCCCAAGACATTGCCAACCCCATCAAGGAAATGGAACATAAGTATGCCGAGTCAAGGGCAAAGCAAGTGGAGGAGGCACAGAGGAAGGATGGAAGAGGGTGGAGAAGGAAGGAAGGAACCGGAACCAGAATGGAGATGGGTGGAAAAAGCTGGAAGAAAGCAGAACAGGGATGGGGGAAGTAAAAGGATGGATGGAAAAAGATGAAGAAAGAAAGAAAGAAAGAAAGAAAGAAAGAAAGAAAGAAAGAAAGAAAGAAAGCAGAAGAGGAATGGAAAGGGCAGAAGAGGAAGCAAGGAAGAAGGGGAAGCAAGGAAAAGGAGGAAGGAAGAAGAGAAGTCCGGATTGGAGTATTACAGAGTGGAGCCCATGGAGAAGTCCACTGGTAAGCTGCTCACCAAGTGGAGCAGCTCTGACATGATTGCTCCAGGAGATGAAGGATGTATGAACTCTGAGAACTAACCTGAGTATCCAAGGACTTCAAGCTGGAGGAGGAGGAGAGGGAGAGGGAGGTAGGAGAAAATTTGGGAGAGGGGAAAAGACACGCTGGAGAGGTACCGAGGGACCTCTTGGGGGCTCTTGTGGGACTCGAAGGGAAAGGCAGATAGATGGGATGGATGGACTAACTACTACATCAGGAACTGCCTACTGACCAAGGGTCTGGTCATGTGATGTGCCAGGCACAACCACTCCAAGTGGCCCTCCTCCTCATGGCGATGCCCTCATCGCCATACTGCTACAAAAAAAGAACACAAAACAAACAAAACTGACCAAGGAACTCTAAAGTCACAACTCCCAGACCCTCAGAATGCCCCAAGTCAAGGCCATGGCCTTATATTGTGAAGCGGGTACTTGTCCTCATGCAGGAGGTGGTAGATGACCAGACTCTATAGAACTCCTCTCTCAAACTCTCCGAATGCCTCCCTCGCAAGGGTTAGGGCTTGCAACGCAAGATCCAAAAATGCTTGAATCATCCAGCAAATGCCCGGTGCAGTGCAAAAGTTGGTGGTCGAAAATGTAACGGTGTTGGTGGAAACAGGGTGAACAGGTGTGTGATCAAGTGTAGTGGTGGCTTGTAGGTAGACTTTAATTGACATCCAGATTTGGGGGGAATGGGGAATGAGGCTAGGATAAAAGCTATAATAATGACGGAGCATAGGGTTGTACTAACAAGGGCATAGTGTCTTGACGCAAGGGGGTTGGCATATCACGCGAAGGGGATCGTGGTGGTTCATCTGGGTCAACAGGGGGTGTATGGCGCTGAATGGGGGCGTGCAGGGGGCTGGGGTGACTCGTTTGGGTCCCTATGGGTTGGGGCAGTTGCCAGGGCCAAGAACAAGGTCATGGGGAGCTGAACGAGGGCTTACGGGGGTGAGTATGGTGCAAGAAACCGGCCGGGGGGTGGTGACGTGGTGGAACATGGTGAGATTCTGGGAATGGTGGGCACAGTCCATTCGCGGTGTTGGGGGAAGGTGGGGTGCTCCGGGATGGTGAATGGGTGGGTCGTGAGCTTCGTGAGTTGACCTGGGGCTGGCTATGTTGCCAGAACGGGGCCGCACGATGGTGACATGGCGTGTGGCCTGGCTGTCTGGAAACGATGGTGGGGGTTCATTTGGCACAATGGAGGGGAACAGGGGGTCCTGGCTGGTGGAATGAGGGCATGGGAGGTCGAATGGGTCTGTGTAGGGGTGGGGGTGACAAGAAACGGGGGGTCTAACCATGGTGACGTTCCAGATCCATGAGGTGACCAAAGGGTGCAGGGCAGTTCGTTTGAGACGACAAGGCATGATGGGGGGTTCTGGCAGATGAGCCGAGGGTGTGGGGAGTCAAATGCATGCATTTTGGGTCCAGGGTGCATGAAAAAAACAGGGTCTGTGTGGTGGCGCTGCGATTTTTGTTGGGTTGTCCAAAACTCGCAGTAGTGGACTATGTGGGATCCTGATGGGGAATGCGGGGCTGCAGAACGTTGAATGAAGTTGCAGGGGGACATCTGGACATGGCTGGGTCTAGGGAAAGTGAAAATTTGGGGGGTCGAAAAAAGTGATGTGGCCTGCCGCTTAGGTGCTGAGAAGGGTTGCGGGTGTGTTTTTTGGGTCAACATGACACAGGGCCCTATTGGGTTGAACATGTGCACTGGGGGGTAATTTGAGTGTTGTATGACCATGAGTGAAGAGAAAATGTGTGGTTGCGCAGCAGTGGGTGGTGAGGCCGAAAAAAGGTTGTCTCGCAAAAAAAACCAGCCAAGAAAGACAAAAAGAAAGCATCAGTGAGTCGAAGACACTCTCCTCACCATGTTGGAGAGGTCCCAAGGGACCTCTCAGGGGCTCACGCAGGACTCGAAGGGACAGGCGGATAGATGGGATGGATGGACTAACTACTACATCGGGAACTGCTTACTAACTACAGGTCTGGTCACGCGATGTACCAGGCACAACCACTCCAATGCAGGTCCACAGGCCCGGTTTCACAGGATAAGTAGGAGGAAAGTCTGGAACAATCCTCAAGGCATAAAAACCTAAATTGTCAATTGACCAGCAAGGATTTGGGTCAGAGGCATTATGTCCAGAAGCAACAGAATCAACCCAAAGCCCACAGATTATGTCAGAATGGAGTCCAAGGTAAATCTGGCACCAAGGACAACCTTTTCGAGGGAATTAGCGCTGATCGATGAAGCCCATTGTTCCAGCCTGGAAACAGGGTGGAAACTCTAAGTATTGGCTGTGGTGTAGTTGCCATCTCCCCTTTGGCATAGATGTCCCAGTGTAAAGCAAGAGAATGGGCATAGCTCCAAGCTTACTCAGATAAAAATTGGAGAACAAAATTAAAACAGACAAGGAACTCCGGCCAGCAAGCATGACAGCCAGTAGGTAGTCCAACAGTGGAAAGGTAAACTGGAGATGCCAGAGATGCCAGAGGTTTTGGAAGAGGCTGCAGAGGGTCCCAGAAGGGGAACAGAGTAAGGAGATATCACAACCAGGATACTCGGGCGGGTTAACTTTCAACAATTGAAAGCCCTTACAACCAAACATACCCAGGAGTGAAAGTCCTTGAACAGATCTCCATAAAAACTGGAGAGGAATGGATACCAGACTGAAGGGACAGAGTTGTGCTCAAAAGCACTGGAGTTGGTACAGAGTACCAGAGTTGCATTAGGAGACAGACATATACAGAAGAATAGAAAATGATGCAACTCTGACCTACACTCAATGGAGTGCCATAATGGTAAGACAATTGCTGTATCCAGATCTGCAGAAACGGAATGAATCCAATGGAATTTCCGTGGATGAATGTGGCAGCCACTTCGCAATGGCTTCATAGCAATGATGTTTTTTTTTATGAGGGTAAGAGAGATAGAAGAGTGGAAAAGGGGTCAGGAGGTGAGGAGGCAAGTCCTGAGTCCATCAGAAATGATTGGAGAATAAGGAGATACTCTGGAGGAGCAGGACCAATGGTGTCATGAAGGATTGTAGGGGGGGATCATAAGTGGCAAGACTACCAGAAGGAGGGAGATGAGAAGAAGGGTTGGAAATGGGGATTGGAGCAATATGAGCATCGGAGGAATCTCTGAAGGACAAAACAAATGTGGAGGACTTAAATAAGGAGTTGGAATAAAGAGATTTGGGAGTAAAAAGGAAAGGTAACAAATGGATGAAGGAGAAAATGAAAGGGTGAAGTTGTGAAGCATTTTGTGAGGTAATGAATGAAAGGAAAACTGTTATGGACAAACAGAGATCCAGCAGAAGGGTGTGGAGTTACTATAAGATAAAAGTGCAAGGCTTATAGTCTTTGGTAATCTATAAATGAAACATGGATTAGTAGCACTGATCACAAAGTACAACTCAAGGGTTGTTCTGAAAATACTGTTAGAGTCATACAGACAACTCCGGACAGAGTGGAGTTCATCGGAGGATTGGAGGTGTGAACTCTTGAAGTAGGTTAACTACTTCCTTAAGCCATACTGAGTAGGCACGAAGTGGAGCAGAGTTAGTCTGGAGGTCTGGACTAAGGACAGAGGATAGTGAGCTTAAGGCAAAGCCTTAAGTTTGAGAGTGAAGGAGACACAGAGTACTCTAGTCAATTTTCAGAACAAAGATACAGGACATAGTAGTTCTAGCTTATATACTAGTAAACTCATTGTTATGTCCTTATTAACAAAGAGATAATAGGAACTCCGGAAGGAGTACTGGAGTTTGGAGGAAGATAAAAGAGACACAATGTTGCTACATACAGTGACAAGTAAACAAAAGGGAGGAGACAGATAGGAGTGTAAAAGAAGATGAGATAAGATAGAAATGAAATGGAAAAGTCTAGAGTGGAGATGGCCAGAGGTCATCAGAGGTCATTGGAGTTCATTGGAGTTGCATGAATATGACAAAGACTGCAGGCACCATGAGTGCAGCGGAGATTCAAACAATGGCACCATGCATGGGAGGTTCACTGGAATGTACAACGGAAAGGGTAATAAAGCAGCTGATTCCAAGATGAAATGCTTCAACTGTCACAAGAAGAGACATATGGCAAAGGAATGCTAATCTAGATGTGGTGGAAAGGAAGGGCAAGGGCTGAAAGGGAAAGGAAAGAGCACCAGAAAGGGTGGAAACAACTGGAACTGATTAAATCAGGCTGTGGACAGTGTCAATAATATGTTACAGGATGTAGCATATGCAGTGAATACAAACAACATTTCACACTACAATTGGTTACTGGATTCCAGAATGACAAGTCATTAGTAATTCACACAACACATTCATCATGTACAAAACTTTGGATGAAGCTACCATCTAAAAGAAAGGGAGGAAAGGGGGTCTATGGCATGGGAGGATCGGTTATGGTCGCATTTTTTCATGTATCTCACGTATGCTCACATTTTGTTGCATTTTGTCTCTTAGCCGTGTTTGCGCAGCCACATTATGCTTCATAGGGCAACCCTAATGATATGTTTGGTTATTGCAATTGAGTGACATAAGTGGCTGTACTTTTGGTAAGCGAAAATAGTGGACATAGTTGCACACGCCTCGCGTGAGTTTCATCACACCATGACCAAACATGACCAAATTCTTTCTATGTGGGGGAGAGTGAGAGCAACAATTGGCATTCAGCTGGCACATTTGCTTTGAACATTATATTGGAAACTGCAAACACATTCTCCCCCACAATTTGAGCTATTGGTTGGCATTAAAAAATGTGAGCATTGCAATGAAATGGTGCATCTATGAATTTGGCTTGCTCACAAATTGGGCCATTCAGGAATCCTATGAATCACCCCCTTTATGAAGAAGTGGATGGGATTGAATATATAAATGTTATGTGGGTGTTGGATTCACTTGGACATGAAAGTGGACTGCTGATATTTGGTCCAGTTTTTCACAGCATCATGCTGATCCTCAGCAAACTCCTGAAAGGGACCATCAGGGTGAAGGAGAGCAAGAAAGGCTGCAAAGACTACAGATGACATCTCCTTCCATTCATCAACAAAGAACATATAACCGTCAGCCTCCGATCATTCAGCCAAACTTTGGCATGCCATCCTCAGTCCCTGTTGACCCACAATAATCATCATTGGCCAGTTCCAGTGGATGTTTATCCTGGCTTGCCAAGACATCAAATTGCACATCATGACAGATGAGTGGCCTATTATCAGCAGCAGCAGCAGCCTTCAGGAAGAGAGGCTCCACCCGTGTCGTCTAACCTTCTACCTCCAAGAAACTGGGAGGAGGAGTTGTGCCAGGGTTTTGAACAGATGCATGCTGAACAGGTCAGACAATGTGGACAAACAAATCAGCAGTGACCTGCCAGGCCTACAGATTTTAATGCTGCACATCAGCCACCTATGACAAGTCGCTACAAGGAACTGAAGGCCAGATGTGCAAGGAAAAAGTCTGGACATCAGGACCAATTTGTTGTTGATGACCAATGGCAACACCAATTTAATGCAGAGTACCAATAGTTGGCAGAACAGGATCTTCTTGCCAAGCAGGCTGAAGAAGAACGATTGCACTAACTGCATTAGCAGGAGGAGCAAAGTCTTTGGGAATGCCAACATCAGGCTATTCTTCAAGAAGAACATTGGCAGCAGAAAAACCTGGATGATGCCAAATGAAAACATCTTGCACAACAGTTGGAAGCAGAATGACTGGCCCAACTGCATAAAGAGCAGCAGATGTCACATCTTACCAGAGAGACACAATTGGCAAGACAGTTGGAAGAAGAACATTCATTCAAACAATGTCAAGAGGAGCAGGAGATGATGAGACTGCTTGAAGTCCAGTGACATCTGCAACATCAAGAGGAGTGGCGAAGACTGAGAATGCTTGAAGAGCATTCACACAAGCAGCATCAAGTAGAGCAGCAAAGGCTGAGACTACTTGAAAGGCATTCACATGAGCAACATCAAGTAGAGCAGCGGAGGTTGAGATTGCTTGAAGTGCAATCACATCAGCACCATTGAGAGGAGCTACAGAGATTGAGATTGCTTGAAGTACATGTAGCAGGATTAAGGAGGGCAGCAAGAGCGGAGACTACTTGAAGAGCACTCACACCAGCAGCATCAAGAGGACCTGCAGAGGACATCACAGGAGGTTGTGCTAGAGGAAATACAGAATCAGGACATTAGAGCAGAGACTCATGTGGAAGCACATGAACAGAACAATGCTGTTCATGATGAATTGGTGGCACTGGCTCAGCCAGATGCACTAGCATTACAAGCACAACAACAAGTGCAAAAGGGTCAACAACTATATGTCGAGCCACCAGTTCACTTCAGCATTAAGAGGATGGATGTGGTGTGTTCTCACTGTGGTGCTCTTCACTTCATCACAGAACACCTCTCAGGGTCTTCTCAAGTCCATCCAAGGTTTGGCATGTGCTGTCTTCAGGGACAGATTCACTTGGAGCCTTTGCCATATCCCCCTGCCACCTTGAGACATCTTCTCACAGAAAGCAATCCTCACACACCTGCCTTGAGGGAACACATACACCAGTACAATGCCACATTTTCCCTTCACCTCCATTGCTGTTCAGCTCAACATGACTGTCCTCCAATGTGCCAGTCCTTATTGCTTCCGCATGCATGGTGACATGCATCACAATATTGGCATTCTCATTCCACGAAATTGTGTACAGCCTGCTTACACCCAGCCCTACATCCATGACCCACAAGCTGCTCTTGTCACACATAATGCTCACAATCCAAACCTGGATCCCACCATCATGTCTGATCTCCAGATGATGCTTAATGCTGCAAACCCATTCATCCCTCTCTATCAGCATGCATTTCGGCTCATGATGAACAAGCCTCCAGAGGAACATGGAAATGTTCAGGCTTGCTTGGTCCTGCAGCCCAATGCAGATTGCCATCGCTACAACTTGCCCACAGTGGAGGAGGTTGCTACAATCATACCAGAAAGTGGAGAAGAGGAGGTCAACCTTCACAGGGAGATCATTTTGCTTCTCAAGACTCCTGATCAAGGTAGTGCCCTCAAAAGGATCAGTCATCTAAATCCTGTCTACTGGCCACTCCACTATGTTCTTCTCTTTCCAAATGGAGAGCAAGGCTGGCATGACAGCATTCCTTCACTTCCTGGACCCAGAGGTCAATTCCACACCGAGCATGTCACTCAGTGGTGCTACCATGCCTACAGACTCCACCAAAGGCTTCTACTCCACACCCCTCTTCATGATCCAGAACCTGACACACTATTTCGTGGTGGTCAGCTGTTACAGCAGTATGTTGTCGATGCTTGGTCTTCTGTAGAAGGCTCAGAGCTCTTTTGGCTCAAGACCCATCAGAAGGATATCAGAGCTGATTTGTACCAGCGGGTTGCCAATGCTGTCCACAATGCAGATGATGGTCCTGTCGATCTTGAACAAGTCCAAACACACATAATTCTTCCCTCTACACATGCTGGCAGTGCTTGCCACATGTTCTAGCTGTTTCAAGATTCAATGGCCATCAGCAGATACTGTCAGAAGCCAGATCTCTTTCTGACAATGACCTGCAATCCAAATTGGCCAGAGATTCAAGAAGAGCTGTTGAAATATGGCAAAGAGGTCAACAATGGTCTAGGTACACCTTTAGGACATCAAACAGCTTATGATCACCCAGACATCATCGCATGAGTCTTCTACCAGAAGATGAAGGCACTGTTGAAGGAGGTCAGAGGGGGTCTCTTTGGAGAGGTTGCAGGATTGGTTTACACAGTCGAATTCCAGAAGTGGGGTTTGCCTCACATGCATCTCCTCAAGCATTATCCAAAGACCTTTTCTGCAGAGACCCACTTTGAAGATGATGGTTACCCAGAGTATACCAGACCCAACAATAGTCGCACCTTCACCAACAGCAAGGGTCATGTCTTTGACAATCATGATGTCATCCCTTACAACTGTCATATTCATGCAACTCCGATGTACTCTGATGTACTCCGATGAACTCCAGCCATCTTCACTCCAGACTTCTCCATTTCATTCCTATCTTATCTTCTTTTGTACTCCTATCTGTCTCCTCCCTTTTGTTTACTTGTCACTGTAAGTAGTAACCTTTTGTCCCTTTTATCTTTCTCCAAACTCCAGTACTTCTGCTGGAGTTCCTATTATCTTTTCATCACCAAGGACATAACAATTAGTTTACTAGTATATAAGCTAGAACTACTATGTTCTGGATCTTTGTTCTGAAAATTGAGTTGAGTACCCTCTGTCTCCTTTGCTCTCAAACTTAAGGCTTTGCCTTAAGCTCAGTATCCTCCGTCCTTAGTCTGGACCTCTGGACTAACTCAGTATGGCTTAAGGAAGTAGTTAACCTACTTCAAGAGTTCGCACCTCTGATCCTCTGATGAACTCTGCTCCATCCGGAGTTGTCTGCATGCATACCTTTCTGCACATTACAACTGCCACATCAATATCAATATATGTGCTTCCATTAAGGCCATCAAGTATATCCACAAGTACATATACAAGCGGCATGATTTGGCAACTTTGGCTGTGGAGCAGAATGGCAATGCAGAAATCAATGAATACAGGAGTATATTGATGGTTGTTACATTGGACCTCCAGAAGCTTGCTGGCACATATTCAAGTTCTCCATGCATGAGGAGAGTCCTACCATGTATCGTCTTCCTGTCCACCTCAAGGATCAGCAGACCATTTTCTTTAAAGAAGAGGATGATGCAGAGTTTATTGCAGACCATGCCGCTAACAAATCAACTGAGCTCATGGGTTGGTTCAAGGCAAACCAGTTGCTGCCTGATGCTGTCAATCACACCTATCAGGATTTCCCCCAGCATTTCATTTGGAACAAGAAGACAAAGTTTGGACCATTCATCAAAAAGGTTTTGCCATAGCAAGGTTGACCTGGGTTTACCCATCTGCAGGAGAGAGGTTTTACCTCAGGACACTTCTCACCATGGTCAAGGGTGCATTGGATTGGGACGATCTAAACAAAATTTCTGGTATCACTTATCCAACTTACAAGGCCATTTGCCTTGCATGTAGCCTCTTGGAGAACAGTATGCGGGGAGGGTAGTTATAATTGGGTGGCATGGAGGAGTGTGAGGGTGGCAGGGAGAAAAATGATTTGGCTATAGCATGGCTTTTGTCCTCGTTGGATGTGGCGTATGCTGTGAGGCCGCTTGGGAGGGTGTATTCTAAAGTGGGGATGGCTGATTTGCCGCCGTCTCCTCTGGAGTAGTCGCTTATGGGATTTGATATACATTTGTTTATAGTCCAGATGTTGTGGTCCTTAGCATCATTGAGAAATGCGGCCCAGTGTCTTTCTTTGGCTTTTAGGATTTCGGCACCATAGTGATTACGTGCTGTTTTGTGTTCTTTGTGGCTTGGGTGAGTGTTGTCTAGGTGAAATTTGTATGATAGACGACTTAGCCTGTTTTTGTTTTGTTTGAGCTGGTTCAGGTGTGGGGTCCACCAGCGCTTTGAGTGGGGACAGGGGGCCAAAAGGAGAATCGCAAGCTCGATGGACGATTGTATGGCCGTAGTGAGGCCTGAAATGGTGTTGTCGAGCTGTACCTGTGAAGTGATTTCACTGGATGCAAGCCATAATATTTCTACTCAAAATATCTTGAAGTTATCTTGAAATTAATCCATGTTACTTTAACACATCATTGTAAGAAAAAGTTTAAAAACATTTTGAATAATTTCTGTTTATTTTAAAGGAAGTTATCATAAAAATATCTTGAGTGCTACCTTAAAAGAAATACAACTTCACAGTCTTTGAACATCTTTTCTTTTCTTATAATGTTTATCATATCTTTATCATACCTTTTTCAGAAATATACAAAAAATATACACTATATATCTTAATGTTTTCTGTAAATGACATGTTAAAATAATATGGATTAATTTCACAATAATTCAATGATATTTTTATCAGAAATGTTATGGCTTGCATCCAGTGTTTGTGTGGGCAGGGGGAGGTGCATCAGGTGAGTATTAAGTTGGTCCCTGAAGTTGTCCCAATTGACTAGGCGGAAGTTGCATGTGGGGATGTTAGCTTTTATCTGGGGGGGAAGAGCAATGGTAGTCAGGATGGGGATGTGGTCAGTGCCTGTGGGCCGAAGTTCTGGTTTGGTGTCGCAGACGGAAATGAGGTAGATGGATTTCACTGTGCACAACACGTTATCGGTTCTGGTCCAGTTTTTTGTGACCATGGATTCGAGGGTAGGTAGGTCCTTAGGTAGTGCCATCATCATATCACAGTCGGTGATAGCTTCTATGAGGTGACAGGCTTGGGCGAGGGTGTTGGTAGTGAAAAGATGGTGGTTGCATTCCTTGTCCCAGAGTGGGTGATGTCTGTTAAAGTCGCTACACCAGAACATGTGATCATTCTCACAACGATGTAGAGTTGCTTCATGTGTCCTGGCGAATAGGTGCAGAGTGTTGAGGGTGTTGGAGTGGAGGCAATCGTTGTAGATGTTGAAGAGGGCGAGGTTGCCTAGGGGTCCTTTGACGCGAATGCCCGTGAGGTCGTTGGAGCCGTTGATTTTTATTTGTTCCCACGAGTTTGTGTTGAGTCTGACATTGACTAGGATGATGGATCAGACTGGTGTGTTGGAGGTGAGACGGTCAGAGGGGTAGATTACCCTCCAATTGTGGGTGGCTTTGGTGTTGCCGTAGTAGTCAAAATATGGTTCTTGTAGTAGAAGGAGGTCGCATTTGGTGTGTATCATAGAATTGATGAGGTCCCAGTGCACTTTTGCAGATTTGTTGAGGTTGATCTGCCAGATGTTTAAGTGTATGGGATGCGGAGCGGGTTGTTCAGGCATGAGGCGACGGTGCTATGGGGGGAGGTATGCTGATTGTGTGGACGTCGTTGAGGGGTATGGGGGTGGGGGGAAGGGGGGGAGAGGCGTTGTGTCGTCGAACCAGGAGAGAGGGGCAGAGGGGGTGGTGTTTTGGCTGAGGGGCGGGTTGGTGATGTTACGAGTCCCTATAAGGGAATCGTTCTATACAGTGGATTTTTCAACTCAGGGTCAGACTCTAATTTGCCAAGCCGTGGGAACAATCTTTGCAAACTGTGGGAACAATTTTGAAGCCCTGGGAATAGTTTTGAAACCGTGTGACTGCTGACTTTGTAACTATGAGAATTTGGTGTCCCAATAAGCAAGAACAATAAGGCGGCTTGATCACAGGTTCCCAGATCACAGTTGCCAATTTTGGAATAGGTAGTGTTGCAACGTCTTTGCTTGACAGCTTTATTGACATAACGGACTGCATTGGTAGTGTAATGTGCACCTTTTGAAATATAGATGAGGTGAATGGGCTGAACAGTGTTCAGTGTTCAATGAGTTTCCTAGGTATATTTTCTGTGTGGTAGACACAGGATGAACCATATGTGAAATGTGTGTCTGCAGATACATATATTTTGCTGGATGCATTGGAATTACGTGTGTGCACCTTGAATCTGAGGCATTGATTTTGCCAAAACAATTATAAGAACAATGTATTCGGTGTATCTGTGATATAGCTACAAGTACAATGTGTATTAGAATTACTAATAATGCAAGCAGTGGGTACTTGTCGAACAGGCTGAACAGTGTTCGACAAGTGTTCGGCCAGTGTCCCAGTTTCAATCTGCAGCATTGCCTTGTCACAAACAATTGTATGAACATTGTATTCAATGTATCTGTGATGTAGCTACAAGTACAATGAGTATTAGAATTACTAACAATTCAAGCAGTGGGTACTTGTCGAACAGGTCGAACACTGTTCAACAAGTGTTCGGCAGGTGTCCCAGCTTTGATCCAGGGCATTGTCCTCACAGAAACAATTGTATAAGCAACATACTGGATGTATCTGTGATGTAGCTACATGTACTATGTGCATTAGAATTATTAATAATGCAAATAGAGAATACTTGTCGAACAGGCCGAACACTGTTCGACAAGTGTTTGGCAGCTGTCTCAGGATTACCCTGCAGCATTGCATTTGCTGAAACAATTGTACGAACAATATACTGGATGTATCTGTGATGTAGCAAGATTTAATATGTGCATTGGAATTGTTGATAATACAAACAGTGAATAATTGTGTGAACAGGCCGGTTTTAACACCGTTTGATAAGCGTTCAACAGATGTCCCAGCATGAATCTGCAGCATTGCCCTTGCACAAACCATTGTATAAACAACATATCAAACATTTTTGCGATGTATTAAAATTTAACGTGCTTTGAATATATTAATAATGCAAACAGGAAACTGATGAGGACTTTATATAATTAAATAATACTCAGTTATCTAGTCACTTCTTGAAACCATTTGTGTTGTTATTTCACTTGTGAACGTATTGCAGAAAATAATATCATATAAAATTGGTATTCATGGATTATGATGTGTGATTGCAAACATGTGAGTGTACGACGTAATGATAATGGATGTCAATCGGTTTCATTCATCCTGAGGTTTGTCAAACGTCTTCGGGTTTCTATGACATCTTCACCATCATCTGTCAACTGGACATAACCCACATTACGTTTGATATTAATCCTGGTCATTGTATTGAGAGCAGGATGAGGTGCCTTCATTCGACCTATTGTTGCATTCTGGATGTACATTAGTTATTATTCATTGAATTATTAGATATGTCTGGTACCTCAGTAAACTCGCTGTTGACCAGCGCTAATGAGCGCAGATTGAGTATCATCTTAAATTTGTCGTTCTTGACTGAAACCACCGATACCGTCATCTGGACTTCTACAATGTCACCAATCCTGAAGCAAGTTGGACTGGCAGGTACAAAGCTGTCATCTATATCATTATCAATGGTCAAACTATTGTTGTGCTGAGCACTCACCAATGCCGGCCTCCGTCTGATGTTAACTTGAAATAAAGGACCTCATTATCCGTCCCATGGAAGTATCGAGTATTGCTCATGGATGACAGGATACCTTTGGGATCGACGTTGTGTTCGAATGGAATATGGTATGAAACATTGTCATGTCGGCGATCGGTGAAGTATCGGGTGCCAATAGATAATGCAGTGTATTCGATATAGGTGGATGACGTGAAGTCCAGCATTGCACGTTCTGGGAAAGTACGGGCCAGTTTCTGATGTAAGATGCGGAGGTTGTCAAGGTACGATTCGAACAGTGGTATGTTGAGACCTGCTATAAGGATGCTCTGACGAAGAAATGGTGTTCGACGTTCGGGTGGTCTGGAAAATATATGTATATCAATTGTTTACGATTTATGTGATGGAACAATATACCTGCTGGTGATTGGTGGTAGGTCTTTGGCCACCAATATCGCCTGTAAGCTTAAGACAAGTTCTTCATGCTCGGTGGTATCAGTACTCGGCCGTGTAAGTTTCCAGCAATTTGGTGAGTCATTATGAACTACATTGATATTCGAAATCTGCAAATGTAATGAAACACAGCATACATCGTAAAATTTGAACATACATTTGTAGCATTGGCGAGTTGACTGTCATCATTGTCCATCCGTGTCGATATGAGATTACTTAAATGTTCAGCTGTAAAGTAGAGTTGAATGTATGAATGCCTTCAGTGGTATATGGACTGACATGCGCTTTTGAAATCGTAATAGGTGTCCATTTGCAAAGTGGAAGTGGGATTTATAATTCAAATGCAATTTTCGACTGTTTTATCATGAATCGTTTTCGATCGTCATCGAGATTATGGCAGTGCATCATGTTCATCCTCCATGAACTTGTGATGTCTGTATGGTGTTTGCATTCTTGTGTTGCAGATCTTCTCAATAGATTCTTATTGTTTTTCTCCATTTTATAGGACAGGATATACATCGACAGCTATCGTCATGCTTGACCTCCTTATTGTACAGCATTAAAAGGAAACCCCTATCCATTCAGAATGATTTGTTTCCGATGCAACTGTCAGTATAGTTGATCCGATGTTTGTATTTGTTTGGAAATGAGTAAATATGTCACATAAACTTCTATTTCCGATTTGGCTGTGTTATGATCTTATGATCAGTTCCATGTGGTGACAGCTGTTCTACATTCCAAAATCCTAATTAGACTTAGTGTTTGATTATTCTCCATACCAGTAATCCATATCCATGTTGTTGGATGATGCTGAGCGTAACAGCTGGTCAATCATGGGTTCTACATCATGGGGAATGTCCCTGATTCTTTTCATTTTTATGGCGCTATGATCTGAATAGTTTTCCTTCAAACCATCAACAGATGTAGTTTTCATACCTGCCGGTGTGATCTCCATAAACGAGTTCTTTATTGTATTCGATCTGTCTCAGTGTACTTAAATAGCGATGAGAGCGCAATGGTATCGTCCACATCCGACCCTTCATTCATCTACGATATCTCGCACAGATTCATTCCTCGCCCTAAAGCTCTTATCTTTGCAATGGCCCCTAAGAAGTCTGTGAATGTGAAGACTCAGTCCAAAGCTCGATCAAGCGCCGTTTCGTATGTATATTTATTTTCATGTATTGCTGCTCGTTCTGAATAAAGGTCATACTGTTGTTTCTAGGAAGGGTAAGAAGGTCACCACCACCAAGCTTGTCGATGATGAAGTGTACGTGTTTATTCCAATATTCTGATTCATCCACCATGACTAAGCCACCAGTAGTATTGCCAACTCCGAAGACGAAGACGTTATTAGTGTTCATAGCGTCGCTAGCATTGCCAAACCCGTCTCGTCTATGAGGTGTGTCTCATGAATTGTATTTTCAGATACTAGTGATTTACTTCAGTAATATAGGCGGTCCAGGAAGACCACCAATAGAGCAAGGTTTGCAAGTTCAATTTATACTGTTCATGCAAACTAATATTCTTTATATTCAGCGGTAAAAGGCGGCATGCTTCAGAGGAAGACGAAGACAGGTCAGTAGCTCTAAATAATGTCTTTTATATTTGTGTATTCTTTAATCGCTTTACATAGTAAATTCTCTTCTCCATCGAAGAAGACAAAGTCAAACCAGCATCAATTACATGATGAGGATGACGACAGCGACGAAACATTCATGTGAGTTGGAAATTGAATAATTGGTCATATGTTAGACATGTTGTAGGCCTATCGCAAAACTCGAATTCGGTTCTAAGAAATCAAATGCAGATAATGGTCTTCGGTATGATACTTCATATGATTCTTGTCCTTCATATATTAATAAATGATCAGCAACTCTGATACATCCATCAAAACCATGAAGGCGATTTCCTCCAAAGTCACAAAGACTACCCGTCTTCATGATATCAGTGACGACAATGTTTCCAGTAGCGATGATGGAGCTGTGACATATGCACAAAACCAAATCACCAGGTACATTACATCTGTCTATTATTTTTTTAATTGATGTCCTTGCTTTAGCATACGCTCTCCAAACACGGATGAGTCCAACATTGGTACAAGAGACCCTCAGTTGGTCGATACATATAAGGACTGTGTCAACATCAAGTAACTATTCGGTTTTATCTTCTTAAGCAATGCTTAATATTGAATAGGGCAGCGGCCATGGTATCTTGGTCTAGTGCTATAGGGAATGGCAATCCTCAGTACAGCGATGTTATCAGCAACATTCGCAAGGTCAACCAAAAGTAAGCTGTCAGCTAGGACTTTATGGTTAAAGACAATTCACATCGCATAACAGTTTGCTGTTTTCCACAGTGACCTTTGTTCGATCTGGCAAGTACTCAAATCTTTCTCGTGACGATCCTGCCAATATCTCTACTGGAGCATTTGGGCGTAGTTTCTTCCACTCCGTTGCTGGTGCCATCCCAACGATCTTCACTTCTGTCATTCTAGTCGATTCATGCTTCCTTGATGAGCCAAAAGTTGGTGGGAACACGAAACCGATCAAAGTCATCCAAGGGGCTTTACTCTCAGGAGAATGGGAGCAGTATGTTGGCGCCATTGGAATGGTCACTGGTGAGGCGGAATTTCGTGCACAACTATATAAGGACTTTCTGTCCTTCTCGACGACAGCGGCAAGTGGGATGGATGCATCTCCTAGCAGTGAGTATACATTCAATGCTCTGTTATCAATCCTTACTCATATTCAATAGAAGCTTCCTCTTCGAAATTCATGCAGTCTAGTCCTTTTACTCGAGGTCCCGCTCCATCTTACCAAAAGACTGCGCTGTCATTCCATGACATTGGTTAGTTTTATTCTCTCTCACACAATGTCCTTGGTTTCGTTTTTGATGCCTGTATTCATAGTCCCAATCTATGATGCCCGGAAAGTTAAAACGGACTTTACCGACACCCTCAAAATACTTCAGAAACTCCCCCACTTTCCAGGCGATGTTCCTGCAGAATCGTGCGTTGTGGTCGGCCACACGATCAATACCTTCAAACGCTCTGATGATTTGTTGAAGAGTATTTCCCTAAATGTGCAGTGGGTGATGGTATTGGGCGTCTCTCATTAACTTGTCGTCTTTCTCGTCATGAAACTAGTGTGCCATGCAGCGTGGCCTATTGCCAATTCTCTTTATGTTGCCTTGAATTTGTAATGTACCTACCATTGAAATCAAAGCGTTTCGTGCCTCTCAGACATGAGATCCGATTTGTGACATTTAAAGTTGACTAATGTACAAGTGAAGTTCAAAAATATGAGTATACATTTGTAATGTCTACAAGCCATTTATAAAATACCGCAACTACCCATCTTCCTGCACAATATCCCTGCAGGATCCTGTGTCGTTGTTGGACACACCATCAATACATTCAAGCGTGTAGATGACATGATGAAGAGCATTTCACTCAATGTGCAATGGGTCATGGTCTTGGGAGTGCCGAAATGATTGCTCCACTTAGCATCATTTATATTTGTATCTTATGTCTGTTTTGTGAAATAAACGCGAACCAATCCATTGACTGTACAGATAATATTACAAATATGAGTATGGACCTTTGATGTCAATCAACCATTTATAGAAAACCCCTGCAAAAGTGTCTGCTAATGAGCCAATGGGTGCTCGAACGGATTTCGGACCTGACTTCATGTTCGACCAGAGGCTGCATGTGTGATAACGTTCCACCTCGTTCACGAAATAGGCCACAGTATCCGTTTTGGAATCCACAATGAGCGATATGTCCATACGGCAAAAAACACTCATCGATGGTTTTCCACCAACCATATTGGACTCTATCGCATAAAGCCCTTCGTAGGTCTTTTGGACAAAGTCGAAGAACTCGTTTCTGCCTTGCTCTCGAATAGAAATGGCGCCCCTGTCCGGATTGCACGCCACCATCTTCAATAGAGTCCCCTGCGTTTGAAATATTCTGACAAAGTTAAGACAATCATGCATATGATATGACAAGTGAAAATGAAGGGCACTCACCTTAACTCATCCAAGGTATAGAAACTTGAGACAATATCCCACTTCCAGGACTTGCTTTCCTTGTTGTACAGGGTGTGCACCATATACACGACCTTTCCACCAACTAGAAACACACGCCATTCGCCCATCTTACTCAGTGGTTCGATGTACGTTTGCCCAAACCAACGTGAACCTGGAACCTCACAGTTATTGCGCATGTATTCCCAATTTCGCTTGGTGTCGCCAGGTAATAGGACGTGATGACCGGTGTTGCTGTGTGTCCATTTCAAGACAATATTCGGTGGGAATTGGTCGCCATCGTTTAATAATTTTGCTTGAGGGCGTATCATATGCGTTACATTCAAAGCGACATGAAGCAAGTTTTGATTTTGTATCCATTTTGAATGGACCGTGTTCATCTGCTTCGGAGGCGGCCAGATGTGTGCCGTTCGACAGAGTTCGTCCATGCCAGTCATGAAAATTGACACATTTTCCAGTGTCAATCCATATTGGTTACCGCTGTCAAGACATCAGTATAATGCAGCGAAAATGGAGCAGAATTAATTAAAGCGATGTCAATCTTACATGTATGACATTCCCATATCCACACCACCAAATACACAATCTGCCGATGCGAACTTTTGCCACGTATTGCCTTTGTCTTGATGGCGAAGTATTGCATGAAGGAACTCGGGCCAAAATATGTATTTGACATTGAAGCGCCGGGCTCCATCCTCATGATGTAGTCGCATTCCGATATAAACCTGTTTGTTGTGAAATACGTTTCAGTATCAACAATCCACAAATTAAACAATAGACATTACCCATTCTTGAATACATGCTGAATAGCGACTCTTGTATGACTTGATGATATGGACGTAACCATCAAGATGGGCAATGGTATCGAGTTCGATGTCGGATATGGTCGTGGTGACGAATGCAAGATCGTTAATGGCTGCGGCTTTGCTCGCGATACGAGTTGTTGGGTCAAGGATAAAAAGGATTTTGAAAACACGGCCGTCATTGTTGCTTAATGTGGTTATACGGCGTTCATTGTTGCTTATGGTGGTTGGCGGTTCCATTTCACAGTCAGATGATGTTTCCATCTCAGAGTCGGATGATAGCCTTTTGCGTGGAAGGAGATCGAGTTCCGCGGCCGTCGCATTGCGGACACCCTGCGAATTTCCACGTATGTTGCGACCAAGACATACCGACTGCGGACAAATTCCAGATGAAATGCATTTGGGATGTTGGTGTGCGGATCCGACATGTCTTTGGCAGGAGTTGCCTTCCTTCTTCCACAAAAGACATTTCGTTTTTGGAGAGTCGCATTTTCGACCAGGGCAGATGTGCATGCAAAGTTCATAACCAAGTTCCTTCTTATATGGCATGTTTGTGGACCTAGGCAGGATTTCGGATGGGTGGTATGAGGAACAGACACAGATATCATTAATACATCAATACCTTAATGATTGATTACTTTCAGGGTGGTTGATAGCGGGTGGTGACGATTCCACAAACCTTCTAATTATAAGACGTCGGAATTATGTCACCTGACAAGAGTGGCAATGATAAAACAACGAACACGTGCCAAACACGTTGATCAGCAATGGAATCATTTAAATGTCTTGAAAGAGCAATATCCACCGAACAGATCGGACGTGTTCGGTGTGTTCGGTGGAGATGTTCGGTGGATGTCAACCAACCATTATGAGGAGATATACTACACCAAACACATCGAACATGTTCGGTGTGTTCGGTGGAGATGTTCGGTGGATGTCAACCAATGGTTGTGACCGGATATACCACACCGAACACATCGAACATGTTTGATTTGTTCGGCGTCATATATCTGGTAATATTGGTTCACCAACGTTGACCGAACATGTCCACCGAACACACCGAACATGTTCGATGTGTTCGGTGTGATATATCTAGTCACAACCGTTGGTTGACATCCACCAAACATCTCCACCGAACACACCGAACATGTTCGATGTGTTCGGTGTAGTATATCTAGTCGTACATTGACATCCACCAAACATGTCCGGTGACCGAACACACCAAACAACATGTTTGTTGTAGTATATCTAGTCCTTCTACATCCATCCAACAAGTCAGACTTGTTGTGCTTTTCCATCAACGGACCAGTCCGTGAATATTCATCGAACGAATTAACTCGATTTATCGCCTTACCAACTGGAAAATATTCCATACGCTGCACATGTCGGTTTTCTGCGTGCAATTACTAGCTTTGGACAACTTCTAAGCTCGAGCCACATCAAAAACATAAATAAATAGATCTGTTGTTTATGCATGCAAAGAAGCCGAACATGAGGTAGAACATGTGGTGATTGATCTGGTCACGTGGTCGTGACATCCGTATTCATAGTCTGGAGCGTTGAGTAATAAATCCGCCCTTTTCTTTTGCTCTCAAATCGCCTCACACGTCGACCAAAAAACTTTTATTTCATCTACCATGTCCTTGCCAGTCGTCAAAACCTCGACTCCCGCTGTCAATCCCGCCGCCTTCAAGTACTGGCCTGCTGCGCCGCCCAAAAAGCTGCAGGAGCTACATCGCATCTTCCAAATCCAGTACATGGTCCCACCCAAGATTCCGGCACCCAACAAGGAATCCGGCACCATTCCCGTATTTTCTCGTAATCTCTATGTACTGAAGACACACCCCCACGATGCCACCGCCCGAGGTGAGTTATGGCGCGAAATCCCCGAACGATACGAGGAACCGCTCCATCGCTTGATTTATCAAATGGATATGTACATCTATGCGACAACAGCCATCGCATACAACAAGGCACCCAACTACTCGCCGGACTACGTCAAAAACGATAAGGAAGGGACTGATTTACTTCGGGATTACCTCAAGTATACCAACACCGTCATGGACGAAATTTGGGCAGAGGTTTTGGTCGCAAAACGGGCCAACGAGGTTACCCGTGACTGGTGAAGCACGATCTTCGACGATTGGCTCCTCAAAGAGTTTTATGTCGGCAAGCATTCTCCATCGGCATTAATTCAACATGGCGCTGTTAGCACCGAGACCATGCCAGAGGACCTCGGTGAGTATATATACGCATTGGCAGACAAATGGATTATGACGTCTGGCATCATAGATTGGGCGAAATACGACGAATCTGTGCCAGCATGGCACAGCGGAACCTCTGCAAATTGGTCGTTCGGTGGGCTTCCGGACGCCACAAAGCTCGAAATAATCGGTCAGGTTATTGCTTGGTGTAAAGGACATAGTGTCCTCGTCGATGCCGATGTGGCGGACGATGATGAAGGTATGATCTAGAATTACATATGTGATTGTGCTAATGATATAATACATTTGCAGAGGGGCTGGTTCCCGAGGGCAAGGGCAAGGGCAAAGCCAAGTCAAAATCGGTCAAAAAACAGAAGACATCTTCCGCTGGTTTGTACAAATTTTCTACCATACCGGCGTATAGATGTACTGAATATTCAGGTGGCGCAGACAATTCGTCCGAGAAGGACAAAAAGAAGCCCAAGCCCAAACCCAAGTCCAGTAAGTACTTTCATTGTCTGTGATTGTCATACATGAAAACCCTTCTTCATGACAGAACGTACAATCAAGTCCAAAGCCGAGGACGACGATGACGGTGAGTTATTGAATTCCGAATATCAAAACGATAATCCAACACATTTATTCATGTATAGACGACGTAAAGATGGAGGAAGACTTAGCCCCGGTAAAGAAGAAGCGGTCCAAGGCTCAAATGCGTACATTGCTCACGTTGCTATGATTAATGCACTGACATATCGCAGTCGCTGTCGAAATTGGGCCGTCGCACGGATACAAGAAATCGGAATCCGAAAAATTGACAGTGGAAGTTAAACCACCCATCTCCTCCGAGCCGGTTGATGTTCCACTGGAATCCCCGAAGTTCGACGCTGTAGGAACAGAGTGGGTCGGGTTGTTGGATGTCGATCACGATGCAATCATGCACAACGACGATGGACCTCCCGAACCAAAACAAGAGTCTCTCAGCAGTGATCACGAGGACGGCGAGATAACAAAGAGGAGGAAGCTAGATGTCGCTTTGGAGCAAGCGGGCATTATTGCAGAGAAGCTCAAACTGGTGAAGCCACCGAAGAAGTCACCGACTCCGGGTATGTGTTTCAACATCACATGTCTGTATCTATTCCAATTCTGATCTTCTTAACGTCCTAGGATTCCGTCCCAATACGCGTGCATCGTCACGCCACCAATCATCGACCCCTGTGGAGCCCAGCGCTTCATCGATGGACGTGGATTGGAGCAACATCGTTCCACCCGAAATCCTACTCTCGATTCCTCCGAGCCAAACGAGGCCTTCATCTCCCAAGCTGTCGACATCCAAACTGGATCCCGGGCCTTAATTTCGAAGGAGTAAGTCCTTCTTTTTGTGGAGTATTCATTATATTTGACTAAAACGACTTTATCCCAGTCGTTGATTTCTGGAAACATGTGCCCTCAAATGTCCTCCTCATACATCGCTACAGTGTCTATATATGTACTTCTTTTTGCTCTGTTAAAAATGACTTGTGTTACTGTATGACCATAAGAATTGAGCATGATAGTAAGCATAGATACAACGTAAGGCATCAATCTTGTTGACTGAAAATCTGTTTGTCTAAAATATATCCTGGTGAATGCATTACTTTCAGTTCAGTTCATAGTACAACTACCGACTCACTCAACCTGAGAAGGACAACCTGAGATGACTTAGGTTCGGGCTAACGAAAATTAAAATTGAATATATGTAAGAAACCAGAATCGCGAACTTTATGGACCTATTAAATGAGGATACAATGATACAAGAGTAACAAAACCCCCTCTTGTAGTGGAAGATATAGCTGTCACTCCAAGGGGAGCTATGACTATTTGGTACCGGAATAATACAGTATACTTGTGTGGGAATGATACGTACAGCTCCATAAAAATGACAATGTATTTCTGACAAGGATGAAGAGCAATGATAATTTCCACGAATTACCAAGTAATTGTCAAATATGCACAGTTGTCAAACAGCCTGGTTGTTCAACTTCAATACCTGTTTTGTCTCAGTTGGTTGGATCAATGTCTTGTCAGCCAGACCCCTAATAAGATCGTAAGGCAGCTATTCATGATACAGATGCATTTTTGGCCTGTATCAAGGCATGTCACAGGAACATAGAATGGAATAAAAAAAGTAAACACAGATTTCTAAAGATTCAGGCACGCCTTATGGTGTTTTGGGAAAAGCTTACAAATAATATAATGTCATATGATCAATCCCATTGTGTTAATTGTTATTCATGATCCGAACCACTTGACTAGTTAAATGGGCAGTGTTTCCTCTTACTGTCACAAATCCTCATGAATCCCCACAACATCATCCGTGTCTGCATTGCATGTTTGACTTATCTATATTTCCTTGCAAATGCAACATTATTTCCACAACTATGCCAAGACAAACTTATGTATATCTCTCCTGAACCAATTTCCTGTCCTGTGATATCGACCTTGACCCAAGAATTGGGTGTTTTTCAAAGAAAACTCATAGAACATGAGTTGGCCCCAGATCAGGGCGATGCAACAATATTGATGCAAATAAATGCAACACTATATGTAAAGATCATTGGAATAACAAAAGACACAAAAGATAACTTGACAGTCGATCCATTATTCGTTTGGACTACATTTAAAAATAGCGCCTTCAAAATGCGAATACGTTCTATTCAATATGCCAGAACATATTTCTTACCTCCTAAATATCTCTTTGCTTTGTATTGTCTTCTCAAACCTATCACTGTCCAATGTTGTTGTAAAATGATCAAAGCATTGCTCATGCGATCGCTATTGAGACGACATGATTTCAAAACATATTTATTTCATTGTATTACTAGTTCTCTATCACATGCAACGTTGCTGTGGACCACACTATGTTTCATAATACGGCATAGCCGTTCAAACATAATTGTGTTCAATTTGAATTTATTCGGACACTTGTTTAAATCTTTATATATAAATTTCGTTCATAGATATGACTACATTGGTGGTGGTAAACGAATACCAACATTCAAGTTTAGCTTTCTTCAATCTTTTATGCTACCGTCTAATAATATCAACCATGATTCTGACATATTATTCGAATATGTGGGGCATATTGATGAACAAACAGCCAACACTTTATATGAAGATAGAAAAACATATGCATGTGTTAAAATGCCTTTACATGAACTTCTGCCAAATTTGACAGTGAAGGATATTGGTGAAATAACAACAATACATGGTATATATTTGTCAAAGACATTACGAAGATTACATGGACAAGATCTATCTGTGGCATTAATGAGGCATAATTGTTCAGCTTGTGATACTCATGTTTCTATTTTTCATGTGCATGATATTAAATCACATAAAGACCTGTGTAGACAGTGGTACAGAAGACAAAAAATGACAGAAACATATGAGTGCGGCAAAGAAGAAACTCAGGCTCAAATGAAAGAAGAATTGGACAAGTCAGATGAGCAATTATTTCCTCCTCCTCCTCCATCTATTGAATTGAAGGAAACCATAATCAGCAACTGGTGCAGAGATACATCACCTGAATGTTTCCAAGAAAGTGGGTGTGCTGTATGTGGTCAATTGGTTGCATTGAAAAACATGTCTTTATTGTCAAAGACGAAGGTTAATCTGAAAATATTAACTAGAGACAATATGGGAATCACAAGATGTGAACGATATCATTGTTCTGATCCAATAGAGGATATCAAAGGTCCAGTGCTAGATGACACATGTAAATGGATATGCAAACCATGTGTGCTCAGTCTGAATAAAGGCCAAACTCCCAAATATGCTTTGGCGAATGGACTTTGGATGGGAAGAATTCCTGCACAACTTCAAAATCTAACATTTGCTGAACAACTTTTGATTGCCCGTGTTCGTCACAACAAATGTATTGTTCGTGTCTCCTCTGGGATGCATAAAATGAAAGCAAATGCCATCATGTTTCAAAACCCAACACCAAAGATATATCAACGGTTGCCTCCAACAATTAAAGAACTTGATGAAGTGCTAGCGTTTATTTTCACTGGTCCTGCCAGACCAACTCCAGAAGACATGGAGCGAACGCCTTTATTGGTTCGCCGAAGGCGAGTTTCTGCAGCTTTAGAATGGCTGAAATTGAATCACATGGATTACTATGATTTAGATATCTCCTATGAAAATCTAGCACAATATCCAGATCATGGAATTCCTGTTGTGGTTGCATATCGACCAGCAGACACAAATAAGGAACCGGAAGCCACTAGTGCATTTGACAATGAAGAGGAAGATGGTGTTGAAGATGGGCCTTGTCCCTTTGTTGTTAGTGGGGTAACTGGCGAAAATCTAGATATTACAAGTCCAAAGGCATTAATAGCTAGAGCAACCAAGCACTTGATAGATGACCATGGTGGTGTTCTTGCCATAAGCCATGCTAGAAATCCAGAATCGTTCTTTAATAATCCTCAGTTATATCCTATGATGTTCCCCTGCCTATTTCCATATGGCTTGGGTGGTATTAGCAGCATTGACAAGGATGTTTTAAGCATCAGTGATATGATGCACAAAAGGCATCTTCTGATGTACCATGACAAAAGATTTCAAACTGATCCCTATTTTCCATTGATTGCATTCAATCAAGAACAAATCAAGGACAGTACAACCGGAGGATATTTGTTGACTAATAAACATAATTTCAACGATATCGCAGATCGCCTGATGAATATCAATACAGCTGTTTTGGATGATCTCTCTAAGAGATTATCTAGAGGTGATAGAGTCAAACCAGATACATCGGAAGAGAAAGCATGCTATAAACTCATTTCTGATCTGGATCACGTAGCTGGTCAGGTCAAAGGTTCAATTACTAACAAGAAATACATGTGAAATGAGATTTGGTCTCTGATATCCTATATTGGTGCTCCAACTTGGTTTATCACTTTTGCACCTGCAGACATCAATCACCCACTATGCTTATATTATGCTGACAACAAAGAAAAGTTTTATCCTAAACTACGTCTACCCCAGGATTGTTACAAACTAATTGCAAACAATCCAGTTGCTGGAGCCCGCTTTTTTCACTTTACTACTGAAATGTTCATCAAACATATATTAGGAATAAATGAATCTCATCCTGGCCTGTATGGAAACACATCAGGTTATTATGCAACAGTAGAGGAACAAGGACGTCTTACCTTGCATCTTCATATGCTGTTGTGGATAAAGGGATGCCTTACACCTCAGGAAATACGTGACAAAATTATGGGTGAAAATTCTGACTTTCAGAAAAGATTAGTGGAATATTTGGAAAGTTTGTGTGTAGGACAATTCATGACAGGTTCTAAAGATGAGGTATCACAGAAAATGGAACAGACAATGTCGAAACCTGAATATCAACCACCAACATGTGTCATGCCAGATCCACCATCATATAATTGTTCCATGAATTGTCAATATCACAACAAAAGATCAACATGGTGGCAAAGGTTTCAAGATGTTGTAGATGATCTTTTATTGCGATTAAATGTACATAACAGGCATGATGGCAAAAAAAAGCCATACTGTCTTAATTCGAAAGGTGAATGTAAACGACGATTTCCCCGTGATATCTTTCAACAAACTAGTGGGGTGTGGGCCATTGCTTTGCATGGCAAGTTACTCGTCCCTCTTTGGCAATGAGAACATCCATTATATATAAATACTGCAGCATTATTACTACTGATATATGTCCTTTCTTTCTACAAACAAAAAATACTGTTTATATAACATCCTAAAAACACAACCCTGTCAACAAATTTGCAATTTTTAATTGTTTGAAATAGAGATCTTCTTTCTGGATTTACAAATTTCTTCAAACTTTTGATATTCTTTGTGGATGTGGCACACCATGAAAGTGTTAGTTGTGCAACTTGTGGTGGTCAACATTTCTGAAATATTTTCAAGAACAAATTTAAAAACAGTTGGAAGTAAAATTTCAAAGCATGAATAAGAATTAACACAAAGATTTTGATTATACGATATTGTTTGTTTTTGTTTTTCCAACAGCAATGTAGGTTTGGGTTGGGTAGATGACCTTGGATGATATCAATCAGGATATCTAGTGCTAACATGGTTGAATGTGACTTGGATAATTTTGCCACATGTCACGCATCACTACTAAATATGATGAATTGACTATTTCACTGGCAGTGTCACAGGTCACATTTACCAGTGAATTAACCGAAATGGTACAGTATACCAATCATACAGCATTGTTACCCTCCTATGATAGATATTTCCTGTATTATCACATACTGATGATATTCAGATACTATTCTGACACCATACTACAATGATATACATTTTATAATTGATTATATCCTGTTCCTTACAATTTGTCATAACCCAATATCAGATTGTAAATTAGCATCTTTCATATCAAGTTTGTAGTGTTCATATATATAACTAATTCACTACTTTATCATTAGTCATATTTACTCTGTAATTTATACCAGATCCACTTCAGTTTAGATTGTTATTGATACCATCATGTTCATATATTTGATAATTCAAATTGCACAGGTTTGCTGACATAGTACGGGGTTTTACTTTGACACTACAAAAAATGGCTCATTAACACTCTCAGCTGAGATGTACAATGTCAATTTTATATATATTCACTTTTAATTTTTGAATTTATTGATGACACAGTCATTATGGTGTGGTGAAGAACATACATATTCAAGTTGAAATTTAGTAATTATATCTAGAAATTCTTAGTATCTGCATTATTTGTCAGGTCAAGAACAACCTCCTGTTAGTACTGTAGAAATAATCCCATGTACAATGATACCAACTGCACTTCTATTGCAACAAATTTTATAAGATTGCTGGTTTTGATGAGTACCTGAATTGACAGTATGCCTGGTTCAGCTTGTGCAGTGGCAATGCCTTGGATTGAATAAAGCTGGTGAGGCAATTTTCCTGTCAAACAGTTTGATGAGCATTGCACACCTGAACCAATTCCAGCAAACATAACACATATATGGGTCGCATACACACATTGAATTTATAGAACAGACAGTGTCTGTTGTACTGCAATGGCTGATACTGTACCGGAGACATTGGCCTAATGATTGGCTGAACAGTGATCAGCCTAGATGACAAGGATTGATCATGTATTGTGTATGATGTGCATTGAAAGTAGATATAGCTACAGCACAGAAACATGCAATATAGAAGTTTTTCAATTGTTTGTGCAATTGCAATGGCCTGGGACACCTGGTGAACAATGTTTGTATTGCTATAATTCCAAAGGACATAGTGGATGTAGCTACATCAAATAGACATGTGATATTTTGTCTGTACAATTGTGTCTGCAATGGCAAAGCCCCAGATTGAGGATGTCACACCTGCCAAATGGTTGTCGAACAGTGTTCGGCATGTTTGACAAGTGAACACTATTTGCATTATTAGAAATTCTGATGCAGAGATTAAATGTTGCTACCTTGCAGATACATGCAGTATGTTGTTTGTACAATTCTGTCTGCAATGGCAAAGCTGCAGAGTGGGGCTGGGACACCTGTCGAAGGGTTGTCAAACACTGTTCGGCCTGTTCGACAAGGGTGCACTGTTCACATTATTAACAATTCTAATAAACTCAGTACATGTAACTACATCCAAGATACATACAATACATTGTTCGTAAAAGTGTTTGTGCATCTGCAATGCCCCAGACTAAAGCTGGGACACCTGTCGAACAGTTGTCGAACACTGTTTGGCCTGTTCGACAAGGGTGCACTGTTCACTTTATTAACAATTCTAACAAACTCAGTATATGTCCCTACATTGTAGTTACATGCAATATACTATTCGTACAAATGTTTGTGCACAGACAATGCATCAGACTCAACCTGGGAAACCTGCTGAACCCTTGTGGAACACTGCTCAGCATGTTCAACAAGTGTGCACTGTTTGCATTTAACCATTCCATTGCACTACCAATGCATTCAATAGTTGTACAAAGTTGTCAAACATTTGCGGCTTGCAACTGCGATGCAACCATGCTATAACAGTATCTATTCCCAAATTGGCATATGTGATCTAGGCAGCTGTGATCCGGCTTCCTTATTGTTCTTGCTGATTGGGACAACAAATTCTCACACTCAACTCCGCCCAGTCACACGGTTTCATAGTTATTCCCAGGGCTTCAAAATTGTTCCCACAGTTTGGAAATTTTGTTCCCACGGCTTGGCAAATTAGAGTGTGACCCTGAATTGAAAAATCCACCGTATAGAAACGATTCCCTTATAGGGACTCGTAACTTTTGTAGAACCTAACACTGGTGCTCTCAACCTCAAGCATGGTGAACCTTGGATGAACACGGTGACACCTGAAGTTACATATATGCTACGATGCAATTCTGATGTGACCAGCTTATTATCAGGTACTGCTATAAAGGCCATAGTTGCATACATAACAGATTATATTACAAAATTCTCCTTGAAGACCTATAGCATTTTTGAAGTGATAAAAAGTATTTTTGATAAGAATTCCGAAATGATTGGTGGCGACCTGAAAAGAAAAGACAAAGTCAGAAAGCTGTTTACACAAATAGTCAATTCACTCACCTCCAAAATGGAAATTGGTGCTCCAATGGCTTCATTATATGTCCTTGGAAATCCTGATCACTACACCAGTCATAAATTCGTGCCATTCTTTTGGAGATCTTATGTTAAAGAGGTTATCAGTGCATGGTCTGATGAAGAAATTCCTAATATATGTGAAGACCAAAATAATGCACAAAAGGTTGTTATTGGTAAGAATAATGGCGCATACATTGGACTTTCCAAAGTAAATAATTATATGTTCAGACCCGCCTTGTATGATAATGTATCACTGTATGACTGGATACGTCTTGCCACTATGGAACCAAAGAAAAGACGCACCAAAACAAAGACCAAAAGGGCCAGAAAAGAACCAGTGCAAAACCAAATTTTTGACAATCTAGGCTGTGATGATTTGTCTGACTCTTGCACTGAACCTACTAATGTTGACTATTCCAGTGATGACAACTTGTCTGATGTCGTTGATAATGATATACTCATGGAGATAGATGAAATTCCAAAACCTGATAGTTTGAATAGACATGCAGGCACAGAAATAGCTGATAAAACAAATGAAGTTGATCTTAATAAATTGACAAAATTTGAAAATGATTATACTTTACATCCCAATCATCCACAATATCTTACCCACCATGCCAAAATGAAAGGGAATGATCCTTTCATAGTTCCTAATTTTATTCCAAACACTTTGCCAAGGGCTGACCGTGGTGATCGAGAATATTATTGTTGTACAATGTTAACGTTTTTCAAGCCATGGAGAAGTGGCAAAGAACTCAAAAGTAAATTACAAACATGGGATAATGCTTTTATAGACCACGAGTTTTCTAAAAGAGAACTAGAGATCATGAAATACTTTGGTCTGCGGTATGAATGTTTGGATGCAAGAGATGATTTCTCTGCTAAACGTCAGAAGAATAATACTGCAAATATAAGGTATTCATGGGCAACCTCAAACGGTCTTGATGAACTGGATGACATGCACAATGCTGAATTTGCATTTAATGGCGACGACTTCAACAACAATATTGATGAAGACAATAATGACACGGAAATACTCCTGAAACTTGGTCAAAAAGGACAAAAGAGGAAAGATCAAATGCTGATAGCTGAAAGAACTTTGAAAAGGTCAGGGTGGCTCGATGATTGTATTGATGGTACCCTAGATATAGGACCGTTGATACCTATAGAACCACCTGTAGTACAATCAGCAAAATTGTGGAGAACTGCAGTCCTTGCAAAGAAAAAGGAAATCATCGATGACAGAAATAAAAATTTACCAACAAACACAGCAACCATAAATAAATTGGGAAATTTTCAATATAATGATGTCAAGATAGTGGATGCAGCATACATCAACCATATGTTTATTCCTGCAAACAGAGCTGATTGTCATCTTATTGATGTAACTATCAATGATTACAAGTTGAACACTGACCAAAAGAGAGCATTTCATATCATTGCAAATCACTCTACCTTGATTAACGGTTCTGATAAGCTACGCATGTATCTTGGTGGGATGGCAGGCACAGGGAAATCACAAGTCATCAAAGCATTGACTAGTTTTTTTGGTAAACACAACGAAAATCATCGATTTGTGGTTCTTGCACCAACCGGTGGTGCTGCTGCCCTTGTAAATGGATCCACATATCACTCTATTCTTGGAATTAATCAGGGAGGATCATCTCGTTCCCTTGCACAAGTACGTGCCAATCTTGATGGTGTGGATTACATTTTCATTGATGAGGTGTCAATGTTATCTTGCAGAGATATGTATAAAATCAGTGCTCAGTGTGCAAAAGCACGTGGTGTTTATGATGAACCCTTTGGTGGCATTAATATGATATTTGCAGGAGATTTTGGCCAACTTCCACCAGCTATGAGTGGTGTCCAAATCAATTCCAGTCAAACTATAGCAAATCAGGAAGCGGCTATAGGCAAAGCTCTTTGGCATCAAATAACAACAGTTGTTATATTACGTGAAAATATGAGACAAACCAATCAGTCAGAAGAAGATGTCCAACTGAGGCTTGCTTTGGAAAACATGAGATACAAAGCATGTACTCCCAAAGATATTGCATTTCTTCGTACTCGTGTTGCAGGAAAAGGTCCAAATGATCCAAAATTAGCCCAAAAGAAATTCAGGAATGTGTCAGTTATAACTGCATTGAATGCACAAAAAGACAAAATCAATGAACTTGGTATTCAATGTTTTGCTGCTGAAAATAGGAGACCATTAACATCATTCTATTCCATAGACAGATGGAATGATCCTACTAGTTCCAATAGCAAAAGAAAATCTCATCACATGTCAACAATTTTGGATCCTATTCGACACACAAAGATATTGGAACCTTCACTCCAAAAGCTACTTTGGAGCCAACCACATGCATCATCCTCTGATCATATACCAGGAAGATTGGACTTATGTGTAGGCATGCCAGTGATGCTGAGGAACAATGATGCAACAGAGTGCTGCATTACCAAAGGAGCAGAGGGCATAGTTGTGGGTTGGCAGAGTGCAATAGGTCCTGAGCAACAAACTGTACTGGACACTTTATTTGTCAGATTATTGAATCCTCCAAAAAAAATTAACATAGAAGGACTTCCTGAAAATGTTGTGCCGATTACAAAACATGTCACTTCCACCATGTGCTCATTACCCAATGATGATGTGATATCTTTGTCAAGAGAACAAGTGTTGGTACTACCTAATTTTGCAATGACTGATTATGCATGTCAAGGACGTACTCGTCCTAACAATGTAGTTGACCTCAGTAGTTGTAGAAACCACCAATCCTATTATACTTGCTTATCAAGAAGTGCTTCTGCAGCAGGAACTATCATCATGCAAGGCTTTGATCCTAAAGTAATTACTGGGGGTGCTTCTGGATATCTCAGGCAGGAATTCAGAGAATTAGAACTGCTTGATGAGATTACCAAACTGAAATATCAAGGACTCTTACCAGACCATGTCAAGGGAGATCAGCGAAATTCTATCATTGATCAATTTAGAAAATAGAAAGGAAAGTCATATATTCCAAAAAACATTCATCATGCTATCGCATGGAAAGCCACGGAGCAACTAAATCAATACACAACACAGCCCTCTCCATGGCAATTAATTAAACCTATGAACAAAAATCAAAAGGCAGATTTCAGAAACCTCAACTTTGTTCCTGCAAAAGGAACTGTTCCAATCACTGTCACTCATAAAAATTCGACGGCCAATGTATTGCAAAATAAAAAACAAAAATTACAACAAGTTGTAAGTTCATCTTCCATAGTGAAAAAAAGACGAAAAACAAGTACTATTGAATTAAATGAACCAAAAGGGTTTATATGGGATGCGCAAGATTGGAGCTGTGCTTATGATTCACTCTTTACAATATTACTAGCAATATGGAATGAAGATCCATCAAGTTGGAAAAAAAGATTCAATAGCATCAATGAAATATTAAAGATTTTGAGCTTAGGATTCAAACGATCCAAGAATCACACAACAGATTTAGAAACAGTTAGAAATACAATCAGACATTTATTGCATCAAGATAAACCCGAAATATTTCCTTATGGTCAAGTTGGCATTGCCATAAGTGATTTGGCCCATTATATAATGAAAGCAAATGAACCAATGACTTCAACTTGTCTTAAATGTATCAATTGTGAAAACATAACCATTCTGGAAAATGATAGATATGACGCCATCTTTCATTGTTCATATTCATTTTCTGGAACAATCTCAACATGTCTTGCTCAAATCATAGTTAATAGACAACGGCACAAATGTCAATTGTGTTGGGGAGAGATTACTAAATTTATTGCATTTAACAAAATTCCACCTCTAATCATGTTTACAGTTGACTCTATTGAGAATTTAATAATTAGTCAAGTTATAAACTTGTCAATTGATGACATATCCACTGCTTACACATTGAGAGGAATTGTGTACTTTGGTGATGCACATTTTACTGCCCGCATATTCATCAACAGTATGGTATGGTTTCATGATGGTATATCAACCAGATCAATTTGTATTAATGAAGGTGATATAGATGACTTTTCAAATATTAATTTATTGTCATGTAATGGTAATAATGCTGTACTGTTTATATATGCTCAATCTTAATATGTGTTCTCTTGCTAAAAGAAGGGACAAGTAACATGCCATGCAAAGCAATGGCCCACACCCCACTAGTTTAGAGTGGATTGGCGTAGGGGGGGTCTGGATCTGTTACGATGATTTCGGGTCGAGGGGGGGGTGGCTGGTCGAAGATGGAGGGGGGTGGAGAGTAGTGGCGGGAAGCTGGGGACAGCAGGGGGAGGGGGAATGGGGAGTGTAGTCTGGGTGGGTTTGTATGTATTGGTCTGGTGTTAACGGAGGGTGGTGTGGGGGCATAGGGATGAGAGGGGTTTTGGGTCCATGGCTCGGCTGGGGGGTAGAAAGGTAGTAAATTTTCGGGGTTGCGAGCATCTGTTTCTTTGCATTTTAGTAGGAAGGTGGGGCAGTTACGGTCCCATGTGGCGTGACCCTTTTGTTTGCAGGGCATGCAGAAGAGTTGATTTTTGTTGCAACAGTTCGACGTTCTGTGTTGGTCGCCACAAGTGCCGCATGTGTCGATGTCGGCTGGACAGCGGGATGCGGTGTGGTTCCATTGATGGCAACGGAGGCAGTGGAGGGGTTCCTTTTTGCATTTGCCAGTGTTGATTCTCTTGTGACATACAAAGAAACCTTTGGAAAGAACTAGGTTAGCAGTGTTGGGTGAGTCCAAAGAGAATATGGCGTGACCACATGTCTGGTTTGCTGAATGACATTCTTTCAGTTTGATCCAGTTTGCATGGATGATGGAATGCGGGGGGAGTTCATTGGTTTCCTCAATTTCCCTGAGGTGATTGGGCACGTCTGGATCAAAGATTAGTGGGACAAAGTAAGCTATGATCGTGTAATTTTGCCTCTTGATGGAGGCTCTGTGACTGAAGGTGGATAGGAATGTGGTGAGCCGGGTGTCGTCTTGTAACCAGGTGGGGATTTGGTCGGAATTCGCTTCTAATAATATGCCTCCATTCCTGAGCTTCATGGTGGCCATGAATTTGTAGTTGGACAGTGATGTCATGGAGCTTAGCGCATGGTTGGCCTTTTCCGTGAGTTTTGAGAGGCTGATGTCCAGGGCTTTTTTGGTTTCCGGGGAGTCATTTACGTCAAGGAGGATTTGCCGTGCTTGTAGTTGTTCTTTGGCTTTAATATGGGGGTGTTACATTCTTCAACTCCGCAACTCCAATTCCGACTCCACTACCCACGATGACGATTCCACTTTACCATACCTTCCTTTTTCATTCCCCTTTACCTTTTGTCTTCTTTTGGACATTGTTGTTTATTCTTGTCCTTGTTCTCTTTTCTTCCTTTCTTCTTCCAGAACAATCCAGACCGACCATGGACACATCCCCACATTACCTTGCTGTACCCGAATAGTCTCCTTGCCGATGGACATCATCGCTATTGTCTTTTCCCTCGCCCTGACATATTGTTGACTTCATCCCACGACAAACCGATTCACAATGGCTGTGCTCCTGACACAGCTCATTACTGTAATTGTCATTGGCAGCATTGCCATCACCTTCCTGATCGGTTTCTACTTTGTTATGATCTATCTTTGGCATTGGCATCGAAACCCTTCCGCCATTGATACTTCTGACTTCCACCTCAACAATATCTTGACACGTAATTGACAATTGCCATTCCCGGATATATGGTTTCCACTTTCGTATTCCGTGCCTACCATTATCCTCCCTGATGATCCAACGACATTCCTCACCTGCACGCATGCCCTGGACAATTCTCGATCACGGGACATTTCACTGTTCTCCCTAATCTGACCATTGCTGAAGCACATTCTTTTGGACTTCAACCACAGACCATACGACTTCCCAAACAGTGAACCAACCCCTATCGCATATTGTTCGCACAACACCGCTTCAATGCAGTACCCAACGACTTGTTCCCACAGCTTGTCACTCATGCCATGACTCGAAACCTGGACCCACATTCATATATCCTTTTCCATCTATAATCTCGATACCTCCCACACTCGTTTACAATGATACCCTTTCTTGGACGAATACCGACATCAAGTGGACCTTCTTGTTCCACAAACAGGACAAGACATCGCTCCTCGATACGTCATCAACACAGACATTGTCATCCGGTACAGCTTGTGCTGTTCACATGTCTGATCTCGACTAGCCCACTGTCCTAGTTGGTTTTTTCCTTTATACATTCCTTCATTTTCTTTCATACCAACCTTGCCGCTACATCCACACCACCTCAAGACACTCTCATCACCAACCCCACACTGGACAATACCCATCTTTGACCCGACCATGCAGTACACTTGCCAAACTGTGCACTTGCCCGTTACAGCAAGTGTAGACCCCGAATTGGCAATTCTGCATGTCACATGATCCGATGACAAATCATCCGAGTCATCCGGACCTCTTCTATCCTCAACGACACCCGGGCCTCCAGTTGGATCGCGAGAACATCGACATGAGGACACCTCATGTACGCCTCATGGTGAACACATGGTAGAGTTGGACATGTTGTGGCTTCATGGTTGTATTTCTATTTACCTCCCCTCAAGACCAGTCACTATATATACTGTTCTTGTTGTTGGTTCGGACTTTTTCTTCTTTTCCTTTCTTTACGTTTAGTCTGGTTCTTGGGGCAGACTCATCTTGTTTAACCCCCACGGCTCGCAATGACATTAGACCTTGACCCCCCCTCTTAGCAGTGTTGTCTTAGCTGTAAGCAACAATGAAAACTGCTCTTCTCTCCTCTGGAATCTGATCCCTAGTTAAGTTGATTGTTGCCGGAGCCCGCTGCAGAAGCGATCCGTAACAGGGGGTCTATATTGCTGAGGGAGGCCTGTGTCGTGTGAGCGAGGACTGCATTCTTGTATGAAGAGGTGGTGGATTCGATCGAGGTGGAGGTTTTGACAAGGCTCGCAGTAGATTGTTGGAGTTGATCTCTCGTTTCTAGAAGGCAGGATTGGAGGTCAGTGATTTTAGAAGAGATGCCATCTAGAATGGGAGCTATAGCTATTCCGATTGATGTGTGGATGTCATCCGTTTGGGATTTGAGGGCGGAGGCCACGGAGTTGGCGAGTGTGTCAGATTTTGTGGTGAAGTCTATTGAGTCTAGAGCTATGGCCATGGATTGGAGGGTAGTGGCCGTTGTGGGGAGGGTGTGAATGCTGTCCAAAGCTGCCAGTTGTCAGAGGATTCCAGTGAATGCGGATATACTGTAGTTGTGATCAGGGGAGAGGAGGGAGTTGGCGAGGAGGTAATTGATTGCTTCTTGAAGGGTGTCCGGTTCGGTGGTTTCCAGAATGATACTGGGGACGTTATTTTCTATATTGGACGAGGTTCTGGTGGTTCTGGCAGGTTGGTGGGTTGATGTATTGGCTTGCGGTTGTTTGCCTTTTTTGGATTTTGAGGTGCCGTCGATGGGGGTGGCCCAATTACGTAGGCTCATTTCTGTGATTGTGTTAGGGGTGGGCTTATGGATAAACTTTTGGGGGGATTTGGGGTGGGGAAGTGTGGATAGCAGGCCTATAGCCCCGTATATGCAGAGCTCCTTTTTCAGGGTCCCAGTAGGGGTGCCACCTGGATTAGGAACAGGAACCTCCCTCAGTAATGAGCTTTGTGGTGTACTTACAGTGGATTCAGAAATGCTTGACTGTGCCATTTTCAAAAAAAATATATATATATATATTGATAGGAACTGTCACTTGCCAACTCAGCCTAGAATAGAGTAAACTCCTAATTACACTTTTTCTCTTCTTCTTCATGGATGTAGAAGCACTGTCGCCAGCTTACCAGCTGGAGGCTCCTACTCTTCCTCCTACTCCCACTGTGCCTGCCCCCACTGCATCTGCTGCTTCCACTGCACCTGCTACTCCAACCATTCCTGAGCAAGCTGTCCATACTTTCAAACTTCTTCTCAAAATACAGCAGCCATCTAAATGTGTTTGTATGGCTCAACACAAACAAGAAGCGGAATCACATCTCAATAGGCCCCATTGATGTCCACTCTGACATCACCTGGAAGGAGTTTCTCTCAACCAACTCTGACATGCTTCAATCAAAACTCACAAACCTTGCCATTACAACCTTTGAATGGCACTGGCTCAAGCCTGCCAGTGGTCCCTGGTTTCCTCTTCAAACAAATGTTGGGTTCCTCTCAATAATCAAACAAGTTCTTGCTTGCAAGACTCATCCTTACATGCTCCTTGTATGCAACTACTAAAGACAGATGTCCCAGCACTTGTAAGTGTCTCTCATCTAGTGAAAATGAAATACTGATTGTTTCTAGCCCTGGACAGCAACTGCTGGTGCAATTCCCAGTTCATCTCAGGCCACTGGCATTGATGAATACAATGACGACTTCCAGAACAGTCTGACCCTCAAAAAGCAGAAACTTGACAATGTTATTGAGGATCTTGTGACACAACTTGCTCAAAAGTACCTGACTGGCATGTGTGCTGTGCATCCCTCAATTTCATGCTTCCATCACCATGCTAGCAACCTCCACTTTGAACTCACTCGTCCTTGACTTCTTGTTTGGGCAACAGCAATCAAGAATAGCTCAGCATCATTTGAAAAAAACCCAATCACTTCCAATCTTTTCAAAGCTGACCAAGCACTCAAAAAGTCAAAAAGATTGGAGCCCAGACCTGCTACCCCACCATCTCCCACCACTGCCACTGCCACTGCTCCTGCTGGAGTGGCACTTCCAAACTTGTCTAGTGGGCCAGTGCTGCGCATGGCATGAACAAGTTCTTTTTTCCTCCTCCCCACTTTGTTGCTGAATTAAGAAAATTGCATAAAGGATGTTAAATATGGCATAAGACACATAGCATGTGTTGTATATTGCATATTGATCTAATAAGCCCACCTCCCACCTCTGCAACATCTACATTAGCATAAAAGAAATCTACATAGAGTGTCTTGATTCTTCATCAACCTCCTCTCTACCTGCCATCTCCCCTGTGTTGCACCATCATGCAACACTCTCAACCATGAAGCAATTACTCAGGGAGCAACAAGTCAACTGCCAAACACAACTGCCCCCCAAACAGTGTGGTGACAATTAACTCACATTTGCTCAACCCTACTTCTCCATGACCTTAAATGCTACACAACAGAGCCGTGCTTGACCTCAAGGAGGATGCTCAAAGACTCTGAGCATAAATAGCTAATACTAGGTTTCTATTTTTACAGTGTCTGATATCATGGTCTGAAAGTTGTGTAAGGTCAGTGTCTCTGGAACAAGGGTTGCCTGTAATCATTCCATCATGATACCATACTTGTTTCTGTACAGTAATAATATGTGATGTGAAATGATATTGACCATGATATACAATGCCTCTAAGTTCTAATGTCTTTGTGTCAGTCTCTGAAACAAATTCTAATCTATGACTGGTTTCAATGTTTTTAAATGGATACTCTAGAATAAGAATATGTGGTGCTTCATTATAAAATACCAGTTGATTCATTCTGCTGTTGCAATCAGGACATCTTCTATTGGTTTTCTGTGACAAGGTATCAATCCAATTCATGGTAGACTGTTTAATAGTGTCATCAGCATGCAACACATAGCCTAGTCTATCATCAATGGATTCTTCTGCAAAGTCACATTGAGAACGTTCATGTTGAGAAGAGGCTACAATGTCATTGACACTGGATGCAAGCCATAATATTTCTAATAAAGATATCTTGAAATTGTTTGGAAATTAATCCATATTATTTTAACATGTCATTTGCAAAGAACATTTAAATATATAGTGTATATTGTTGGTATATTTCTGAAAAAGGTATGATGAAGATATGATAAAAATTATAAGAAAAGAAAGATGTTCAAAGACTGTGAAATTGTATTTCTTTTAAGATAGCACTCAAGATATTTTTATTATAACTTCCTTCAAAATGAACTGACATTATTCAAAATGTTTTTAAACTTTTCCTTACAATGATGTATTAAAGTAACATGGATTAATTTCAAGATAACTTCAAGATATTTTGAGTTGAAATACTATGGCTTGCATCCAGTGTGACTTTACAGCCGTTTGCATAATTCTTGGCAGTAAATGCACTTTTTCAATCAATTAAGAAATATGGACTTGGTGGAATTTCCAATGCTGAATCTTGTATCTCATGAAATACTGCATGGATTGAGATGGGTATAAAGGGAAAGTTGTACTATTCTTGAAGGGCTATCTGCTCCTGTAATTATATTTAGAACAATATTTAGTAGATGATGAGTTGTAGACGAAACAAGAGGTAAACCAGTATTTTTTAACACCCAAAATGATATTGTCAAATTATGGCATCAAATGAGCTCCTATGAAGAAGATTGCAGGGAGAAAATTGTCCATTTTTTCAAGGGCTAGAAGTACATATACCATGCTTTTCTTTATTTTTGTTCCGTGAGTCTATAATGCATCTATATTATGTTTGTCTACATGGGAGTGAAATACCACAAGAATCATAAATATGGACTCACAGAACAAAAATAAAGAAAAACACGGTATATGTACTTCTAGCCCTTGAAAAAATGGACAATTTTCTCCCTGCAATCTTCTTCATAGGAGCTCATTTGATGCCATAATTTGACAATATCATTTTGGGTGTTAAAAAGTACTGGTTTACCTCTTGTTTCATCTACAACTCATCATCCACTAAATATTGTTCTAAATATAATTACAGGAGCAGATAGCCCTTCAAGAATAGTACAACTTTCCCTTTATACCCATCTCAATCCATGCAGTATTTCATGAGATACAAGATTCAGCATTGGAAATTCCACCAAGTCCATATTTCTTAATTGATTGAAAAAAGTGCATTTACTGCCAAGAATTATGCAAATGGCTGTAAACAACTTCATGGCCAGATTGGCAACACTGATGCCTATTGTTCCTCTAGGAAAGTCTGTGGGATTCATGTTATGCAGTGTAGTTCTAAGGTGATCTCTTAGTTGTTCAAATGCTACATTTAGGAACATAGTGAATTCCCTTCCACTGTTGAAAGCTTCTGAGCATAACAGAGCATGTACCAGCTCGAATGTAATCAGGTAAAGCACCTTCATATCTGATCCTTGTAATCTCATCAAGCAATTCTAGTTCTCTAAATTCTTGTCTAAGATATCCAGAACATCCTCTAGTGATTACTTTAGTATCAAAGCCTTGAATTATCACAGTTCCAGCTGTAGAAGCACTTCTAGACTATGATAAATAATATGACATGTGATTGAAGCAACTGTTTAAATGGACAACATTAAATGGACGTGTTTTCCCTTGAGCAGCATGAGCAGTCATTGCAAAGTTAGGAAGCATGCAGACTTGTTGTCTCTCAATGGATTCCTTCAGGTCACTGGGAAATATACACTGAATTGTCTTTGTGCTTTTTACAATGGGCACTACATTGTCAGGCAGTCCAGGAATCTGCACCAGCTTTGGAGGTTTGTCTAGTTCAACAAACAAGGTGTCAAGTACTCTTTTGCCATGACTTGCTTTCATTGACTGCCAGCCAACAACAAATCCCTCTTGTCCTTTTGTAATGCAGAGTTCAGTGGCATCATTGATGTGAAGCATCACAGGCATACCAAGACATAAGGAGAGTTTTCCAGCAAAGTTATCAGTTGCAGCATGTCGCACTTTCCATATCTCTCTTTGTGTGTCAAAGTCTATGTCACTGGATTGATGTATTGCTTTAGATTTAGACTTGTTTCTCTCAGAATCCTTGTCTTTTCCCCACTTGTCAATGGAATAAAAGTTGGTCAAGTTCTGGTTTGTGTCAGAAGCAAATCTTTCACATCCAAGAAGATTAATCTGATCCTTCTGTGAGTGAATGCCACATATGATAGGAACATTTCTAAACTTCTCAGAGGCAACATTGGGCTGGTCTGGACACTTGCCTGCAATTCTGGTTCTCAAAAATTGAATGTCCTGTGCAGTACATTTGCCATAGCACATGTTGACAAGGGCAGTTCTGAACAATGCATCCTCAGCTGTTTGGGTTCTCTGTCTCATGTTTTCTCTGAGAATCACAACTGTGGTCACTTGATGCCAGAGTGCTTTTCCAAATGCAGTTTCCTGAGAGTGTGTTGTCAATGCAGATCTGATCTGAGTGCCAACTGTTCCACTGCACAATGGTGCACCTCCAACTGGTGGTAACTGAGCAAAGTCTCCAGCAAATATCATGGTGATTCCACCAAATGGGATGTCATGTATGTTCAAAGCTTTAGCTAGTCTGGCACTGATTTTATAGAGATCATGACAAGACAGCATTGAGACTTCATCAATAAAAATATAGTCAACTCCTTCAAGTCTACCTTTGAGCTGAGCAATACCCATTGCTTCATTTTTATTTGACATGTTTGGATTGATGCCCAGGAAGTAGTGATAAGTTGAGCCATTTTGCAGAGCTGCAGATGTACCAGTGGGACCAAGAATAACAAATCTGTGAGACTCATGTACATTCTCAAAGAAATCAACAACAGCTTTGATGACTTGTGATTTTCCAGTGCCAGCCATTCCAGCAATATTCATTTTCAACTGCTCACTACTGGGAGATGAAGCATGATTTGCAATAATCCTAAAGGCTCTTTTCTGCTCAGTGTTCAAGCTGAATTTTCTAACTGTAGCATTGATTAGCTGTTGTCTCTGTGCATTTTCAGCTCTGAAAGTTTGCATCAAGTGTAATTGGTCCACAATCATCACATCATTTTCATTGAGATCAGTATATGTTTTGTGTGACATAGACTGTGAGTTTGCAGGAATGTGTTGATTGCGCTGTAGAGATTGATATCTCTCTGTGTGCGTATTCTCTTATTTTCCATTGTTACAGTTTACCTTATCTTCTTTACAATCCCACTTCACCATTTCTTCACCACAGTCCATTTATAGATACTATACAGTACCTATATAGTGGCTTGTGTACATAGTTACAAACAAGAAGAGTTTTGGGTTTTGACCCCAGGGACAACGATCTCGCACAACGAATCCGCGCCTACCCAGGCCGCATTCACCACATCTGGAGCCCACCGCGAGGAATAGTCTAGCACCACCATAGCTTCCTCTTCCCGTATCCCTCCCTCTGACCGTCGTCTTCGAGATCTTCCTCGAAGAACTCTTCAACAAGAACTCTCTTTAGCCGCCTTCGACCCGACAATCGACGACGACTTCTTCCAGCTAGTACCCGACCACCTCGCTCGACATAACAATCTCCCGCTCGTCTCAGGGTCAAACACCCCCCTATATCTTTCATCCGACAGTCTCAAATCGGTCGATATACCGATAATTACCATTACACCCAACTCATCCGATCTCAGTTCGACACCCGCATCGCCTATGTCCCCGACTTCGACCTCACTAGAACCCCCGTCCACGTCTTCGCTCTCGACATCGAAAACTCCGTCATCGTCATTGTCCCCGTCTTCGTCTTCGTCCACGCCGTCATCGCCCACGTTACCCGACCCGCTCATCGTACACCCGACAACCGCTTCATCGACATCTCAGCTCCTTCCACCCACAATGACTTCGACCTCTGGATCCTCGACCGCTCCCCACGTTACCGCTCCCCATGTTACTCCACGACAAATGCCCGCTCGCGGTCACTCCACGGCCCCGACCTTCGACGGGAACCCGCTCAATTTAAACCGCTTCTTCGAAGAAGTCGAGATACTTGCTGCCGATGCCGCTCTCGACGACGCAGGACGCATCAAGCATAGTCTGCGCTACGCGTCGCTTAGTGACTACGAGCTTTGGGCAAGTTTACCTAGCGCGACCGGCGTCGATTATGCCGCATTCAAAAGGAGCGTACTTGTGCTATACCCGGGCACGGAAGACGATCACCGGTACACTATGGCGGATCTCGACCGTCTTACGCACACCCAAACCGCTTACGGTATCCGTACCCACGCCGAACTTGGCGAATATTACCGCGAGTTCATCCGGATCTCAGGGTTTCTTCTAGACAAGGGTCGGATCTCTCCCCGAGAACGCAACATCGCGTACGAGAACGGCTTCCATGTCGAGCTTAAAAAGGACATCAAAACCCGTCTGCAGTACCAAAAACCGAACCATTTCCATAGCGACCCTTACGACTTCCAGGACTTCCACAATTGCGCCCACTTCCTACTGGCCGGAACTGTGGCCGAACCGTCCACCGTCTCTCATCTATCGTCAACATCGCCTGCCACCATCCGGTACTCGACTCCAATAGAACCCGCCACCCGCTACCCGCCACCCGCTCGCTATGACCCGGTCATTCCTAAAGCGGAACCGGTCGAACCTAACGTATCCGACCTATTTCGTCTCGTTTCGCAACAACTCGCCGTCCTCACACAGGCCCTCACCGAACGCAACAACCCCCCAAAGCCGTGTGCAAATAGGGCTGAGCCGACCACCGCGGGACAGGGTTTCACCAACTTCAACTGCCTCTTTTGCGACGACCCGTTCCATCGTATACGCGATTGTCCTATTTGCGAGCAGTACACTCGAGACGGGATATGCCGCAAGAACGAGCACGGCCGCATCGTGTTGCCTAACGGAATGTATCTTCCAAAGGCTATCGTCGGCAAAAATATGAGGGAACGCTTCGACACGTGGCACGCACAGAACCCCAGCAACCGCGCTCCCCCTGCCGGCAACCCCACAGAACCGTTCCAACGCGACCCGCCGCCTCATGTCAAAGCTAACTTCGTCTCCGCCGTCGAAGTACCCACCTATGAACCAGAGGCCACTACTGAGTACGCCGACATCTTTCAGTCCACGACGTCCGACATCGACAACGACAACGAACAGATTAAGGTTCTGGAAGCCGAAGTGCAGCGGCTTCGTAAACGGGTTAGATTCGACGGTGTAGAGATCCCATCAAAGGCGAAAGGCAAGTCTAGAGAAACGTTTCCCAATCTGCCCACCACTTCCACGTCTGTCCCCGCCGCGAAACCCGCCGAGAAAACGGCCAGACCTATCAACGAGCAGCCGATCACCATAGTCCCCCCTTCGAACACGCGGCCGACCGAGCCGACCGCCCTTGTACCGCGCACTCCCCAGAACCTTCCCGCATCGCACCCCCAATACCGCTACCAAGCCCCCATCGAAGATCCTGGTATCGCCAAATCCGTCATCGACCGCGCGCTCGATTCTCAAGTCTGCATTTCACAGCGAGAACTTTTGGCCATGTCGTCCAACGCCCGCCGTCACATGAAGGACCTCACTACGTCGAAAAAGGTCACCGCCGAGAGTAACAACGTCGAGGTCTTCCATTTTCACGCACCCGAAATCCCCACTCGCGCTTGTCAACACTGGGAGGAAAACGTCCCGCTTGTCGTCGGCCACGACTCAGTCCCTCTCCGTGCGGTCTACCCGCTCATCAACGGAAAATTCGTATTCGAGTGCGTCCTCGACAACGGTTCCATGATCATCGGCATGCAACGCGATATTTGGGAGAAACTCGGTTACGGCCTCCAAAATATGAAGATGCAGATGCAGTCGGCAAATAAAAGCGACAACGACACCCTCGGCCGGATCGCCAACCTAAAATTCACTTTTGGCAACGTCGATCTTTTCCTCCAAGTCCAAGTCGTCGACGACGCCCCCTACGAGATCCTCATCGGCCGCCCGTTCTTCACGCTGTCCGAGGCCCTTACGAAGGATTATAAAAACGGAGAACAACAAGTCACGATCACGGACCCAAACACCGGCACCGTCGTCACCTTGCCCACCATCGAGCACAACCAAAAGAACCGACGAGAGCGGTCCGACACCGGAAAACCGGATTTTTAGAAGTCGAGGACCCAGAGATACCTCTCGGGAAGGACGCACCGGGAGATGAGAAGCCGCCACTCGAAAGCAACCACACCTATACCACGAACTATGCTTCCCTTTTGCCGTTTCCCCTAGAAGAGGACTTATGTTTTTCTATCGATTTAGATTTCTCTTCATCTCAGCCTCAGACTGCCGCCCAGTACATTTCATTGTTGACCAATGTACAAAATCAGATACGTACTACCGATACCCTTCCTTCGTCTTGTTCCGTCTCCGCTCCCGCATCACCTATTTCTTCTTCGAATATTTGTAACAAAGCCTCTACTGAACACGCTACTTATATCTCGTATACCACCCCCCCTACCAGGGACCTAAAAGGAGTCGTTACCAAGAAAAAGTATAAGAAGGTAGCTGATCGTATCTGCCCAATTTCTACCACTCTCCCCGACGAATACCAAATCATACGCGAGATCACCAGCGACCCGCTAGCCGATTTACCCATGCTCCTGACTCACCCGCCCGACTTTACACCCAGCACCCGCTATACCCAGGAACGACACAATGCGATGCCGATGAACCCGGATGGATTCCTTTGGCCTGAGGAAGAGAAACTCGGCCACCACATCATCAAAACGCAAGAAGCCGCCTTCGCCTGGAACGAATCCGAGAAAGGCCAGTTCAATACGGACTACTTCCCGCCGATCCACATTCCCACCGTACCGCACGACCCGTGGGTCCATCGCAATATCCCAATCCCACCCGGCATCCTTAACGAAGTCATCGGCATCATCAAAGACAAAATTAACGCCGGTACCTATGAACCCTCGAATTTGTCATACCACTCCCGCTGGTTCTGCGTTTTGAAAAAGGATGGGAAGTCTCTTTGAATCGTCCACGATCTACAGCTGCTTAACGCCATCACTATCCGCGATCCCGCCGTACCGCCTATGACCGAGCACTTGGCCGAGGCCTTTGGCGGCCACTCTTGCTACGCTTCCTTCGACCTCTTCGTCTCTTTCGACCAACGCCTCGTCCACCCCTCGTCTCGGGACTATATGACCTTTCAGTTTCCACTCGGAACGCTTCGACTTACGCGGATTGCTATGGGATACACAAATTCCCCGCAGATCCTACACAGTGACTCCACGTACATCCTCCGTGACGAAATCCCTCATCTTGCCGTTCCGTATATGGACGATATTCCCGTCAAAGGGCCTCCAACCCGCTACGAGCAACCCGACAGTACCTACAAAACTATACCCAAGAACCCGGCAATTCGATGTTTCATTTGGGAGCACTTCCAAGGTGTCAACCACGTCATCCAGCGTTTCCGCTATGTTGGCGGTACCTTCAACGGCAAAAAACTCGAGTTGTGTCGACCCTCAGTCATCGTTGTTGGCCACCGATGCACATACGAAGGAAGAGTAGCCGACGACTCCAAAGTACAGAAGATTCGCGATTGGCCACTGCCGACCAACCTCACCGAAGTTCGCGCCTTTCTCGGCATCTGCGGCGTCTTGCTTATTTTTATCAAGGACTTCTCGCTCCACTCCCGACCCCTCGTCCGTCTTACCCGCAAAGGTATACCCTTCGAATTTGGTGAAGAAGAAGAGACTGCCGTCGACTACCTCAAAAACGCCGTCATTACGTCGCCAGCGCTGCGCGCTATCGACTACACGCGTGAATGGGAAGTGATTCTCGCCGTCGATTCATCTGTTCTTAGAGTCGGCTTCGTTCTTATGCAAATCCGCGCCGACGGAAAGCGCTATCCGAATCGTTTTGGTTCAATATCGTGGAACGAACGCGAAGCCCGATACTCTCAGTCCAAGCTCGAGCTTTACGGTCTCTTCAGGGCCCTCCGTGCCTATCGGATTTTCATTATCGGCGTCCGCAACCTCACCGTTGAAGTCGACGTGAAGTACATAAAAGGGATGCTCAACAACCCCGACATTCAGCCCAATGCTACGATCAACCGATGGATAGCCGGCGTGCTCTTATTTGACTTTAGACTCGTTCACGTACCCGCTTCCGCACACGGTGCACCCGACGGACTCTCCCGACGTCCCCGCACTGCAGAAGACCCCGAGGAGATCAACGACTCCGACGATTGGCTCGACCACTCCTACGGTTTCTTTATGGAAGTCGTCAACTACCGACCCGTCCCCATACCGTCTAAGCCGATTGCCGTATGCGGCCGCTGCCGTGCCACAGCCGACCGACTCCAAGAATTACCCGCCGTCCTCGTCTACACAAATCAGGAAGCCGTTTCTGACATACCGCGATCCGATAAAGCCCGCGCGGCCGACGCTCATCTTGCTCTCGTCGAGATCTGGTTACGAGATCTAACCCGACCGCCGGCTTCAGTTACTCAAAGACGCTCACGACTCTCTTGGCCACAAAGGTATATTCTCCGTCCGCGCTCGGCTACTCAATCGTTTTTGGTGGCCGCACCTCGACCACGACGTTAAGTGGTACGTCCAGTCTTGCCATCAGTGCCAAGTACGGCAAATGCGTTATCATCACATTCCGCCCACCGTCGCTACACCGGCCTCACTATTTCGTAAAGCGTATGTCGACACAATGTTTATGCCACGATCCGGCGGCTATCGATACATCGTCCAAGCCCGTTGCTCCCTGTCCGCCTACCCTGAGTTCCGCATGTTACGCCGTGAGACCGGCTCCACCATCGGCACGTTCTTGTTCGAAGACATCTTATGCCGTTGGGGCGCTCTCGAAGAAATCGTTACCGACAACGGCAAGCCGTTCGTAGAAGCGCTCGACTATCTCACCTCCCGCTACGGTATCCGCCACATCCGCATTTCGCCCTATAACTCACAAGCGAACGGACCCGTTGAGCGTCGCCACCTAGATGTCCGGGAGGCCATTATGAAAAGTTGTGACGGAGATGAAAAGAAATGGCACACCGTAACCCACTCCGTATTTTGGGCCGAACGGGTCACGACACACAAAAGCCTCGGATACTCGTCCTACTACATCGCACACGGAGTAGAACCGCTGTTTCCATTCAATTTTGCCGAAGCTACGTACATGGTTCCGACGCAAGATACGATGTCTACGACCGACCTCATAGTCATCCGCGCCCGACAACTTCGTAAACGAGAAGCCGACCTCGATCGGGTCAAAGAAAAGCTTACCAAATCTCGGCTTGCGTCCGCCCGGCAATTCGAGCAGAAATACGCCAACACGATCAAAGTTTACGACTTCGAACCCGGTAACCTCATTCTCGTCCAAAATTCACGTATCGAAATGTCTCTCGATCGTAAAGCAAAACCGCGGTACTTTGGACCCATGGTTGTCATCAGGAAAACAGAAGGCGGATCCTACATACTCGCCAAACTCGACGGTGCGGTTTCTAAATCTCGATTTGCCGCTTTCCGAGTCGTACCCTACCACGCCCGCTCAAAAATATCGATACCGTTGGACGACTTCTTACAATACCCCGATGCCGACGATACCGATTCAAACGATCTTGATGATCCGACGTACCCGCCCTCTATAGACTCCACACCCGACGACGATTAAGCATTTCATTCTGTCCACGTTATACCCCCATTTTATTTAGTTCCTCTTAGTTTTCTAACGATATGATGAATGATGCGAATAGTCCTATGTCTTTGGGAGCCGATCGGCTTTCCTTAGCTGGGTGAACAAGCTGATACATCTTTTATGTACACAATATATTTTTATATATACACAGGCTCGTTATTTTTTCTATGTACAGGCGGCCGGTCTCGTAGTCCCGCCTCAACATCGCCAACCTTGAGGTCGACTGTTTGAGATCGACGCGGAGCCGCTGGAACTCTTGACCGAAGTGGGCGAGGTGATGGTTGACGTTGGTGCCCAGGGCTCCCGGCTCCTCCGTAAGGACCGCCAGCTGCGCCGACACCTGCTCGTAATTTTCCATCGTCAAGACAAACGGGTTTGCTGCTGAGGCCGCCCTAAGCCTTTTTGTCGGCCGCTCTTCCTCCGACTCTTCCTCGTCTTCGTCATCGTCCTCGACCGATTCCACATCCTCGACCCGCAGTTTGCTCGTTGAGGCCCAGGCCGGCCTACTGCAGATCGGCTTTGTCGTGAACGACAACGGCTTCCTTGTGCCGACCGCGACCTCTTTGCCCTTTCCGGTATCCACCTTGCGCCGACCCCCGCCCGTCCGGTGTGTAGCGTTAGTACATCTCTTCTTCAGCCTCCGGCATCGTTCGCACATGTAGCCCGTGACGCCTCGACACGCCTCTTGCGCCTTGACGCAGTTGGTGCAGGGTTGTAGGGGAAACGGCCCGGTGAACTGTTACCAGGATCAGTGACTAAAAGAACAAATGAACCGACACAAGAACTCACCGTCGTACCAGCCAAGTCTCCGGTCTCTACGCCCGGCGTATCTACGTCTTCTACATCGGCCGGTGTCTCTGGTGCCGGGTCGACGGGGCCTTCCTCTGGCTCAACTGCGGCTTCGCCCTCCGGAATCGACTCAGTCCTTGGTTCACCCGCGACCGATGCGTTTGCTTCAGCTCGCCGTTCTTCGCTGAGCCACCGCCGATACGCGGCTCCATCCCTTTCAACCCGGTCCGCTTCTTGATTCCAGTGCTGCTCGTGTTGTTCTATTCTAAGCCGCTCCCGCCTTTCCTCTGCCGCCTTTCGCCTTTTCTCCGCCTCCGCTCGTGCATTTGCCTCTGCCATCCGTCTGGCCTCCTCTTCCCGCGTAGCCGCTTCTTCATCCGCCCGCCGTCTGGCTTCTTCCTGTTCCTGCCTCTCCCGGTCCACCACTTCTTTCAGCCACTCTTCGACATCGTTGGCGTACGATTGGCGGTCGGCCCATAACGGTGGCGTTACTGGCCTCGTACCACCAGCTCGGAGTTCCGCGACGATTCCATTATAAGCACGCTGGCGGGACGACATGAGCTATCTTAGGACACGCGTAGTCAATAAGGAAACTCACCAGCGCCTTCTTGCGGCCGCTTAACCATTGTTGGGCCATCCCCTCGTTGCCGTCCACCATCGTTACGAGGTCGTCGCTATGAAACACGGTGACCACGTTGACGGCCTCTTCGTAGTCCGCCCGGACATCGGGTTCGATGCTTTCGACGAAAGTGAGGAAGTTGTCGTAGACTTGGGACATTGTGAACGTGTGATGGTGTAGAGGAAAGGTCGGATCAACAACGAGAAATTTTTTATTTTTTTACTTTGCCGTTGTTTGGCCGCTCACGTGATTGGCCACATTCGCGACCCGCATTTGGAGACCCCATATTCTCGACCACGGATGGTCTCTATTAGAAGACCCAAGGAGATGTAGAGGGTCCTCGACCCTCTGAGGCCGTAACATCGATATCTAGCGAATCCGCTCGAACCCGACGTCTCTAGCAATCTACGTTCGAACCCGACGCAACCTGACGCAACCTGATGCATACCGACTAGCACGGCCGCTCATGTACCTGGTCGGTCTATCTCCTAAACTCGCGGAACTTCAAATATCAAAGATAGATCTCATCGGACTGGGATCCCGACATCGGACTTGCCTTATTCACGCCTAGCGTCTCCCTTATGGGGATATAGTAAAGTATTTTGCATCTTTTACGGTTTTTATATCTTCCACCCATTTTCCCTGTCATCGTCGCCTCGCAACGCTCTTCCTACTTCCCCATTTTTATTCTCCTTTGTTTCCTCTCATCGGCCGAGGACTCTCGTCCGAATCTAGGTACAGAACTTTGTAGTATAAAAACGGTGCCCAAGCGCCGTCTCAAAATAAGAAACCAGTTCCCCCATTTCCTCTCTCTGAGAATTAGTCTCTCAGTAAATTCCATCGCACACATTGCTCGTCGGATTCCTCGACGCCCTCCCCGTCGTTCTACCGCGTTTATCTCTACGTTTCTCGTCACCCAACACCCGACCCGCCGTACCCGACATCGTCGGCTTCATCGGCTTCGATCGGTCTCGATAGATTTCAGTAGTTTACTTGGCGGCTTCTTACTTTTTATATCCTATTATCTTACTGAAGCTTGTTAGACTATTCCTAGTCACTTCTACGCTGACCCCACAGGCTTAGGATTATTATTCCGCAGCCACCCCGACCTCGCCTTTACAGCGCTCATCTAGTATTTCTTGTCTCTGTTCATGAACAAGTTGTTTCCATTGAGTACCAGGTTGATTCATTTCAACTTCAAGTGGAGCAGAATTTACAGTAATAGAACCATCTGGACATGGATCAAGCCAACCAATATTTCTAACAATGTTCTCAGTGGCATCCATTTGAGCTTTTATCAGTCTACCATGTTGACCAAGTTCAGAATATTTGTTAGTGCCATAATCTGCAGAATTTTTGTCCTGGTCATAATTTTCATCCCCAAAGTCACCACCATTTTGAATGTTGTCATCATCCAAGTGTGAAATAATGTCTGAAGTCATAAATTGAGGACAAGTACCATCTAACACTGCTCCTTGTCTAAGCTGAGCAGAATAGTCATCTCTAGCATCAAGGCATTCATATCTCAGATTAAAGTTGTCCATAATTTCTAATTGCCTATCAGTGAATTCATGATCAGTAAATACTTCATCCCATGATTCCACTTCACGTTTCAGGTCATGACCAGATCTCCATGGTTTGAACAGAGTGAGCATTGTGGTGCAATAATATTCTCTGTCTCCTCTATCACGTCTGGGAAGTGAACCACCAACAAAGTTTGGAACAACATGCTGCTTCTTTTCACTGAATTCTATGCAGTGTGTTTCATACAATGGGTGATCTTCTAGAAAAAGCTTGGTATCTTCTTGGACAGACTCAGTGCTATCAGACTCATTATCATTATCCTCTGAATCACATTCTATGAAATTGTCATCATCTTTGATGTTCAGATCATCAAATTCTATGCTCAAGTCATTACTAGTAGGTACATTAGATCTCGAAGTTTTTTTGTGAGTTGCAGTTTGTGGCTCAGATTCCAAAACATCTAACTCATCATCACTGTTTATTTCATCATGAGGTTTTTAAATGTTCCTCTTGACTCTTTCTACACCCTGCACCCATTCATATAAATTCATGTCTTCGTAATGAGTTGGTCTGTAAATATAGTCATGCACAGCAGATAGTCCCATGAATTTTCCCTTTTGATTGTGCAGTACAACCTTTTCAGATTCAACTTGCATGACATCATTTGCATCTGGATTCCAAGCTTTCTGGACTTCTCTCACATAGTTTCTCCAATAAACAGGAATGAATTTGTGACTGGTATAATGGTCTGGGTTGCCAAGTAGATACATTGAAGCCATTGGACCACCAATCTCAAGTTTTGCAGTCAAAGCATTTATAATCTAGGTGATGAGTTTTCTAGCTTTATCTTTTCTTTTCATGGATCCTCCAAGCATTTCTGAGTTTCTATCAAACACACTTCTAATGGTATCAAATATGCTATAGGTTTTCAATCCAGGTTTTGTAATATAGTCAGAGATATATGCTACAATAGCTTTGATTGCAGTACCAGAAAGAAGACTTGTAACATCAGAATTGCAGCGAAGTAGAAATGTCACAAGTGGTGTCAATGTATTGATCCAAGCTTCACCCTTTTTCATATTCAATGCACCTGTTTTTGGGTCTACTTATGTTGATTCAAACAAAGGTCTGGGAAATCTAGCTTTGCATTTACCATGTTTGTTCATGCAACTGGGTCTATCTTTTCTCTGGACTTTCTCATTGTTTAAATTATTTCTGCCACAATTATGTACATTGGATCGCAATATCAAATGATCAACCGTGTTATGAAATCTGTCCCACCATAAATTAACTTGTTTGCAATCATTACAATTGTTGGCACTGTTCACATCATGCATAATTTTACACATAGGTGGGGGTGCTTCAGGCAGAGTCTGAGTGGGATCCTTATAGTCAGCCTGTTCAGATTTTTGATTTACTTTAGCTTTAACTTCATTCATTGTTCCAGTCATGAATTCACCAATGTGCACGCTTTCTAGGTACTGAACAAAAGCTTGTTGAAAATCTGAATTTGGATCCATTATTCTATCTCTGATTTCCTGAGGTGACAGACATCCTTTGAGCCATAGTAGCATGTGCATGTGAAGTGTGAGACGTCCTTGTTGCTCCACTGTGCCGTAGTATGCCTTGGTGTTGCCATAAACGCCGAAATGCTTTGAACCAACTCCCAGGACATGTTTGATAAATAGTTCTACCATAAAGTGAAAGAATCTAGTACCAGCCACTGTACTTTCTGCAATAAGTCTATAGCACTCATCATATCCTCTAAGCTCTGGTGTAAAGGTTTCTTTGGTATCAGCAAAATATAATGACAGTGGATGCATGTTATCTGCAGGTGAAAATGTGATGAACCAGGAAGGTGCAGCCACAAAGGACATCAGAGACCAGACTTCATTTCTCATATATTTCTTGCGTGTAAGTGATCCTTTGACATGACTGCCCACATGATCAATATCTTTAATTAATTGGAAACAAAGTTTCTCTTCATCTGTTTCTGGAGTGACATGTTCACCATCTTCCATTTTCCTAGCAATGTTATTCAAAACTCCAAGATCAACATCCATTAATCTTTGTGAAATGTGTTCAAATTTTGCCTTTTCAGCTAATAAATAGCCAGCTGTTGTAGACTCCTTTATTTGCTCATGGTTGAATGCAATCAATGGGAAGTGGGAATCTTTCTGAAACCTCTTGTCATAGTACATTAACAAGTGTCTCTTGTGTTTGATTTCAGAAATCTTTCCTTGAATCAGTGAGTTACCAATTCTACCCAGTCCATAGGGAAACAACCATGGAATCATTTGAGGGAACAACTGAGGATTATTGTAGATGGATTGTGGATCACTCTCATGTCCAATTGCCAAGATCTTTTTATTATCCATTAAATGTTTGAGAGCAATGGCTTTTATGGCTTTGATACTTTTGGTCGAGTACTCTTCACCTGTCAGACCATGAACTACGAATGGACACATGCCAGTCTCAGTTCCTTCTTTCTCTTCCATGTCATTAACAGCAGTAGCTTCTGGGTTTGTGTTGACAAATGATTGTCTGTACTCTACCACAACTGGTATGTCATTCTCAGGATATTGCTTCAAATTCTCTTGTGAGATTTCCAAGTCAAAGTAGTCACAATGATTCAATTTCAACCAATTCAAAGCAGTGGCAACTTTGTTTCTTCTAACAAGCAATGGTGTACACTCAAAATCAGATTTTGTAGGCTTACATGGTCCAGTATAAATAAATGCTAGCACTTCATCCAACTCATCAACTGGTGGGGGTAAAATGTCATAAATCTTTGGAGTTGGATTGGCAAATGTAATAGCATTGGCTCTCATCTTATGCATTCCTGAAGAAACCTGGACAATGCATCTATTGTGTCTTACTCTAGCAATTAACAGTTGTTCTGCATAAGACAAATTAGTTAATTTGTCTGGAATCTTTCCAAGCCATAAACCATTTGCCAGAGACATAGCTGGGCATTTTCCTCTCACCAAAGACTTGTAACACTTCTTGCAAATGCCATGGAGATCTTCATTTATTATAGGACTATCTGAAGATTGGATTGGATCATCAATTGAGAAGCGCTCTTTGTGAGTTACACCACACCGTTTCAAACAACTTAAGTTCAACTCTGTGTAGCTTTGCAATTGCAGGACTGGTGTTAATCTTCCACAGACAGCACAACCAGATTCAATGAATTTATTGGGAGAAGCATCATTACAGAATCCTGAAATGAAAGTGTGTTGCAATTTTGCTGAAGGTGGATCAGGAGGAAATTGAATGTTATCTCGATATGTTTGCACAGCAATCTGATTGCTTTGTGTGTGCTGCTCAGGGTGATTTATGCTATGTCTTCTAACTGCATTTAGTGTGTGTTGCAGATGCTTCTCATTATTATCAACTTTAAACTTTGAAATGGCTGCCAGGTTTTGTGTTGCATGTTTCTCAGGATTTTCTAGATGAAATTTCTGTACAGCTGCTAGATTTTGTTTTGCATGCTGCTCAGGATTTTCCAGGTGAAATTTCTGTACAGCTGCCAGATTTTGTTTTGCATGCTTCTCAGGATTTGCCAGCTGATATTTCTGTACAGCAGTCAGATTTAGTTTTGCACGATTGGCAGGATTTTCAAGCTGATATTTCTGTACAGCTGATTGATTTTGTGTTGCATACTTGACAGGATTTTCAAGCTGAAATTTCTTTACAGCTGCAAGATTTTGTGTTGCATGCTTGTCAGGATATTGTGTTTTGAATTTTTGAACAGCTACAAGGTGTTGTTTGGAATGTTTCTCAGAATTTTGATTTTTGAATTTATTAACTGTAATGATATTTTGGGTTTTCTTGTGACTTGCAATTGCTTCTTCATCAATTAATTCAAATACTGACACAAAAGTAGTGCAGTTGGAGCAGACATGATTCTGTATTGCAGTTTGAAGTGCTGCATGATTCATTTTTGAGTGTACAAGAATGCTACGGCTAGCTGCAATCACTTTCAAATTTGCAATGGTCAATTTTGGAGTCAACAGTTCAAATGGGTGATTTACAATTACAAGTGACTTCTCAGCTGTTGATTGCAGTGAGAGTGCTTCATTTTTTGGCATGTACGAGTGGAATTTACATTTAGCTGCATCCATACTGGTATTGTCATTGGTTGAAGCAGGAATTAGTTGATAAAGTGAGAATACATTTGCCTTGCCTCCACCAATACATTCCATATGAACATTAGCACTGAAAGGTATATTGTCAGACTTGAAAAAGTCATATAATTTTGAAGTTTTATTACACATATAGTGAGCAGACACTTGAAAAGCTAGGAAATGATGCAGAACTAAGAAAAATAGTACAATTGCCCCATTAGCCAATAAAGGTTGTTTTGTAACATATTTCAAGTAAGCTCTGAAGTCATGTTTTCTGAATAGATTCTGTTGAAGTTTCAACTTAATATACATGCATTTATTAGCCATGCTAGTTGTACAATGATACACAGTAAGCAAATCAAACATGTTTAAGATAACTCTGGCATATAGTTCAAATAGAAAAAAGGTATGAGTTAATTGACAACTAGATAGAACAAATTCAGTACTGTTGTGGACACTTGTGAATTTTTCAGGGATTTGTGATGTGAAAGAAGAGATGGACTGGAGACCAATTTGATGAACAAAGACTAAACTTGGTAAATAAGTGGGGTTTTCATGCTTTGGCAAATTGTCTTTGTAAAAATTCAAAGTGACTGGGCATAGAGTGACATTTGGTATGACAGAGACAGTTGGTGTGACATGGACAGTTTGTATGATACTTGCAGGAGGCACAAGGCCAATCCCAGTGACAGCACATTGTACCCAAAACATTGCAATGATAAAAATCATAAGACATTGTGACAATGATGACATTTTTAACATTTTTGTGAACAGGTTTATAGTTTTTTTGAAAATAAAAGCTGGATGATATGGATATGTCAAATATATGTGGAGAAGATGAATAAACAACATACCAATACAAATTCCAGCACAAAGAGCAGTAAAAATCGAAAAAATCCACAAAATTTTGCATTTTAAGCCTATAAATAAATATAATATGTAAACATTTGATCATAGATGGTAAGATATTCACCTGTGCCAGAAAAGATCCACTGTAAACCTGTAGGTTAAGAAATGAGCTTATACAATCTAAAAAGGTGAAAAAATGTAAAATTTCCACATACTTTGAATGTTGACAGTGAGATTGGCTAGCAAATGATAGATTATGTCAACCAATGATAATTTACACCAATAAAAGACCTTACCAGTGCTCCAAGATACAAAACAGAGCCAAACAAAAGAAAAAGGATGAAAATCCAAAGAATTTTCAACTTTGTGTTCTAAAATAGGAAGGATTATGTCAGAATTGGACCCTGAATGGTCCAGGCACATCACCTGATCCAGATCGCTTTTTTTCAGAGTCTGAATATGGAAAACAGAGCTTAAACAAGCCAAAAGGTCAAAAAACATGAAATTTGTACATACTCTGAAAATTGACAGGGAGATAGGCTGTAAAATGATAGATTATGTTAACAAACAACAAGATGTAGCAATTGAAGACATTACCAGTGGTCCAGGAAATAAAACAAAGCCACAAGAAATAAAAAGCATGAAAATCCGAAGAATTTTCATCTTTTATGTCTAAAAAAGAAAAGCTTATATCAGCATTGAACCCTGAATGGTCCAGGCACATCACCTGATCCAGAAAACATTTTTTTTGCAGTCTGAATATGAAAAACTGAGCTTAAACGAGCCAAAAAGGTCAAAAAACGCAGACTTAATGCACCAAATGAGGAAGGTGGTGGTTCAGGTTCAAGAGGCAAAAGCACAATAAGGTTCAAAGTCTGGGTTCAAATGGTAATCTGACTAATGATTACATAAGCATGATTACATAAGAAAATTGACCAAAACCAAAATTAGAATACAAAGTAATTTAACTATATTGGGTGTATTTATTTGTATTTGTTTATCATGCGGCCAAGTTGCAATATCGAATGTCTAGTGATAATATTAGCAGGAAAGCATTTTATTTGTATTTGTTTACATCTATTTGTATTTGTTTACTAAAGCTCAAATAATACTATATAAACTCAAACATCTGATGAAATATATGTTATTACAATATATAATTAGATTTGTTATATGTAATGAAGTTTATGATGATCAGTACAAAATTTGGCATATATTTTGAAAAATTGCCTTATACGGTTAGACTGGTCACATGTGACTATCACCATTGCGATCAGCAAAAAATTTGCTATACAATATCAAAAATTACCTTGTATGGTTAGATTGATCACATGTGACTGTCACACCTTGCCCGAAATGGTTATATTAGTCAGCAGTTCGATTTTCAGCTGATTCTGATCAGAATTGAAGCCAGTATGAATATTTTGAATATAATTGGAAGGTAATTTGATTTTTTTGAAGCAACCCATATTTAGATGCTTATGTAAGCTTGTCCAGACATGGCCACAATCACATGTGATTTTCCCGAACATCAAGTAGAATCATATCTCTTGCCTAAAAAAAAAAGTCCTCTACATGCGATCAACTTTATTAATTAATTAATGAATTAATTAATGAATTAATTAATTAATGAATTAATTAATGAATTAATTAATGAATTAATTAATGAATTAATTAATGAATTAATTAATGAATTAATTAATGAATTAATTAATGAATTAATTAATTAATTAATTAATTAATTAATTAATGAATTAATTAATTATGAACCCTCACTGAGCCTGGTCTGATAAAGAATGAGTCTTTTAATAAATTAAAAGAACTTGTAATCAGCAAATTCTGGGGTCCTTTTCCCACACCTTGAGACCCTTTTACAAGAGGCCAAAAGGTGTGCAAGCTCTCAAAGGCTCTCAAGATGTTCACCTTTTCTAAGCTAGGTTCCTTTGCTTAGAAAAGGTGATTCTCTTGAAAAACAGGATTTCTCTTGCAAAAAGGTTCAAAAGGACTACTCTTTTCCACAAGATTTTCCACTTTTTTAAAGCTAGGTTTCCTTGCAAAGGTCAAACCACTCATGAAATGTGCAGAAAAAGGCACAAAAATAGTTTTATAAGTTGCTTCGGGTGCTCAAATCTTCATTGATTATATAACCATATAAGGACAATATTAATTAATGATTAATTAATTAAAATTACATAATAAACTATTACAGTTGTTCTGTAAGCATATAAGTCAGTATAGGAATTGAAGCGATACTCAGTCAGAAGCTACCAAATGACTGTACATGACTTATGTGCACAACTTATATATGTTTGGAGGCTGCACATGGACCATTTGCTGATGTTTGGCAAAATGCAGTGCCAAACATCATCTGAGTTGCCACTTTCAGTAAGTTTTGACTTAGTATTTTTGTTACTGACCTTTGACCACAGACACGACAACGGCAATGACCACAATGACCAGCACAACAACAAGGAGGGGTGTGAGGACAATGGGCTGCTAAGGTAAGTACCCATCACCTCCAACCCCCACTAACCAGGTTGATGATGGCAGCAGCAGTGAGGTGACCACGACCACCAACCGGCACTGTCTGGAAGCAGCAGGACGACGACCGCAACCACCACCACTGCCAACTGGCAGCAGAAAGCAGGATGGCGGTGATGGCTACCACCACCACCAGCTGGCAGCAGCAACAGGGCAGTGGCAATGATGATGGCTACCAAGACCACACAGCAAGCAGTGGCACATTGTCATTGTCATCAGCCACCACGGCTGCCAACTGGCAGCAGCCTCAGGATGACAATGATGGCCACCACCACTGCCAGCTGACAGCAGCAAGCAGGATGACGACAATGGCTACCACCACTGCCAACTGGCAGCAGCAAGCAGGGCAACAGCGACAGCTATGTTGCTGCCAACTAGCAGCAGCAACAGGATGACGGCGATGGTGACCATCACCACCACCACACCACCCACTGGCACCAGCAGCAGTGGGATGATGTTGGCAACCACCACAGCCACCTGGCAACAGCAGCAGGACGACTATGCCAGCCACCACCACTGCCAACTGGCAGGGTGACAATGACCACAATCACCCACTGGCGGCGGTGGTGAAATGACGATGATCGCGACAATGAAACCCATCAGTGGTGGCAAGGGTGTTGACAATGACAATAGTAGGGGACTCCAAATTACTGTACCATTTATTCCAAAAATCACCAATACTGCTAGTAATCCAAACTAAATAACTTTTAAAAAAGCTCTAACAAACTGTGAAAAAGGTGTTGAAAGGTATGGGAAGATGTTCCAGAAAAAAGTCCAAAAGTCTTGACAAAAAAACTCAACAAAGTTCAGAAGTAGCACAAGTTCTTCAAGGGTTTAAAAAGGTGGACCAAAAAACTTGGCCAAAAAGCTCAACAAGTTCAGAAGAGGTGCAAATTCTTCAAGGACTTAAAAAAGGTGAACCAAAAAACTTGACAAAAAAGCTCACAAGATTGAAAAGAGGCACAAGAACATTAAGGGTATGAAAAGAATCTAATTACATCAGGCACTAAAAGTAATTCTACCTGCTCTTCCATTCCTCTCTATACCACTTGTTTAGTGGGCCAGTGCTTCGCATGGCATGAACGAGTTCTTTTTTTCTTCTTTTTTACACAAAACATATGACATAATCCTTCAATCATTGGATGTTATATTTATATGGACAAACATTATCATATTGTAAGTAGAATTCCAATGGGTCATAACATTGCATGGTATAAGCTTCAGCTTGATGTGGCGCTTCTCAAAATAGTGACACCAAGTGGGGAGGGTGATGGTAGTCAAATGGATGACAGTGAATGAGAGCTGTCACAGCCAAATCAGGATTAGTAAAGAAAACATTAAAAGGAAATGGTTTTTACTTTAGAAACAGGTTGACGAACCACACCTGTATCCGCCAAGACCTTCTCCCTATTACTCGCTGTGAGGTTTTGCAACTCATCAATACCATAATCAATGTCACCGTTGTCAATGTTACCTCCTGCCATCTCCAAGTCAGATTCATCATTGTCACTGTTCTCAGCAAAATTTGTGAGGTATTGGGGGTCATCCAGCTCTGTTTGATCAACATCAACATCATCCATGGCTATTGATTTTGCCATTTCAGGATTGAAGGGTCAAATGAGGCTGTTTGCCGATAGCTATTCCATGTGGTTAAAACAGCCTCAGCATTAAATGAGTTGTCAAGCTTTGTGAGTCCAGTGGTCTGCATATCATTAGGGTTGGTATTGTCACCATTGAAAGCATGAATGTAGAAAAGAAATTAGCAATGGATAGTTGAATGAAAAATCATATCAGCCTTCTTTATCAGTCCAAACCTCACCAACATATGTTGAAAAGCATTGGCTGTGGCTAGACCAGTATGAGACTTTGTGACTTCAATGAAGTCCAGCAAAAATGACAGCATGCATCCTTTGAACTCCAGGTGCACTGTCCATGCAATGAAAGCACAATGATTAGGGGATGTCCATGAATCCATGCCAAAATGAAGATACCCCGGATGTTCATGGAACAAGTGAGCTATTTGTTGAGGCATTAATCTGAGCAAGAAACCTACAACAAGTAATTTGGTAATATACTCATGGCACCTGAGAAAGGCAGCTTTAATGTCATGTGTAACAGTGAATGGTGATATGTGGTCGTCCAGCTATGAGAAGCTCAACAAGTTCATGATCATTGATGATGTTGAGCGCCTGGTTGTTTTTGGTGACCCACTTGATGATGTGAGCACTGAAAAACATGTCAGTACAAGAGGGTATGGCCACCTCAGTTTAAAACTCACCAGACTTCAGGGTTGGTACACAAGTAGAGGGAATATGTGACCAGCTTCTGTTTCTGTCAAGCAAAGGCATTGAAGATCAAATCCCTTTTGGCAACCACATCCTTCATGCTCAGGGCTATTTTGACAGCCACAAGGTCAAAGCAGCTGATGGTGTGATGCTTGAGGTTGGCAGTTGATGCTCAATCTTTCTTATCTTGGAAGCACAGACTCTGCCAAGACTCATCTTGCACTAGCAAGCCATGTATGGAAAGAAGTGGAGGAGTCAACCATCTTGATATGCAATGGTGACATCTGCCTTGAAAAAGGAATAGATTGGCGACTGCCATGATTATTTGGTGGCCACTGACAAGCCAAGTAAGTTCAATCCATAGCAAATGTATGTGAAAACACACCTAGTGCCTCCACAACATCAATCTCTGGATTGCCGCCTTCCAAGTCAATCTCAATCACCTTGGTGGTGGTGTTATCAACACCATCTATCATACTGGGATCTGGAGTGACATTGTCAAGAACTGTCGAAACTTGTGAATGTGTGGACATTGAGCGCTTAGATGTCACATGCTTAAGCTTCTTGAGTGGCGATCCAACAATGGCAGCACCCCACCTCACAATATTGGCACCCCATCTAACAGTATTCTTGATGGTTGAGGCTTTGTGTGAGAGCTTAAAGGAGGTAGAAATTGAGGACTTGTTGGACATTGTGTCAGTAGTGGGTTTTGGAGCTGGGTATTGCAGGCATTGGCTTGCTGTATATCTTGCCAGTCAGACTGGTGTGAAATGATTGAAATGGTCTTGCCATCTGAAATGTGCCACAGCATTGGTGAAGTTAGGCTTTGACATGGCCTGACCAATATGAGGTGTGTGGCCCTATTGAAAGTTAGCCCCAAACTCCTAACAGTTAGACAGAGAAATCCATGAAATAAAATGCAGGCATATACTGTCTGAAACTTGCAAGGACATCGGTGTCACTAGGCTCAGAGCAATGTGCATTGTATAGTAAATAAATTAGGAAGTTAGTCTAAAATTGAAAATATATAGGAGACCCTTACAAAAACAAAACCAGATACCAGCTATCTAAAGGAACACTCATCGCCTAAGCAATGTGTGTTGCGTATAGAAGCCTATCTTAGTAGAAAATTGGTGCAATGTGAAAGATGGAGTCACCCACAAATAGAAGGAAGGTACATACAGGTATAGTGGCAAAGAGAAATATCGACACAATGAATGTGGTGTGCAACTGCTGGTGTGCAAATGCTGGCACTTTTGAGTTCACCCACAGTTAGCTGGTCACCCATGCCCCCCGAGTACAGTTTATCTGGGGGTTTGGAGTCTAGATACTGTACCTGTACCCCCAACACCCTTACAGCAAAAACCTCAGTGATACCCATACCCCTACTATGTCCTAACAGCAAGTCTCAGTTGCTTTAATTTTAGCATATACGATATTTCAAACTGAGTAGCTATATGCAGTGCCCAAATGACTCAAATCAAACCAGATCACCTTTAAATTTTTACAAGATCAAGATATCCTTCCTTTGATTCTTCTCACAGACTTTTGTGAATATTTATGTATTATGGAAAACAACAGCAGGTCTTCTTGGTCTGTATAGACATATGAGCCACTCAGCGAGATTGTTAGTAAATGCAATGTAAGTGTGTTTGGTCAAATTACTTTTGTTTGTATATAGTTTTATCAATTTGAATTCAGATATTTTCACAATAGCTACAACTGGGTTTATAAAAATGAGTTTTCCATATATGAAAGAATGTGAAAACCTAATAGCTCTCTAAAAACTGTTGTATATAACTCACAATACAATTATTATAGGATAAAACAAGTCAATGACTTGTAAAATTAAAAGTTGAAGGATACTAACATCATGATTCTTATAACATATTATTCACATTAATAGTAAGAATATACAACTATTAATTAACAGCCATATCATCACGATTGTTTCATCTATTCTGCTGGATATCATCTGATATAGAATATCTGACATGTCTTTTTAACTGCAGTTTCATTTGATAGTGGCTTTGTTGATTAGAAGTGTTAGCCTGGTTGATGGTGGATGTGTATGAGCATTCTGATTGGATACAACATAAGCATCTTGATTGCGATAAATAGCAAGAAGATATTGATACCTCCGAATATGTACTGTCAAGCAGAGCTACAGACTGTAATATATTCTTCATGTGATATTTGTTACCATTTGGAATGGCAATAAAGGATATTTGAGCTTCAACGATATCACCAATTCGAAAGACAGCAGGATCAAAATGTGTAACACTGTTTATAAAATGAGGCAAATGTCAGCCATGAACTTTGCAAGGAAATCATGGTAGATTACCCATAATTCTTCAATCTGTAATATTCAACAACATTATCACTGGCATAAACGAGATCATTACCTATAATGGATGATACAGTTCCATAAGGATCCAGCAGCTTTGGAAATGGGAGACATCCATCTATGGAGACATCATTGCGAGGAGTGAAATATCGGTTACTTGCATCAATTGCTGGATAAGTGCCATAATTTACTGTAAGGTGTCTGAGTGATTCATTATTCAAGTGTTGATCAAACATCAAATAAATAGCATTAAGGCCATTAATTGCTGTGTCGAATAGTGGTAGGCCACCACCAGTAATGGATACTCCCTGCTGGAGAGCATGTCGTGTTTTACAATGCAGACTAATAATTTTTACATTGAAAATAAGAATCATGGAAGTAATGGTATTCTGCCTACCAATGCTTAACATTAATTGGAGGTAAATCCTTTGCACATAAAATTCCTTGCACATGTAGAACAACCTCTTCAACAGCTAGACTATCCTCAGGCAATATAATAACCAGTTGAATTCGAGGGGGCTCGCCACATGATACAATCGAGAGTGAGCGAAGGAAAACATCATTCTACAGGTAGATCAGTGTATAGTTCAGGAAGTGGTACAGTGTCTACCTTCATAGTGACTGCCAGCTGTTGCTGTGATGCAGCTGGTTTATTACAGGCAGCTTGCATTATAGTCTGCAGCGAAATCTCTGGTAAATGGCAATTATATCAGTCAATATTCATCGTGACTTATACTGGGTTCAAGTTGACCTACTTGCAGCTTCCAGGTCGTAGTGAGGAAACATGTGTTCAATGAAGGGACTAGTGTTTTATATGCAATCAATATGTAGTGTAAGGTGATATTTCACAAGCAGGATGTAGTCATGGATGACATAAAACCATCCACTGATTACGAGCACACAAGTTTGGCTCCCTACAATAAAATATGGCCAAAGAGCCACAGGTATAATTTCATATTACAGCTCCACAATTCACCCTGAATCTTTGCTTCGGTCTCTATTGTCTTTTCTACAGCATCAAATTAATTCGGCAGGCAAAACAATTCTATTGATCCAAATTTGTAACACTAGGTCTTTTCTCTATGGAGGTCTAGATTTCATCGTTGCAAAATATAGAATGATTTTGGATACCTCTAGGCTCAAACTAACCATCTGGGGCTATGGATGGAGGCTGTCCACGATCGGTATGCAGCATAATTGATTTTTCAGCTTGGATCATGTTCATTTATGATGCTGGTGGCTTGCACATTGGATCATAGATCACCTGTTCACCCGGCAGAATAATAACATTACGAATAGATGAATTAGGTCTTGCCTGTCTATCTCCACCATGGCACCCAGGAAAGTTGCTGTCCAGTATGTGAATGTCTGATTTCTAGTGTCACCTTCTCACCTGGAATATTCAGAGTACCTTGTAGCAAGAAGCAGGTAGTTTGTAATAGGTCTGTAATATGATAGCTTTCAAAAACTTCTCTAACAGTCTGTGTAGTCCTGATATTATATCATTTATCAAAGAGCTGTAAATGAAGAACTGAATGTTGCCCTGAACATCTTGCAGTGATGATGGATTGAATAATGATGACGATGTGGAGGAAATGACTTCTACTCCGAAGTATGTCATCCCAGTCACAGTTTCTCCATCATTCGCTAACATTTACACAGGCAAAAAAAAGCTACACTCGCCAGGTTCATCGGTGGTGCTATCTTGCATGCTGCACATATTACTGACTGTGCTGTATGTAGATTAAAGAGCACAGATAAGATTTCGTATGTCTACTTTGCCTATGTGCACTGTTCGATTTTCACCATGCTGTCAGGCCCATGAAACGAACATTAACACAGGTCGATATTGACAGCAAGGATGACATAGATAAGCAGTAAGCTTTCTCATGTGTCTATATGCCAGTGGTGTCAATGTGTAATGGTTATTATTGTCTAGGGCACTGAAGAAGATCAAACAGGATGACCGACCGAGATCTATTGCTGGAGCCATAAACGAGCAGTATAATATTTCACACCCTTAATATGACAGTATGATGATATTGATCCCTATAGATGTCGTAAGGCAATACAGCAGGCAGAATCCCTCACTGGACATGATGGGAAACAGTAAGTCACTATCCATTATAGTAACCGACAATGCTAATCTGATAGTACATGTAGGTTGCATCCAGTTGACAAGGGCAAGAAATCCCTGCCAGTGGCGAGTCAGCTAGCAATATCTCGGTGTGCTACCACTGTATTGCCCAACACTGTATATTCATCTATCACTGACAGCTCCAATAAATGGCCTGATATATGTGAAATCACTTGTACAATCAATTGGATGGGATCTAAACATGACTTTTATGATGAATTATTGGAAAACACCTATACTGATCTACCTAATTTAAAGTATGCCATCCACTCGCTGTCTTCAATGGGTATGACTTATTCCACCTGTAGGTAGGTTGGGAGAGGTCATTCCATTGTCCAATATCCCTGGAGAAGGTCAATTTTTGCTTAGTCTTGTCATACCAGCGATGTCCGATCTGGATGGAGAGTATGTGTCATTTCACATGCTGGTTACTTCTTGATAGCCTATATGTCTTCCAGAATGGCTATCAATGCACTAACTCTTGTTCGGTCTGGTCAATATATCAACCCTTCATGATGCAGTCCAGATCTTGTCACTCTCTGACCTGTCGACAACAGCTACCTGGCTCTCCATGAAAATCTGAACAGCATCGCTATATTTGTGTCCACAGCTATCGTTAATGAGTCACACATTTACCAGCCAAAGAAGATAGGGACAAGTGGGCTATTGAAGTATATCAGTGGGATATTGCATGCAGTTGAGTGGGAAAGAGCATGCTCATTTTTTTGTATGGCATTTGGATGTGATCGTCTCGCAGGACAGGCAAGTCATTGGTGACATACTACTATACCACACTCATTTCAGATATCTGCTGCCATTCCAGATCACATATGATGCAATAAACTTCCAGACGAAGTATGATAATGATCGTAGGCATGTCCATATATGTATGGTATACTACTCACTGGCCATCTGTAGGTGCAATGGATGACATATCACCGCAATCTTCACCTAGCAAGAACATCTTTAACAGGGTCCAAAGTCCAGTCATGAAGGCAGTACCTGTATCAGGTCGGGCTCTCAATTGTTCAGACAATGGTAGGTGTTGATTCATATCAAACCAATAATTCGGCTATGCAACATCACATTGTGTCTGTCAGTTCCAGCTTTCGATGCCCGTATTTTTAAATTCGATATCGGGAAAAATCTGCCATCATTCATGAACCTGCCTATTTTCGAAGGCGAAATACCAGCAAAGTCTCTAGCGACCATCCTGTACTCAGCAAATACATACAGGAAGATAACTTCCAGCAATAGGCAGCTATCGTTGAATATCCAGGCAGTGATTATCCTCGGCACCTGTGACTGAAATGACCTGCCAGACTGTGTCGTTGATTCTCCAATCATTGTATGTAACAGTATCGCTGACTCTCTGATTGCTGGGTGTACTAGTATTGTTGATTCTCCCTGCACCGACTGTGCTTTTGCTGTGTAGCTGTGTAGTTGTATCGCTGGGGTTGCTGTCACTGTATGTACCTGTATTTTCAACTCCAATGCAAGAGCATGTACTCATATCATTCATCGAATACCATGTGTATGGACCTATAAATGAAATAATACCATCACCCCTGCATTTTTCATGGCTGTCACCTGCATTTTCCAGCTGCAATCAGGTAGAGCTCAGATTTACCGTCATCCAGATAGACACATGGATCTTTATAGCCATTACATTCCATGCCAGTGGTGGAACTGCCAGCCGATGTCAGTGGTGATAGTAGGGAGACCACCATAGATTCAGGAATAGCTATACAAGCTGTCCAAGTGCAATAGACACACCATGCCATACCACAGTGGCATCGCTATATGGGTGTACACATGATAAAAAAGAGGGGTACACATTTCTGGCCTGTCTATTCACCAGTACATGCAGGTACAGTGGCAGAACCCAGGTGTAAACACACTGGATGGCCACAGTACCCTGTAGCACCGGGTCGTAGACCTACCATACATACAGCCAGCCAAAAGTATGTATATGGACACTGGTCTATGTAACAGTGGTGCACTGGAAGTGCCTGGCACCAGTAGGAGTCCAGGGTTGTCCAGGGTGGTCAAAAACAGGGCAGCAGGGCGCACCCTAGCTGCAAAAAGGAGTGGGCACACGGTTGGTTGAGCACATGGTGAGTATACATAGTCTTGAGACCCAGATATCATTTTCAATGGAAACACAGTGCGATTGTTCAATACGAGCCGGTGTTCGAGACCGGGGCAGGAGGGGGTACCCTGGTTACGATAAAGGGTGGGGGAAGGGTTGGGTGGGCGAGATGGCGGAGGTGTGTGGTCCAGTGAGCCCCAATCTCTCTTTTCAATATGAATGAAATGCGGGGGGTTTATACTGATTGGGGGTGGTCAAAAACGGCACAGGTGTGGGTGTCCTGGATGTTAAAAAATTCAGGGTTCAATGTTGCACGTGGGGCACGCTCGCGGGGACAGGCACCCCCCCGGAATCTTGTTTTCAATTTGAAAAAGGCAGAACGTATCCATGCGAACTGGGACTGGTCGAAAACCACATGGGAGGGGGTGTTTTCGGTGTCAAAATGTGTGGGGGGTGCTGGTCGGGCACAGAGCCAGAACGCGAGGTCCTGAGACCCCATGACCACTCGTTTTCACCAGAAATGCGGCGCTGGGGGTCCATACACGCTGGGGGTGGGCGACAACGGGCTGGGAGGAGCATACTCACTGTGTAAAAGAGTGGGGGAGGGAGTGGATGTATTGAAGCGCGGTACAATGAAAATTCACACACCGTGGAATAGTTCAACAAGATAATGTGACTTGCCCTCATGATTACTTTGACTCTATGCTGTGTATCGCCATCTCATCTGAACAGGGTCACTGGCTGTCATATTGGTATACTGTGCCAGGTAGTTTAACTTCTATCCGACATGGATAGGTATATACACTGTAAGTCTGTTCATACTGTATTGCTAGACATTGACTGTATCAGACAGCTATAGTTTTTGAGACATTGTCGGAGTACAGTAGTGTCACGGAGTCCCTACAAACAGGTACAATTCCTGAGGATTTTGGCCCCTGGTGTACCAGATAGCACAGGCTACAGGCATAGCAATTAACGATGTGAGTATTTCAATGTACTGGAAACGTTACTGAATTGCTGTAGTACAATCAATTGTGGCAGTGGAGTGGCCAAGTCAAAGCAAGCCACACCATACCTTTTATTGAAGCATTGGATATCTACCAAAAGATCACAAACACTCAGCGTTTGAATCAGCAAACAACTAAACAAAACCTGGTATGTTTATTACCATATTATCAGCCATTTTTTCTGGTAGCATGCTGTTATATGGTAAATGTAGGTAAATGGCCTTCAGCTGTTGCAGAAAAATTCTATCAATATCACAAACTACTGCATTCTTCATAAAGTTGATGATGCAGTCAATATTGGTGTACGCATGACATTACAGCCGTTTTCTTAATTCTTGACACTTTTTGAATTTTTTAACTGTTTAAGGAAATGATGACTTAGAAAAATTTACCATGTGAAGTTATGTATCTTGTGAAATACTGAATGGATTTGAATGGTTATATAGGCAAAATTTATCTATTTCATAAGGGCTCTTCAGCTGTACCATCATATTCAAGAAATAATAAGTGTGTGTAGAGATATAGATGACATAAGATGGAATAGCTACTGAACCTTATGTGAAGTGTAACTTGACGAATACAGCACCAATTTAAGAGATTGTAAGGGATGAAATGTTCCGTTTTTCAAGGAGAATACACTCCAATACCGGGATTTTTGATAAACTCAGATTTTTTACTTGATAATTGTAATGTTCTAGTTTTATGGGAATATTGCTAATTTAAATTTCAATAACACAACATATCAAAAATCCCGGTATTGGAGTGTATTCTCCTTGAAAAACAGAACATTTCATCCCTTACAATCTCTTAAATTGGTGCTGTATTCGTCAAGTTACACTTCACATAAGGTTCAGTAGCTATTCCATCTTATGTCATCTATATCTCTACACACACTTATTATTTCTTGAATATGATGGTACAGCTGAAAAGCCCTCATGAAATAGATAAATTTTGCCTATATAACCATTCAAATCCATTCAGTATTTCACAAGATACATAACTTCACATGGTAAATCTTTCTAAGTCATCATTTTCTTAAACAGTTAAAAAATTCAAAAAGTGTCAAGAATTAAGAAAACGGCTGTAATTGACTATGGAAACGAGCATCTATTGACACATGGCAAGAAATATCTTGCTGTACCTGCTGATGATAGCTGGATTGTTGTTCAACCATGGGAGAATGCTATTTTTGTTGATGAAACTGGTGAGCACTATTATCTACATTTTTATCTATATTGACTTCACATTATAGATAATGTTCAACTTGTAGTGCTGAGGAGTATTGGGGCTGGCGAACTTGATGTTCTGTCATATGTTTCCAACATTGTAAAGAAGCAGCAAATGACAGAAGGACTGTTCAAGTATGTGGTTAAAATCATATTTTGTTGGAAATAGTCATCTCACATTTGTCAAGCCATATCATGCAGGACATATGATACAATTTGGCCAAAATGCTGGACCATGGCACATGCACTTATACGGCATTGTTAACAACATTAAACAGAAAAATATGGCAAGAACTGTACAGGAAGATAAAGATAGACACATATTGGGTGTATTTGGGCTTACCTGGGTGAACATTATAAATGTTTTGTGTCACCACAGCTGATATTTTACATAGATAAAGGCTATTCTCTTGATTTGAACAATGGGACTATTGAATTTCCACTTGCCCATCATTCACCTTCTGAAGGATATCTAGTGGACAACTATTCCTCGTGAGTAACTCATTTTATTGTGGATATATATCACATACTGTCTATCATTCACTATACATAATTAGCTCAGTACACAAAGACAGCACATTTTGCCCATTTACACTATCATGGAATACATCCTATGATACACAACAGATTTCACACAAGCCACCGGGATCAAATACTTTAGGGGGAAATTATGTAGATGTTGATCTTAAAGTCATTGTTTTAAATGATGTAGGGACAGCTTTGGTGAGTGATATGAATTGTGTAACAATCAAAATTTTACTAAAGAAACTTAGGTGACAAAGTCAAGCCACAAACATGGTACAACGAAAGCATTGCCAGGTCTTGAATGGCAGGGAGTTGTTATCAATTTTTCCACCCATATTTTGGAAGCCTTTCAAAAAGCTAAAAAGGGAGCAGACATGGGAAATCTCATTGTGTATGATGAAGATGTGGTGTTCATATAGAAAAAATGCCAGGACGTGAATTTACTTCTATTAATGTATGTAATAATGTATATTTGGTACCTTGCATTCTCTTATTTTTGTCATGACTGGCATAAGGGGGTTCTATAAAGCTGTAAGTGGGGGTGGTATGGTGTAGTACAATGATTTAGTGCCATGTGATGTTTCATTATAGTCTTAAATAAAATACAGGGGGGAGGTAGATAGCATCTGGACAAGGTTAAAACCAGTGGTCCAGGATGTGTCCTAGGTGTTGAGAATGTCAGGTGGGGGATGTCAGGGCACCAAGTGGGGACATGGAGTCCTGAGATCTGCTCAACCTCTCATTTGCCATGCAAAGAAGGTATGCGATGTTTACAAGGGTCAGGAGTGATCAAAAATGACACCAAAAGTGATGTTCTGGGTGTCAAAATGTGAGGAATAATGGTCGTGCACCGCGTGAGAATGCAAGGTCCTGAGACCTCTGGACCTCTTGTTTGCAACAGAAATGAGGTGCAGGGGTTCTATATGAGCTGGGGATGTCAAAAACAGGGTGGGAGGGACCATCCTACTATGAAAAACTGTGGGGGATGGGTGGTTAGGTGCAAGGTGGGAACTTGAGAGCCTGAAACCTCCAATTTCCCGGTTTTGACACGACCGAGATGTGGGGATTTATATGGATTGAGGGTCATCAAAGATTGCATGACAGAGCATCTCAGTTGCGAAAAAAGTGGCAGATAGTTGATTTGACACAAGGTGGGAACTTGAGGACATGAGACCCACAACCTCTCATTTTCAACATGAATAAGGTGTGAGGTTTAGATGGATTAGGGGTGAATGAAAATGGCACAAGAGGGTGTCCTGGTTGTGAAAAAATTGGGGGGTTGTAGTTGAACATAGCATATGGATATGAGGGAGAGGGCCAAACAAAATACTTAGTAAACACCATTCTGTTGTACTCATTGTAATAGTTCTTCTCCTTACCTAGATACTCTTTTTACAACTTGCATAAAGCCCATCATGACTACCCAAAATTCACCTAGGTGATTAAGGCTAATTTTTGATAGTGTAAATATCCAGTGTGGTAATGTTTGGATTTCATCATGCTAGGTCCATGTAGTGTACAGGTCAATAGAGGCTCTAAATTCTGAATATGGGAAGTTGGACTCAAGTAAGGTTGACCAAGGGTTGACATATGTGATAAGGTAAGATTTTCCAAGGGTTTGGAAGGGTTTGTTCTTAAATCATTATCTATTGCACATAGCGATAGAAACTTGGTGGGAATTTCAAAGAGTTATATATGCTCTAGTTTCTCTCCAAAATTCAGGTTAAGATTTCTTTAGTAGTTGTTGTGCAGTTCCATTTTCAAAAAGGAGTGTTTTTAAAAAACCTGAGGAATTGAGTCACTCAAAGAACTACTTAAAAAATTTAATAATCATTATTAATAATGGACAATGTGTAGTCTACAGATCTGTATGTAAATGAGATGCTGGAGACATATTAAAATTAGAAATGGGTGGTGAAAGCAAATGATCAGTAACACTTGGTATATGGCAAAGCCTGTTATCTTGGTATTATTGTCAGGGCATGGTTTTGTCACACACCATCATCTTGCTTGGGTTTCAGTAAAAATCCTGGAGGTTTGAATAGAACTGTTGATAGTCAAGACACTAGAAGACATACATAATAGCATGGTGCATTGAGGTGATTGTTAGGTCACTTTGTATTCAAATATAGACTCAAATACTAATCATTTCTTATACCAAATTACAAAGTAGGTCTTATTCAGACCAACTTCACAATAAACACAACCCTTAGTGAACATTACAATAGCAAGCTTTAGTAAGGGTTGGATTGAGCCTAGAAAAGCTTATTCATACTATGCTTGTGATACTTCTCAAGTAAAGTAAAAGAATTCCTAAAGATCTTGAATGCTATACAACAGATGGCTACATGAAGACAGCCATGCTTGACATCAAGGAAGATGCTCTAGGTATAAGCTCAGAAACTCTGAGCATCAATAGGTAGTACTAAATTTCTATTTTTACAGTGTCTAATACCATGGTCTGAAAACTGTGAAAGGACAGTGTCTCTGGAACAAGAGTCACCTATGAATACTACTAGCTGGTGTAAACAATGTTCATCTACTCAGAAGGTTGCTATGCTAATTATATACATGAGGATGTGGAATAAACGAAATAGATAGATGTAGAATCAACTAAACAACTGACTAATACAGTCCAGACCAATGACAAAGAAGGAATGACTAAGACCAACAAATAATGAAGATTACTATTCCCAAGACTCTCCACTTCCTCACTGAATTAAGAACTAACAATATGTTACATAAAGCATGTTACATATGGTATAAAGTACATAGCATGTGTTGCATATTGATCTGATAAGCCCATCTCCCACCTATGCAATATAAAAATTGGAATAAAATAACACTAAATAGAGTGTCTTGAGTCTTCATCAATATCCTCTCTACCTGCCATCTCTCTTATGTTGCATCATCAACACTCTCAGTCATAAAGCAATTGCTCAGGGAGCAACAGGTTGACTGCCAAACATAACTGTCCCCCCAAACAGTGTGGTGACAATTAACTCATATTTGCTCAACCCTACTTCTCCATGATCTTGAATGTTGCACAACAGATAAACACATGAAAACAGTTGTACTTGACCTTCAAGGAGGATGCTCAGAGACTCTGGGCATAAATAGCTAGTTCTAGATTTCTATTCTTGCAGTGTCTGATATCATGGTCTGAAAGTTGTGTAAGGTCAGTGTCTCTGGAACAAGGGTTGCCTGTAATCATTCCATCATGATACCATACTTGTTTCTGTGCAGTAATAATATGTGATGTGAAATGATATTGACCATGATATACAATGCCTCTAAGTTCTAATGTCTTTGTGTCAGTCTCTGAAACAAATTCTAATCTATGACTGGTTTCAATGTTTTTAAATGGATACTCTAGAATAAGAATATGTGGTGCTTCATTATAAAATACCAGTTGATTCATTCTGCTGTTGCAATCAGGACATCTTCTATTGGTTTTCTGTGACAAGGTATCAATCCAATTCATGGTAGACTGTTTAATGGTGTCATCAGCATGCAACACATAGCCTAGTCTATCATCAATGGATTCTTCTGCAAAGTCACATTGAGAACATTCATGTTGAGAAGAGGCTACAATGTCATTGACTTTAAACAACTCCATGGCCAGATTGGCAACACTGATGCCTATTGTTCCTCTAGGAAAGTCTGTGGGATTCATGTTATGCAGTGTAGTTCTAAGGTGATCTCTTAGTTGTTCAAATGCTACATTTTTGTGCAACACCTGTGAAAAACCATGAGACAATGTGCTCAAATGATCATTCATGCTTCTGAATACTGTGGACCACTCTGCATGATTGTCTTGCCACAGATTGAACAAAATCACCAACAATGAGTCATATGCACAGCTGTAGTCATTTCTATCCCAGATCAGTCCAGCTGAAGAGTTAATGGTCTGTTTCTTGCTTGTGGATCCTCTGTTAACATAGTCTTTTGTGATCCGAGGCCTTTTAGCTACTGGTTCATTGTTTGTGTCAAGTGAATGTTTTTGGGTTGAACCAATAGCAACTGAGCCTTGTGCTGGAACAAATGAAGTTGCAATTACAGCTGCTTTCTATTTGCCTTTGCCTTTTTCAACCAATTGCCATGGGCTATCAGGGATTATATGAGCCAATAGCAATGGATCAGTTACCATTTAATAGCAGTATCAGTTTTGGCAGGAACATAGTGAATTCCCTTCCATTGCTGAAAGTTTTGAAGCATAACAAAACATGTATCAGCATCAATGTGGTCAGGTAAAGCACCTTCATATCTCAGCCTGGTAATCTCACCAAGCAATTCTAGTTCTCTAAATTCTTGTCTCAGATATCCAGAACAACCTCTAGTGATCACTTTAGTGTCAAAGCCTTGAATTATTACAGTTCTAGCTGTAGAAGTACTTCTAGACTATGATAAATAATATGACATGTGATTGAAGCAACTGTTTAAATGGACAACATTAAATGGACGTGTTTTCCCTTGAGCAGCATGAGCAGTCATTGCAAAGTTAGGAAGCATGCAGACTTGTTGTCTCTCAATGGATTCCTTCAGGTCACTGGGAAATACACACTGAATTGTCTTTGTGCTTTTTACAATGGGCACTACATTGTCAGGCAGTCCAGGAATCTGCACCAGCTTTGGAGGTTTGTCTAGTTCAACAAACAAGGTGTCAAGTACTCTTTTGCCATGACTTGCTTTCATTGACTGCCATCCAACAACAAATCCCTCTTGTTCATTTGTCATGCAAAGTTCAGTGGCATCATTATTGCGAAGCATCACAGGCATACCAAGACACAATGAGAGTTGTCCCGCAAAGTTATCAGTTGCAGCATGTCGCACTTTCCATATCTCTCTTTGTGTATCAAAGTCTATGTCACTGGATTGATGTATAGCTTTAGATTTGGACTTGCTTCTCACAGAATCCTTGTCTTTTCCCCACTTGTCAATGAAATAGAAGTTGGTCAAGTTCTGGTTGGTGTCAGAAGCAAATCTTTCACATCCAAGAAGATTTATTTGATCCTTTTGTGAGTGAATGCCAGAGAAACCAAAAAACTAAGGTCTACAAGGAATCAGGAGAATCAAGAAGAGAAAAGAGAAGGACATACTCGGGAGGAGATGAGAGTGTTGGTGATAGCAAAGTCTCCTCTGGAGTACATAAGGAAAGTGAAGTGAAACCACGACATGGGAAAGCGGGTGGAAACCCCGGGGTGAAACTCGAGGAAAGGAGAGGCACAAGGACTCTCAATCGTGGGGGGCAAGTGCAGTCCATATGAGTCTTGAACCATAACGTTGGGCATGATTAGACTACAATAAAGTAAACTTTAAATTCAGGTAAAAGGTGCACAAGGTGCAAAAAAGGATTTGTAATTTTCCTGATGTGTTGAAAGTCCTGTGCAAGCACTTGGGGAGACTTTGTCACATGATCTACTAAACTGCAGTCATCACACAAAACTGATTACAGTCATACACTCAATCACTTTGGTTCTTCATTTGACTGAGCTCCTTAGTTGTTCTGAGAAGAACTGAGCATCTAACTGATATCCATAATAGGCCACTCACTCCACCGGAACACCGAAGATATCCAGAATGTCAATTCGAGTTTCTTCAGTACCTCCATGATTTGATGCGACAAAAATCTATTTTATTGTATGTCAGTAAGAATGAGGACCACGTACAAAGTAAACACATACGTGAAGGCTGTTCACTGACTGAAAGCGCACGTATCTCAGAGGAACACGCTGTCCCTCTTCTGCTTCACCTGGTGACAACTCTAAAATCTGAGCTACATCAGGTTCAGCTGCCTCGTCTACATCCTCGAAGCCAAGCGAAGGCCGATTAATGAGAAGTTTTATCCTCTTAGGAGCATTTTCGGCGCAAGACGATTGAACTTCAATTGACCGAACTCGGACGGCTTGATTAAACTGCACAAAGCGACATGTTAAAGACCAAAGATCCCGATCCACACACTAACTGGTATATTTAGAAGCAACTGTTCGTCGACGTCACTGAGAAGAAACGATCCAGAAGCATTCCGGGACTTTGAGGCAACTATCGATTTCAAGCTATGGTTTGATTCCTCGTTCAGACAGTTGAGTTGAGACAGATCTAGAAATTCAAGCAGAGATATCTGGCATATCGTCAGTGTTCACATTCCGCATGGAAGAAACATCCTGACGTCTTCGAATGCGGCATCCATGGGTGCAGAAAGAGGATATGTCGGCTTCATAATCGAGTTCTAGATGTGTCGGTGCTGTAACTAAAAGACACTTGTTCATATATTGATGACTCAGTGGAGTCCTCAGTTGACAGTTGTATCAAGTGTGATAGTATGGTAATGTATCATACTATTATATAGGTATCAGCAAATAACACACTCGTCCTTGGCTTGTTGGCGTGTTGGTCGAGAAACATTGATTCGCTTATTCCCCATCCGTTTCATTTCCGTGAGACGATTCATGGCACGCTTGTTACCCTGCGCTGCAGACAGAGATTATCCCAGGTCCAGTCAGCGAACTTGCAACTCACCTGCCGCTCGCATGTACCACCGCTTCGCAAATTCTATATCCTGTTTGATACCAATACCAACTTCGGCATAGTATCCCACAGCATACTCCGCCGCGCTCAATCCCTTGTTTGCGGCCCGCCGTGCCCACAGATACGCTTCGGAATCGCTCTGTTTCAAGACCCCCTCACTGCCTGTCAGGTACCAGCCACTCAACGCCAATTCAGCCTCAGAATTGCCCTTTTCCGCAGCTTTAGTATACCAAGCTATTGACCGACGTGGATCCACAGGGCAGGTGAGAGCACCATATTCGTAACATTGGCCAAGCTTGTACTGAGATTGCGTATATCCGAGGTGGGCGGCTTGGGCGAATAGGTTTTTGGCATACGCAGGATCATGCACAACCAACTGCGAGTTGGGTATTTCATGGAGGAGCCCGAGTTCGTGTAATGCGTGTGGGTTCTCCTCGTCCGCTTGCTCCGCCGCCCGTTTCAGCCAATTGATTGCTTCACGAGGATTCTTCTGTTCACCAAGAGATCCATGAAGAAGGATCATGCCTAGTTTGTACATCGCCGGGGTATCGCCTAATGAGGCGGCTTTGCGGTAGAATGCAGCGGCGCGTGGGGGTTCCTTTCTCGTGCCAGCACCAATCTCGTTGCAGACGGCAACACGATAAGACGCAGCCGCGTGATTCTGTTTGGCAGCCTGAAGGTACAGATGATATGCTCGCTCGTGATCGACCTGAAGACCAAGCATTCCCGTTCCATGACAATTGGCCAAAAAGAATTGGGCTTCGTCGTAAGCTTGACCTTGCGTAGCTAAGCGGCGTATAACCTTTAAGGACTCCGCAACAAGTAAGTCACGATATTTCTTGACAGCTCGCTGATCTCTAGCGTCGGCACCTATTTTTTTTGCAGCATCAATCAAATATTTGGCATACAAAAAATGGGCTTCGGGATCAGGGTCGGCTTTGATGCGTTGACGATACTGATCGATATATTCTTTGGTGTAAGGAGGCGCGGTCAAATCGACAGCCTTGGTCTTGTGCGTTCGCAGGATCACAGAAGTAGTCGTTCCCGACCGTTGCAGTGAAGGTCGAGATTCGTGATCAACGCCCTGCGAGAATGCAACCGGTTGAGCACCATCAAAACGAGAGGACATGAATTGGTATGAACTAACGTGAGGGAACAAAAACGACGGACTTGAAGATGAGGAAATTGGGGTCTCCGAAAATGAATTTTGATTGACACTATATGGAGACCCAAATGCAGAATTCATTGGTAGAGGAGGACCAGTGGTAGGGCCCATGCCCAAAACATTAGAAGCCGCTGCATAGAGAGGGTTGTATTCGGCTGAACGTGAAACAGCCGGATGGACTTGCCCAGGTCCAAAATTAGACTGGAAACCTTGCCATGGTTGTTGAGGGAAAACACGAGAGGGATGCTGTGATCGAATAGAATCTGAGGTATTATATTCACAGGACGCTGTGAAAATACCCGCATCACCGTAAGCGCTTGTGCGATCCATTTCAGCATTAGCATCACTGCATAAGCTATCCTGCCGATTGTCCCTCGAGTATGATGATGCATTGCTGGTGCCATGCGGGCCGTCTCTGGCTTGCGACGAGACGAACGGGTCCCCATAATAAATTGCGGAGGGGAGTGTGTGTGCGTGCCTGGGAGGTCGCATCGCCTGCGTCGACTGCACTGACATAGATGTGCCAACACGAGGAACAGGATCATTAATGCGCATAGCGGTGAATTGGTCTAAAACGGACATGGATTCGAATGAAGATTGCAGATGGAGAGGGTTAGCCTCTTCAGTGTATTCGGGTGGATGTTCGGATGGTACTGAATAGTGGTGATGGAGCATGACTGGCAAAACGAACAAGATTACGACGAAATGTCAGGCAATTCGATTTTAAAAAACTTGCCAGTGTGAGGCTGGTCGTCAGGAGCCCAGGGAAGTTGCTCGCCTTGCTGAACATCATGTCGATCATCACGCCTGTCCACTAAGTGGGCAGCAGGGGACGCTGAGCGAATACCAAAGCTTGATGCGACGTCGGCCATCGCACAGCGCGAAGCGAAGAGTTCGAGTTCGAGTTCAGTAAACGAGCTGATGAAAGCGCCAGTACTAGTGAGTCACTGCGTGTGGTCAAGCTCACGTTACGGTAGTAATAAGTTACAATGGCGGCATTACTACCAGCTACCCGAACAGTTTTACACCTCAACCGTCTCCGTGCCGGTGGTCAACGTTTGGCTTCCGTTGTTCCACACCCACTCCTCAAGGACTCGTTCTACTCGCTGCCTTTCCACCCCATTCACCGTTCTTCGTACCTTGATCACCACATCGCGCCGACGGTTTACATCAGCGGCCCATTCCCCATCCTCCCCAACCAATTCATCCCTCCAATTCATCCATTGTTCCTTCCAATTATCCCCATTCTCAGGCCGCCGTACTTTTTGTGCTCGTGTGTCACTCTTGGCAGCTTCCTCCATTACGCTCTCCCAAGCTCTCGGTTTGAAATTCTTGAACTGTGATTTCTCGCCATCAGCGTTCTCACAATCCATACGTTTCCTTTTGCTCCCAACTCCGTTCAGCGCGTGCCCATTGGTTGCAGCTTTGTGGGCGCCTGACTCATCATCATCACTGCAATAACCAGCCGCAGTCCGCACCCTCCACCTAAGCTCTCGAGCCGTCGCCGCCGCGTCCTTCACCCGCTCAACAGGAACTTGCTCTCTGGACTCTCTCTTTGCTTGATCTGTTCCTCGTTCAATGTTCCGTACTTCCGACACCAAAAATCCGGCGAGGGCTTCAATCGATTCAAGGACGCGGGGTGGAAATTCTTCCTTGGCTTTTAGATCCCGTAAATATTTCTCACCAACATACCAACAAAGTCTAAGATGGTAATATTAAGCTTATCAGATATCGATCTCAAGTGATGAGAACCAACTTGGTAAATAGTGGAAACCGGAATTTCTTTGGGACATGTGTTGCTAGTTCGATGTCACGAATTTTGAGTTCTGCAAAAAATCGTGTTGGGCACAATAATCTAGTTCAGCTTCGGGGCCTACGTGTTGCCACATCGAAAGAATGCAAGAAGTTTCCACCGAAAACCACCGTGTCCACGGGTGTATACTAGTAGACAACAGTGAGTCAAAAATTTATACAGGATGGACAGGTAGAGCGCACAACAGCGTGTATCCATCCCGTTGGAATAACCATGGTGTTCCCAGTGTAAAGTTCCACTTTAAAAACGTCATCGACCATGTCGCCTAGCCACGAGTGATTTTGAATGTCTGTTCCCGACCAGCGCTCATAGGCTGCCAAGTTGGCCTGCGACGGTCGAATAAAGTAAAATACCTTCACTCAAGTCAAGACAATAGAGTAGAGCGAAGAGATAAAGAATCCACACTTTCGACCCATGCAATATATGATAATAAACGGACGACCCTGCGAAGTCAATGTGCCAATCCTGGAAATTGTGAATCGGGCGGACATGAGCGAATGGTACTACTTACTGTCCAAGCTGTAGCAACGCCCATCAAGCAATATAACTGCACCTTAGGATATGTGTGTCCTTTACTCTTCCTGCTGCTGGGCCAAAACTTTTCAACCCAATCCAATTCACGGACCAACCTAGGTGGCTGAATCTTATCAGCCAATTTAGTCCCAGAAACCTCCAACGATATGACATTCAAGATTTTGTCCCTGGCAGAGTGCTCGAGTTTGAAATATTCTGCCCACTTGCCGAGAGTCCAACCAGGAGAGGTCGACTGAGAAGCGACGTCTTAGGTAACATGTTGAGTTTTGATAGACAAGTACAACAGACTCGAATACCTATCACTTCAACAGGAGTTGCCGCTCCAACGAGTTCAGCAACATCATCGACAGTGAAGTGCTTGGGAGGCATTTTCATTCCCAGGCCATCCGGGCTTTCTATCACGATCGGTTCGCGCATGGCATTATTATCATTTTCTAGCCATTCAGGACCAAGTTCGCTTCCTTTCATGCGCCTGAATCCGGAGTCCTTGATGACTTTCCCTTGCAAGATGCGCGTCCACTTGTTTGGGTCAGACTCCAAACCTACATGAAGATTGGCATAATCGCGCTGTGGCCGCTTGCGAGAGGATTTACGGGTAGGAGGCTTAATGGTGATAGCACGCGTCGATTCCTCTTCCATGCACGGTTGACAATACCTAAGTCGATGAATGAGAATAACTGCCTCCAAGAATATGTCCATACCATTTGTCAATAACGTCTAAATCTCCACTATCACCAGCGCATCGCCAATGAAACCATGTCCTGCAGGCATCACATCTGACCCAATTCTCCTTGTCGGCGTCATCCCAATCTCTCTCTACGTGTTTTTTGCACGCCGGACAGGCGTCGTCTCCCAAGCGGGAAGGTCCCGGTTCAGGCCCGTCGAGTTTTGACGGAGTATGGGAGGAGGGGGTAGACACAGCAGAAGGTTCTGGAGACTTGTGAGCGGAACGCATGGAACGACGACTGCGGCGAGCCATCTGAATATTTGAGTGGTCTTCTCTCAACCTGTTTCGGGCCGGAGACTGCCGATGTATGTCTAATTATGTAAGCCAAGGGGCAAAAACTGTTTCATGTATGTCTTATCAAGAAGATACAGACTACGGAATGTAAACATTTACACCATGGAATCACTTCTCACTCAGCTCCGCAACGCCGGGCAGGGTCTGTATGAAATGTCATTGACATATTATCCAACTGTCAGACACACACACCTTGCCCTCCAAGAGTTCAAGACTGGCGCCTCCGCCAGTGCTTACATGGCTCAATTTATTTTCGACGCCATGTTGGGCAGCAAGGGTAGCCGTATCACCGCCACCAATGATGACTACTGCGCCGTTCTGTGCAGCTTCGATATTTGCCTCGAGAAGTGCTGTTGAACCTTCCGCGAAAGCGTGGAACTCAAAGACACCCGGGGGGCTACAGAGCAACATGAGGGTGTTGATGTCACATGGCATGAAAGGAGGCACTGACCCATTCCAGAGAATTGTCTTAGCTTGCAACACGGTTTTCCGAAACAAATCACGACTTTTCGGACCGACATCAAGACCAATCCAACCATCTGGAATCCCGTCCTCCTCTGTAGTGATGCCAACCTAGAGGGGTTACTTAAGCCGATTGAAGCAAACAACAAAGTCGCGACGTCCAACCTTCGCGTCCTTGTCAAACTTGTCGGCAATGATGTAATCGAGCGGAAAGACGAGCTTGACATCATTCTCGCGTGCCTTTTCGACAAGAGAAGTGACCTTTTCCGACCCTTCGACATCAAAGAGCGAATTACCAATCTGAAAAATACACATTACTTTGGTATGATGGTACACAAATTCGGGCACGTACCGACATACTTTCAAGTGTTTTTTTGAATGTAAATGCCATCCCGCCGCAAATTATGAGCGAATTAACCTGCAAATAGATTCACCAACACAATTTGGACAACCCTGGAATCGTACCTTGTCCAGCATATTCTCGATCAACTGGATCTTATCAGATACCTTCGCCCCGCCGAGAATCGCCAAAAACGGTCGCTCTGGCTTCTCGAGTGCTTTTGCGAAATATTCAAGCTCTTTCTTGACAAGGAATCCTGCTGCCCGTTGCTGCAACTGGACCCCGACCATGCTCGAGTGCGGCCGGTGGGCCGTGCCGAACGCGTCGTTCACGTACACGTCCCCCAGTTTCGTCAGTCCCTCCCGGAAGGCTTTTACCTTGTCTAAATCCGCCTTAGTCTTTGTCCCGTCTTTGTTCTTCACCGAACCTTCTTCTTCAATGTGGAACCGCAAATTCTCGAGCAAGATGACAGACCCCGAAGGCGACGAGTTAACCGCGTTCTCGACCTCGGGTCCAACACAATCAGAGAGGAACGTCACAACCATTCCCAAGTGTTTTTCAAGCTCAACCGACACAGGTTTCAACGAGTATTTATCCACAACCTTGCCATCCGGCCGCCCCAGATGAGACATGAGCACGACCACCGATGCACCTATTGTTCGAAGTCCAGAAGTTTTAGAATTTGTATTGCGAGAGATCGAACCTTTCTCAAGAGCATATCTGATGGTAGGCAATGCCGCAAGGATACGCTGAAAGCCAAGCAATAAGCATGAGAATCTTGTAGAAACAGAACCAGCTAACAGCTGGGTTGGTGATTTCGCCGTTCTGCATAGGGACATTAAAATCTACTCGAATTAGAACGCGCCTGTCCTTGAGGTCAAGGTCAGTAATGGACAACTTGTTGGAGAGAGACATGGTAGAGTTCGACAACGGAAAATCCGGGCAGACCGTGACAGATAATCGATTTCGGCGTAGACCGGAGCCCCATTTCTTAGACCATGTCAACACTGACATCGACCGATGACGGTAGAAGTTCCCTAGGTCTGGACTTTGAACATATTCGAATACACGACTCAGGTATCCACCCCCCCGTAGAGACACCAGAGAACAGGGAGAACGAAAACATCTTCGACGAGAAAGATCTTCCTCCTGAACTTGTGCAAGACTCGCAGGATGAGGCAACTAAACTCGATTCTAATGCTGAGTTGAAAGAGAAGAAAAAGCCATATGTCAACCCCGAGCGAGTCAAGACAGGGGGGACTCAAAGGGTGAGTGACTATCCCATGTTCATTGCTTGGTGATATGCTCACTCGCTTCCAAGGATAAATTGAGCGAAGAAGAACTTGTAGAACGAATGGCACGCATGAAAGAGCAAAACGAGAAAATCAAACAGAGACGGGTGGTACGTCTCTCACCTCGTTACAGGTCTTTCAGCACCTCATCCTTGGAAAGGATGTTCAAGCCGACGAAGACGCTTTCAAAAGAACTCAAGAAACCGAGCGGATCAGACTTGCGCAAAATCGGAAAGTTCAGGAACATGTCAACCGCACCCGTGAACAGAATGCCCGAAGAAAGATGGAAAATATACAGACCCGTGAGTGGGATTCGGGCAAGTCCACAGGTACTTGGAAGTCGATGAAGCCTGAACAAGAAACTGTCACAAGGGCAGCACCACCCGCTTCTGAAATCGGCGGTGGTTCTCGAGGTGGTTCTCGAGGTGGTTCTCGCGCTAGACAACCACAAGGCAGAGGGAGGGGTGGGGGTAAAGGGGCAGGTAACTTGAGCAATTAATACACGAAAGGTTTGAAAGGAACCTCATGTTCGCAAATATTATTGCTTGTCCAAAAAGCTGTTGCATCGATGTCAGCGATATGGGTGTGACGAACGAGGCAGTTCAAAAAGGAATGCGAAATAAGTCTACAATTCTGTCAACTGATAATGGAGGAGAAAAGGAGAGGAAATTTCGACAACAGTATTGGAAAAACACAGCCGGATTATCAGGCACCACGGGACGCTTTATCAAGCACTGTAAACAAGGAAGACTGGATAAGCGAATGTACAGAACTTAGGAGTCAAAGCAGAGAGTGGACCAACACCTCTGCTGAGTCCCCCACAGAAGAAATTGACTTGCCATTATCCCACGCTACTTCGCTATAATCGGTTCCTTGAATCTCGACAGCAATACCAACAAGAGAGCGCCTCAATGCATCCCTAGAAGATGCAAACACCATCTTCTGCTTGATCTTGGCGTCGTCGGGTGACCTGGTGTGCAAATTAGCATCCAGCAGCGAGACGGCTATGAACTAAAGACTCTCACCAGGAGAAAAAACAGATCTTTTTCCTCTTGCCAGCGTCCCCCTTCTCATACTCAAAGTCATATATAGCCCATTTGCACTCAGCTTGAGGAAGATCGGCTATAAAGTCCTCGTACGATTGAGATTCCGAGGTCTTGTCAACGATTATCTCCGTATTAAGTGGATTAAGTGTGAAAATGATGTATTTGGTCTTCTTTCCAAGCTTGAGAATTTGAAAAGCATTGATGCATTCAGGGTTAACTCCAATGCCAGAGGCCTGAGAGGAGATACAGAACAGAAATTTTCATAGGTAGCAATTGCAGACTGACCATAATCGATAAAAAGTCAAGGGCAGAGAAAGATCAGACAACTTAGCTAATCTGGTTTGACACCAGTGTGACATTTATGTGTGACCGGAGATTGCCAGCTGTTTATGTCTAAGTATTTGGTGACGCCTCATTATTTCAAAGTTATACCACTATGGCTCGCGGGATGCTTCTCACTTCCAAATTACCACAACTCCAAAACCTTATAAAGCGAGATCCTGCTGCTTACAGAGAAGAATTTTTACAACAATGGAATCATTACAACAACATTCGCCAAATATTTCACGTTGATCCCGACGAAAAGGTGGACCACTTCCGAGAGCTAGTGTCATTTATATCTCAGGTCAGACTTACAACTCGACATATTCTTTGGTTAACCCCTTAATTTTACACATAGGTTGCAACGTGCTATCCGAAAGAGACTGCCGACTTTCCTGTGCAATTGTCATCCGTACTTCTGGAGAACTACGGATCTCTTTCTGGAGATACTCGCAAAACCCTCATTCAAAATCTTGTCATGCTGCGGAATAAGAACCTTATTCCGTCAATTCAGTGGGTGCTATCTTACATTTTCCTGACTTCCATAACCATCCTTTTCTCAACAGACTTCTGAAGTACCTTTTCCCCCTTCTCCCGCGCACAACATCTGCTACTCTCCGCTCTTTCATACAAAAGACCATCCTTTCTGACATCCTATCCGCCAATTTTCGTTCGAAAGATCACAAACTTAACCGTGCAGTTCAAGCCATACTTTTTGAGATGATTGAGCGTGGGATGGAAAGTGAGGTGGTCGGTGACAAGGGTAAAGTGCGAGTCTCCGGCGTAGCAATCCAGGCCACCACCCAACAGGATGGCGATGCAGCCATATGGGCTGTGATCTTGACAAGGGAACTTTGGAGAAAAAGGATCTGGTGAGTAGTATCTTTGGACTGGTGATTTGCACAGTCCAACCATTTGAGACTAGGGTAGACCAGAAAACCGTTTCTATCATCGTCCTTGGGTGTTTCCACCCAGCCATCAAAGTGCAAAGTGCTTCAATTCATTTCTTCCTCGGAGATGACGGGGAAAAGCATGACAGTGTAGATGTGGGAGATGGTGTTTGTTTGCTCCCCACGTCGACTTATTCCATGCTTAGTTGCTCGGCAGGTATCCGATATCAGGACCTTACATCATCGCCGGGAGATCAATAAAAAAACTCGCAGTGGCAACAAAAAATTGCAACACAAACTAAACATGATCAAGAAAGTACGCATAGTCACATGGTGCTCCTTGTTTGTACCACGATTGACTTTTTGCAGAAACGTCGTCACAAGGTTCCTTCTGCAACTAACTTTCCTGCTCTGGAGCTTCTCAACGACCCTCAGACGTTTGCCGAAAGACTGTTTCATTTTCTTCAGCGATACGACAAGCGTTTCTCTCTCCACCACAAGATTCTTATCATGCAACTCTTGTCTCGCGTAATGGGCGCTCACAAGCTCTGTGTTCTTGAATTTTATACCTACATCATCAAATACCTTTCACACAACCAGTTGCAAGTCCCAGCGATTCTTGTTACACTAGCCCAGTCCGTACATCATTTGACGCCACCGGACGCTGTCTTGCCCGTGGTCATAAAATTAGCTCAGGAGTTCGTCCATCCCGGTGTGGGAAGCGAAGTCATAGCGGCCGGTCTAAATTCCATAAGAGAGGTATGCAGAAGGCAGCCTTGGTCAATGGACGAAGACTTGCTTGGCGATTTGGTGGAATATAGAAAGAGTAGAGATAAATTGGTTATGGCGGCGGCGCGAGGTCTGCTGCAGCTTTATCGTGAAGTCAATCCTGGAATGCTGAAAAGGAGGGAGCAAGTGAGTGCTGCTTCCTTGATCACCTTATCGTATATTGAGTCGTCAATATTAAAACAGGGTAAAGATGCCAGTATGGGGATATCTGTCGAGAAACCTTTGCCTTTTGGCCACAGTACTAAAGCTGCTGTGGATATCGAGGGCTTGGTGGTATGCAATATTTTTTGTTGATATCTCCATGTGATGCTCACCATTCTTGGACAGTTGCTTGAAGATCACCTTCAGCGGTGCCGTTACGAGGAGGCCTTCGTATCGGGTGAAACAGATAACGATGTGGCTTGGCGTGGCTGGGAAGTCAAATCAGATTCATCACAAGATTCTGACGCCCAGGGATGGGTTGACGTACATTCTGATCAAGAGTTAGAGATAAGTGACAGCGAAGATGAACAGCCTGACACCGTCAACGGAAATCAAGAGCAGGTAGAAGAACAGTGCTACAGTCCCGATGTAAGGAATCGTGTATCAACACTTGCTACAACTAAGGTGCGTTCCATCATTGTTATGCCTTCGTATAGTCAGGTTGACCATTGTCAGATTCTCACCCCTGCTGACTTTGCCTTACTGAATGACCTCCGTATTCAAGCCGTCAAAGAAGTCGTTGAAGCAAGCGGTAGGTCAAAGGCAAAACGAAAACTTGCTACTTTGGAGATCCGTTCACATGCGGAGGAGTCGGTCATTTCAGAGAATGACATTTTAGGTCCACGGAAAAAGGCTAAGTCTGATTATGCAGAGCGTCTAGCTTGCATTGCAAAAGGACGTGAAGGCAGAGAGAAGTTTGGTTCGCACAAAGGGAAGAAGAAAGATGTACCCAGAAGTTCCACAAACAGGCAGAAAGCACGGAACAAGCCCATAATGATGATGATCAATAGCGGAGTCATCCGAAGTAAAAGGAAGGCCTCCTTACGAGAAAAGCAGTTGAGGTTGAGGAGACATATAGACAAGGCCAAAAAATTGCACCATTAATTGTCGTAATCATACAATAGGCCACTCAACAACACATTCAGAACTGCTTGATCTCACTGTAGTGGGTGAATTCACCTGCTTTTAATCTTTGCGCTATCTCGTACCCAAACGCGAAATGAGACAATCGGGCGTCAAGAAGACAGTTTTCCTGTTGAGGACGGCTTAGTCAATACAATACAAAGACAGCTCTTTCTCACTTTTGCGGCGTATGCTACAATTGAAATGCAACGTTTTGAGTAGCTCTGCACTGCAGATTCTCGCCAAAACACACCTCTCAATTCATCACCCAATTTGGAAAGCTCCACCACTCGCCTCACAATGGATTCTCCCGGTTCCAGTCTCTGAGCTGGTATTTCCATGTCACCAATGAAGGAAACACGAAGCACGAAAAACATCATGTTGGCGTTGGTCATGCCTGAGAAGTCGTTAGAAAAATACTTCTGAAAGAAAAGGACACGGACCAGGATCAGTAACAAGAAGTGGAGTCGATTGTACGACTGGGTCAGGATCCGCTTTGAACCCTGCACCTCCTTATCAACATTTCGGGTTGAAAGGATGCTGATAGGTAAAACGCACCAGTTTCTTCTTCCAATTCACGTATAGCTGCGTCTTCTGGAGACTCGCCTTCGTCAACAAGACCTTTCCAAAGAAAGGAAGCAGAAATTGGTGAGGAGGGACAGTCCAGTAGATGTCAAGTCACCTGCTGGAAGTTCTGGTGAAAGAAACGAAGTCAGATTCAAACGGCACCAAACCAGATATAGGCACCGATGATAAATTTGTCAATAGAAGGACGGTATTGCACGAGGATGACAGTCGAGAGCGGAAAGGCGCTCGTTTGAGACTGGATGAGAGCAAGGACAGACACAGCTGCAAGTCCATGCAATTACTAGGATGTCCGAGTAACAACAACGCAAAGGGTTCAACCACTTCCCGTCTGTTCCTGATTTTTTTCGAGTCTTTCGCTCAGCACACTCCCACAACCGCTGTTAAAAGGTAAGTTAGCGAAAGGCACAAGGCAAACCTCATGCACCTCTTTGCCCTCTGAATCAGTATAACGAATCTTTTTGAGGGCAATCCATCTTGTAGCACAATTTGGACGTTGAGCGTTGACGTTTGAACTCCATGAAATGATAGTTAGAATGCTCACTTGGCGTCCATATTGGACAATTCCTCGGTGGACAGAACTTTAGGAGTGGTGGCCATCAGCAAAGCTCAGATGACCCAGCCAACACATCAGGAGTTTCAACATTTAGTCAGGATCTAAAGTTATTTCTAAAGTTAGCGGCAAAATATAATCTTTAGATTTTCATTTAGGCCAAGTCTAAATATTGAATTTAAGTCACGGATAAAGGATTGTCTAAATTAATAATAAAAATTCATCTTTAGATTAGTCCTGCAATCAAAATAATTATCAGCGCTAAATTGTGAAGGGAAGGTGTATTTTAGTTTCGAGTTTAATAACATTTGCTAGTCCAAATTTAGGCATCACTTAAAGGTAGGCCAGAATTAGAACTTTTGGTAGGGCTTTGGTAGGGTCAAAATAATAAATTTAATGGATATCAAAATATATGATTTCAGCAGTTATCAAAATTCAAAATTTTCTGTCAGAACTAAAGTTCTTGCATGCTCGTCGCCCGCCCATCGCCCGCCCATCACCCAGCCATTGCCCAACCGTTGCCCACTCTCATCCAGTTCTCAACGGCTGAGCTGTAGAGAACTTTCCTGGCACCCGTCCATTTCCTCACCGTCGCCGTGTCGTATATAACTGTAATACCTGGCACTCCCATCTCCTTATCAGAACCCTCTCCTCTCAACGGCTGAGCTGTAGAGAACTCTGGTCATGGACGCCTCATTGTCACCCTCTGGACAGCTGAGCCACAGAGTACTTACCTGGCACTCCCATACTCTCAACAACGCTTCCATCTCCTCATCAGCACTCTCTGCGGCTCAGCCACTGAGAGCTTACCCGGCGCTTCCATCTTGGCACCCTTTCCTCTCATCATCAACACACCACTGCACTTTAGCGCTGCTTTCATATTCTCACCGCCGTTGTGGCCTGACATTGGAACTTCTCAAATGGCTGAGCACCTGAGAACTTTACCGTCATCCCAGTGACTCAACTGCAGAGGCTCCATTGTCGATACATTCATTGTTTTGAATTATTATACACAATAGTTATTCAACCTTCAATTCCGTGCAACCTAGTACTGTCTGGAGGTTAGTACATTGTTGGCTGTTATTGCTCAGTGCAGACCTTAGGGAGTGAGAGGACAACAACATGTCCAGCGTTCCATTTCCTGCAGGCAAAGTGACAGAAAATTGAATCAGGATCCACAAGTTCCAATTCATCTCTCATCTCAGAAGACCAGAGCTGCGCCGGAAAATTGGGGTAAGAGCTGAAGGGATCAATAACATTGGGTTGTTTTCGGAGATATCTCCTCATAGTGAACATAGTTTTACCCTCCCTTTCAAATATGTGTTGGATACTCCCAGGTACCGGTGCTGAAGATTTGCTGAACCCTGGGTAGTACATGATCAGACTATTTCCCAGATGAGTAGATGATCGTGCATAAACAACTTCCAGATGCTTGAATCGTGCACGCAAAACCACGTTTTTACTTTTAACAACAGTCTGGAGGGTGGTAGGTGTTGAGACTTCTTGTTTCTCCTTGAGATCATCCTTGTCGTTACCCCCATCAATGGATTGGCGGGGATCAGAACCATATGCCTTTCGGAAAAGTACCTTGCATTCCTGGAT